>OX424551.1:6265564-6865564 GCA_949152445.1 Cerastis rubricosa | reverse complement strand
GTAATATTTACTGTCGACTTTGAGTAAAGAGACAAAAAGTTGATATTTCTTTGGCAGGGTAAGCTGTGGTTGCATTTTAGCAGACGGAGTCATGGGATATAGCTAGTGTAGCTAATAATGAAATAAAATTATTTATTTTAGATAAGTTTAATGAATAAACCTTAAATTACAATAAATACATTTTAATACCGGAGCGTTCTACAACTTGCTTTCTTCATAAAATCCGCTGCTTTCTAATTCTTGAGGACTTGTGTCGGTTCTGTCAACAAAAATAATACTATTAACAATATAAACCGAGAGTAGACTGTCTCGTCACGTCGTGTGCGTGACAGCAGCGGTGGCCCAGTGGTGACAGCCCCGACTTACGAGCAGTAAGCCGTGGGTGCAAACCCAGGCAGGCGCATTACTTTGTGTAATTTATTTCATCACCGCTGCCCTCAAAAACAGTGAAGCAAAACATCGGGAGAAAACCGGCGTGTCCTAGAACTAAAAATTCGAAGACATGTGACATCATAGAGAGGAGGCCTGCGTCCCAGCAGTGAGAACATTATAGGCTGATGATGATGATGATGATGAGACTGCCTCGTTGGTCTAGTGGTTGGAAGCGCGACTGCTAATCATGAGGGCCAGGGTTCGATTTCCGGCTCGGGCAAAGTGTTATTGGGTTTTTCCATCAGGAATCTCTCAGTAGCAGCCACGGAGTTTCAATTTGTCCCCGGTTGATGGCAATAGGCTAGACCCCTTCTACGTGGGACTTAAAACGTGACCTCTGCCCGAAGCCTTCGAGGATTACATGACTTCTATAGCCTGCGTAGAGCGTTAATAATAAATAAAATAAGATTCAGAAGGCAGTACTCCTCGATACGGCCCGCATTGTGAGGAGGTTCCTGTCTCTGCAGCCCTAACCACCGGTAGCTTGGACCCTGGTCCCGACACCGGCGGAAACCTGTTTTTTTTTGTATTTTTAAATGTTTTTTTTTTTAAGATATGAGTAAAAATAAAATAAAAAATGAGATGAAAAATGAACAAAGGAACTAAAAAAAAAGGTTTATTGCAGAAACTTTTTCAACTTTTACAATAAATCTTACATAGGGGCCTCATTTTAAGTAAAATACATACCTGTGCTAGGATGCCCCGCTCTTCAATTACAAATTAATAAATGGTGAAAGTGTTGTGCAAAAAGAAAATAAAATTTAAACAAGAAATTATAAGTATTAACTAAAACAAAAAAACTATATTAAAACCGAAGAATAGAAAAAAGAGGAGCTCTTACGATTTTTAAGCCTACCCGGAGTCGTAGAGGGGATATTGTGATTTAGATTCCCAACGTCCCCTAATGCCCGACATATCCAGATTCCCAACATCCCTTCTTTGTGTTTTTTCCCTCTAACTATTATTTTGACAATACTTACGCTATCGGTGTTGGCTTAGCTCGCTTCGCTTCTGATGTCGCCCCTGTACAGCTTCTGTTAACAGAAGAACACAAAATAAACATAAAAACATGTTATTTTTTTTAATTCACTATGCTGAGCCTATATGCCTTTTGGCCTAATACAGCACCAATGTAGTTTTTTAGGGTTCCGTACCCAGAGGGTCAAACGTGACCCTATTACTGAGACTTCGCCGTGCGTCGGTCCGTTTGTCACCAGGCTGAATCTCATGAAACGTGATAGTTAGCCAGTTGAAATTACTACAGATTATGTATTTCTGTTGCCGCTATAACAACAAATACTATAAACAGAATAAATTAAATATCTAAGGGGGGTCATACCAAAAAGTTTTTTTTTGCACGTTTTTATAAATAATGGTACGGAACCCTTCGTGCGCGAGTCCGACTCAAAATAAAAAAAAAAACAAAATATTTTATTTTACATAGGCCTATATGGGCACTTATAAAACGTCGACAAAAAGATGCACGGTTCGGGTTGGTCGTTTCCTATGGAGAAGAACCGGCAAGAAACTCCATGGTTACTCTTTTAAAATCATTTGGTTTTACAATATTTGAGTGTTACAGCGTTAGTACATAACTGTGGGAGGACAGCGTAGGCCCGACAATAAGTCGTTACTTACTACTTAACTTACTTACTACAAAAGGTAGAACAAGACAATAACAAAAAAAAAAAAAAACTAATTTACAAGGCCTACAATGTCCACACATTCACAAAAAATAGGTAAATGAAAAAGAATCTATACAAAAGTAAAAATAAAACATTATAAGAACACTAAATTAAACAATTGACACAGATGTTGTCATCAGTGCTGTAACTATTCTGAACAATTAATGAACGATGCAATTATTTGAAAACTACTGTAAAACATCTGAATACTTAATAAAAAGAATGGAAAAGATAAAATTGGGAATAGTTAGAGACGACCACACATTTGTGTCGTTTATCAGCTACCAGGGAAGCCGCATGAGCAGAAGGAACTACAGCCAAACTTCTTTATCTTCAACGTAGTCCTTAATTTTGTAATATGTTTTTTTAATTAGGACACGTTTGATGCAATCTTTAAACTTTCCATCAGTCAGTTCCGTAACTGACTTTGGCAACTTATTATAAAAGCGTATACTGTTTATAAGAAAAGACTTGCTAGTTTTTGTTAATCTAAATTTGGGTATTACAATTTCGTGTTTACTGCGTGTGTTTATATTATGGAAGTCGCTTCTAATTTTGAAAAGCCCTCGGTTTTTGCGGACATATAAAATACATTCTAAGATATAAAGTGAAGGCAGAGTCAGTATATCTCACTTCAAATGTTACAGGTTTTGTTCATTGTTGGTTTTCATTAGGCATTTTTTACTCGAAGTGAAACGTCTGTGCTGTTTGCGTAGTAAATTGATCCTACGAACTTGAATTTCGGCACTCATATAACATCCCGAATTGAATTCGATTTTGATAACAATTTCAAGGGTTTTAATTTTTTTGCAAGAACCCTGTTTAATAATCCTGATCCTATCCTAAGTTACTCCTTATAACTCAGCTATTTGCCAGTAAAAGTCCCATAAAAATTGGTCCAGCCGTTTAGGATATTAGCCAGAACCAACAGACTTATTACAAAAACAAAAACATTTGATAATATCTAATTACTCCCTGAGCTGAAAATAATGAGGAATGGTACTTACATCAAATGTTCTTCCAGAGTCATGTCCCCCATAGTCCCGAAGCCGACCCCACATTGGTTACAATTGCCGCATTCAGCCATGTGTGCTCTCAACAGTCGTTTTCGGCTGAAAAATAACATTAATTTAATTAATTGTAATACCGAGTTTCCTCCGTGCCTCGGAAAACACGTTAAGCCGTTGGTCCCGGCTGTCATTTGTAGATCTTTGACAGACGTTACGAGTAGCCAGAAGCCAAAAGTCTGACATCCAGTCTTACCAAGGGGTATCGTATTACCCAGTTACTGGGTTGTGGAGGTCAGATAGGCAGTCGCTTCATGTAAAATACTGCATCCGGTTAGACTGGAAGCCGACCCCAACATTGTTTGGGAAAAGGCTAGGCAGATGATGATGCTGTAGATCAGCCGTTTAGTCGTGAAAAGGTAACAAACAAACAGAGTGACTTTCGCATTTATAATATTAAGTATGGATGTATAAGGTTGTGTTAGGTACCGATGTGCGATAGTACATTGTTACCCCAGGGGTGAAAGTAACTTATTTAGTCCCGAGACGGGGTTTTGGCGCCCGAATGAAGTGAGGGCGCCAATAGTTCAAGGGACTAAATAAGTCTTTAACCCGAGGTAAACACTGTGATTTTCATTACGAATACAAGGAAGGTAACAATAAAAACATGAATTAGCTAAAGAAAAAAATAATAAATTTTATTACGGATTGCCGCTTTCCCGCCTATTTTGTTTTTTTTTTTCTGTGGCCAGACAGCTATTCAGCCATTATTTTTCATTTTCATCATTGAAAAATTTGGTAAATATTTTGCCCAACTCTATGTTATTTTAAAGAAATTGTTGAAACTTTTTTTTTTTTTTGTTAGCCTCTCATGTGTCCCACTGCTGGGCAAAGGCCTTCCCTTTCTCCTTCCAAATGTCTCTATCCTGTGCGATATCTGGCCATGATCGCCCGGCAAACAAGATTAGATCGTCACACCACCTTCGCCGCGGTCTACCTCGACGGCGATTTCCTCCGTCAGGCTTCCAGTGAGTGACGATCCTTGCCCACCTCTCTGGGTGCATTCGAGCTACGTGGCCAGCCCACTCCCACTTTAGCTTGGCTGTTTTTTCTCCGACATCTGCAACTTGAGTTATGGAACGCAGAGTGGTGTTCCTAACGCGATCTGTACGCTTCACACCTATTATGCTACGCTCCATTGCCCGCTGACAAATCTTGAGTTTGGACTTCTGTTGTTCAGTTAGTGACCAGCTTTGCGCACCGTAGGTTAGGACGGGCAGGATGCACATATCGATGAGTTTTCTTTTCAGTGTCATTGGGAGACTTCCCTTCAAGTGTTCTTTTAGGGCCCAGAAGGACTTCCAAGCATTTTGGACTCTACGTTCAACTTCCTTGTCTTGCCTATTTTTAAAAGACACTATCTGGCCCAAGTATGTATACTCATCGACATATTGCAGCACATGCCCATCTACCTCGACTCTACGTTTCGTGCTGTTGGTCATGACCTGGGTTTTGGATCTGTTCATTGAAAGTCCAACCTCAAGACTTGCTGTGCTCAGATCTTGGAGCATTTCTTCAAGTTCAGAAGCAGATGTGGAGAACAACACAATGTCATCAGCAAAGCGGAGGTTTGTTAGCTGATGGCCGCTAACATGTACGCCTCGTGACCGCCACGAAGCAGGCAGCTTGTTGAAAACCTCCTGCAGTGCGCTTGTAAACAGTTTAGGTGAGAGTGGGTCGCCTTGTTTGACACCCTTTTCAATGTTGAAGCTCGGACCAGAAATATGTAGCTTGATATTCGCGGAACTACTACGATAAATGGTGTCAATGAGGTCAATGTAGGTGTGTGGTATATTTTGGGACTCTAGGGCATGAATTACTGACTGATGGTCAATGCTATCGAATGCCTTGGCATAGTCTACAAAAGCTAGGTAAAGGGGTTTATTAAATTCACAATATTTTTCGATGACTTGGTTAGTGGTATGGAGATGATCGGTTGTGGAGAAATGGGGACGAAATCCAGCTTGTTCGGGAGGTTGATGAAGGTCAAGAGTCGAAGCGATACGGTTCTCTATCACCTTAATAAATAGTTAATATAAATGTGAAATTAGGCTTATGGGGCGATAGTTTGAAATGTCAGATTTATCTCCTTTTTTGTGGAGTAAAATTATGTTGGCGTGGCACATTTCAGAGGGAATCTGACCAGAGTATAACACGATGTTGAAAAAAGAAATGATGTGGGGTATAAGAACGTTTCTCCCTAGCTTTAAAACTTCTGTTGTTATGCCATCCGCCCCAGGGCTTTTATTGTATTTCATCTCGCGAAGAGCTCGTTGGACTTCGTAGGGGCTGATAGGCTGAACTGAGTCAGGGCAATAGTAAGCGAAGTGTCTATACTGTTTTTGCTCATCCTGGTACAGATTTTTATAGAATTTGGTCGCTATTTCAATTATTTTGCTTGAACTACTTTGTTTTTTCCCGTTTTCGTCATTTAGGTTAGATATCCAGGTTTTTCCCTTGGTGATTCCTTGTTTGGCATTTCTTAAGGTGGCGTTACTTAATAAAGCTGACTTAATCATGTTGGTATTACAATCCCTTATGTCTTTTCTGATGCTTCGTTTAACCAATCTATCTATTATATTGTATTCTACTTTATTATTCTTTAACATTTCTCTCTTCTCTAGTAATGTAATTGTTTTATTGCTTAGTTTGTTATTGTTTGTTCTTCGATATTTAATTTTCTTGGCTGCTGATGAAATATTTTCTATGATGCTACTGTATTGGCTCTGAGGGCTTTGTTGTGTATCGATCGGCAGTAGATCAAATGAATTGGTTAACTCTAAATTAAACTTCTCCATATTAGTAATTAGAATATCTTTGTTAAGCCTTTTGATCCGGTTTTTAAATACTGCTTTTCGGTTTAATTTTACATTAAGGACAATCTTCGCACGAACTGGTCTATGATCCGAACTAAATTTAAATTTATTTATGATACCAACATCTTTTACAATATTATTGTGACTGGATGAGAGCACAAAGTCGATTTCGTTTTTGGTTCTCCCATCTGGCGAGACCCATGTCCATCGACGCTGTGGCTTTTTAGGGAAGAAACTGTTCATTATTTTAAACCCTTGTCCAAAAGCAAATTGGATAAGAGCATTTCCTCGATCATTTCTAGTTCCAATGCCATGTGGACCGAGAATTTCTGGGTTATCTAGATCTTGTTTAACCCCAATCTTAGCATTGAAGTCACCAGTAATGACATTCCATGTGCCACGGTTTTCTTCACACGCTTTGTTAAGAACGTCATAGAAGTCTTCTAGTTCATCATCGCTGTGTGACGATGTAGGTGCATAAGCTTGGACTATGGTCAACCTATGTTGGTCTGTGATGCTTAGTTTGAGAACCGCTACCCTCTCAAAGTATCCAAGAAATTCTATGATGTTGTTCTTCCACTTTTTAGCCACCAAGAAACCAATTCCATAAAGTCCCTTGGTAGCTCCAAAATGATAGAATATAGAGTTTTCTCTTTCCTCTGTATCCTCTCCAATTCTTCTCACTTCTGACAACCCTATCACATCCCATTTAATATCTTTCAAAGAATTTTCTAGTTCAAGTAATCGCTCATCTTGCATTAATGTGCGTACATTATAAGTCAAGATATTTAGGTTAGTATCGGAGTCCATTTTCGTAGCTGCCTGGTTTTGTTGACGGAGGATCGATCTCACCCGGGGATTCTTAGCACCCCTTGCTCTGGGAACCCGTAGACTACCGTCATTGTCGTGAGGTTCTCCAGAGCTGCCGGGCACTTGGGGCCTGTGGTTATGTTGTTCTGTCATGGTTTGAAAGTTTGTAAAGGGGGATTTGGACTTTAGTCCACCACGCTAGTCCAATGCGGGTTGGTGGACGTTGCGCCAGAGCCTCGTTCGTTGGACAGCAGGGTGCACCACGGGCAGGTGAGGTTGGCTTGGGTCTTTTCTAAGATGATAACAGAACCCTTTACACCCCCTTTACACCCTTTACACTGTTGAAACTAAATTATAATAAAGTTATTAAAATAAAATATTCTTTAATCAATACTTAACTGTAAGTTATTTTAATTTTACATCGTGGCTGCATAGAAATTTGGAACATGGTTCAATAAAAATGTGAAAATAGAACTAGTTTTTTTTTAAATAATTTGCCATCTGTCAGTTGAAAGCGATTCTCCCTAGGGATGAAAAGTATTACTTTCATCCTCAGGCAACTTCAGACCTACTTTCAGAGTATGAGTAATGAAAAATAACTATTTGATGTTATTTATTGCAAATAAGATTTTAATTTAATAATTTTTGTAACCGATTATACTAATTGCAATCGACTGAATGTTTTGGCAACACCGAAACGGTTGAATTTGTGTGAAAGCTGTCAGTGCGCCGAAATGGAGGGCGACGTGTATTCAAAAATGTTCTTGTTCGGTTGGCGCTCGTCGAGGTCAGACGCAATTTAGTTTTTTTTTGTATTAGATAGCAATATTAATTTAAAGTACATAAGATAGAATAGTTTATAGTAATAGAATTGTCTTAAACCCTAATCTTTAAAGCATTGAAATAAATACTTATTATACCGGAGTGAGAGCAGCGGTGGCCAAGTGGTGGCAGCCCCGACTTACGAGGAGTAAGCCATGGGTTCAAACCCAGGCAGGCGCATTACTTTGTGTAATTTATTTCATCACCGCTGCCTTCAAATACGGTGAAGGAAAACGTCGTGAGGAAACCGGCATGTCTTGGAACTGAAAATTCGAAGACGTGTCATCTACCAACCCGCACTGGGCCCGCGTGGTGGATTACAGCCCACTCCCTGTCATAGAGAGGAGGCCTGTGTCCCAGCAGTGGGAACATTATAGGCTGGTGATGATGATACAATTGATTGATAAATTTGATAGTTTCGGGTAGCTTCATATGCTGGCGTTTGTACTTTTTTTATAATGCCGTTAGAATAACTTACGTCTTATAAGGACAGCGAGGACATTTAAATAAAACGCTTTTTCTTGCTCCATGTCTAAAGCGCCTGTTCGTATGGTGCTTCCTATGATGTTGGGCAGCCTTGTCGTACGACGCGAACAGCTGTGCGCAGGCAACACATTGGTATCTGCGACAAAAATATAGGTGTTTTTTTTTACCTTGGCCCACACAAGGAATTTCTCCTGTATCGTGGGTGCGTTTACAAACATTTGGCTGTTTGTGTATGTTAGCATACACAAACAGCAAGACCCGGAACGACTATCTGTAGGCCATACAAATATTTAGCGCGGTTATAGGGCGAGGATCAGACGGGCCGCGTTTAAAACACGGGTGGTTCACACTTACCGATTTCCGCAAATAAATAAATGAAAAAAAACTACCCACTTTATTATTGATTCCGGTCGAGAACCATTAGCATAGTTACCTCCTTGAATTTGACGAGGATGCAAAAGAACATCTTGTAATTTTTTTTTTTTTTTCTTATTTACGGAAATCTGTAAGTGTGAACCACCCATGTTTTATTAAACAGGGCCCGTTGGATTCTCGTCCAATAACCGCGTTTCCACACATATAAACAATCTCAAACGTTTATTCCATAATTTCTTATTCCCTAAACCTGTTAAGAGGGTTATTCTGAAATACTGACAAACTTAAACAACCAAAAAAATCAGCGTTTATTAATAATTAACTAGGTATCGTAATTTAAATTGATTATTTATGTATTTTGTGACAAACTCCTGAATTTTGACGAGGATGCAAAACAACATCTTGTATAGCTGACGAAGATCATAATAATTCAACGTAAAATTCCATTTAGGTTTTCTCTTGGTGCTCCCCTGTGTTTCTTTCACCCCATTTTACCCGATAATTATTTATCTTAGCTTAGAAGGCATACAACGTGTAAACAGACCCTTCACGAAGCCTAGTATTTACCCTACGCAAAAAATATTGCTGGGAAACATTTTTTATTTTTGGGTAAAAATAATGTTTTACTCTGGACTCAATGTAACGCACTCAAACATTGTGCTGATGGATGCATTTAATAGTCCGGGGTTCGTGGACATATTTAAAGTAAAGTACGACTTGTTTTTTTTTTCTATACTTCGTCCACACTAGGAATTCCTCCTGTAGCGTAGGTGCGTTTATAAACATTTAAACTCACATACACAAACAGCCAGACCCGGAACAACTATCTGTAGGCCATAAAAATATTTGCTCCGTGCGGGGATCGAACCCGAGCAGCAGTCAATTGTTTCACCACTGCGCCAACCGTGCTGTCAGTCAAAGTTATAACAATAAAAACTATACATTTTACAACAAAAAAAAACTTGTGATAAAGTTGGAACTTTGACCCCCAATATCTCCGACTTAAAAGTTTCCCAGGTATGGTCTAGAACCGTGGTCGTCAAACTGCGGCCCCCGGGCCGCATGCGGCCCGCCGCTGGTATTTGTGCGGCCCGCGACAAACCAAAATAATTTTACAAATACTGATTTACGAAAATGTCATTTTTAAAAAACAAAAATCGCAATCGCCTTTCCTGTCACTTAGATGACACCATGAGGACTGCATGTAGTCCCAAAGACGTCAACATAGAAGACATAATTTTAAAACTACAACATCTTAATTGGTAAAGTTTACCTAAATTTTCATTTTTCATTGTTACTATTAATGTTGTCCTTTGTCAAAATCTCAAATAAACATTTTTATTTACATTCACATTTTACATTTTTACATTGACTTGCACCTGCGTTTCTAGTTTACACATGCAATTCACAAGTGTGCGGCCCTCAGTACTATCGCAAATTGTCCTATGTGGCCCTTAACCAAAAAAGTGTGACGACCGCTGATTTAGAACAATAAAAAGATCGCAATGACGGAGAGAAAAAAAGCCTGTCAGCTTCGTTAATTTCAAAAAAGTTCTGGAATGGCGACCGCGATCCGGAAGACGATGCGTTGGAAGGCCTCCCACTAGGTGGACCGATGACCTTTTGAAGGTTGCGGGGACCCGCTGGATGCGAGTCGCACGGGACCGGTCAATGTGGCGACTCTTAGGGCAGGCCTATGTCCAGCAGTGGACGTCGCACGGCTGAAATGATGATGATAATGAACGGTATTTTTAGATGAATTTTTACCTGGTGTAATGGCGAAGCGTATGCATATCATAGCTGGCTCCATAATCAACGAACTGTAGACACACATCACACTCTAAGTCCGTTTCTTTCTGAAACATAGAGAGCCATCAAACTCAAACTCAAAGCATTTATTTCAATTAGACCATTACAGGCACTTTTGAAAGTCAAAAAACAAAAAAAAGCGCGAAGCTACAGTCCCAGTCACAAGACATAATAACTTGTGAAAGTACTGTAGTTGCCCATTCCAAAGCGTAGATCTCTATGGGGAAGAATGGGCAAGAAACTCCATACATACTCTTTTAAATCAAAATATGATACAAAATCTTGGTTACATCATTCATGTTGAGATTTCCAAATATGTGAGAATGATGTAGAATGATACGTGCAAATGAAGAGCGTCCAGAGTAAAAGATTAAATAAAATAAAAAAGATTCAAAAATAAAGTAATTATAATAAACCGTGGCAGCTAATAACTTGTGAAAGGACTGTAGTTGCCCATTCCAAAGCGTAGATCTAAATGGAGAAGATCATCATCTTCATCTGTCTAGATAGCATTAAGGCTGTTATGCGCGAAGGATTAGGCAGAGATGTATCTAATAGTACACCCACATTTCCCCAGTTATGATTAAGTCATTGGCATCATCATCATCTGCCTAGCCTTTTCCCAAACTATCTTGGGGTCGGCTTCCAGTCTAACCGGATGCAGCTGAGTACCAGTATTTTACATGAAGCGACTGCCTATCTGACCTCCACAACCCAGTAACTGGGTAATACGATACCGCTTGGTAAGACTGGATGTTAGACTTTTGGCTTCTGACTACTCGTCACGATTGTCAAAGATCTAAAAATGACAGCCGGGTCCTACGGCTTAACGTGCTATCCGAGGCACTGAGGAAACTCAGTAGGTATGTAATTATGCTCTCCACCCGACCGACCCGTGCGGCTGTTATTATTTATTTATTATTTAACCGACGTCTAATAAAAAATGTTTGCATAAAAAACCGACTTCCAAAAAAACAATAAAAAGTGGAAAAATACTTTAGGAAGTTGGTGACTTGAGTTAGACTAAAAGCCGACCCCAAGATAGTTTGGGAAAAGGCTCGGCAGATGATGGTTAAAGATAATAAGAGAACTCACCCCCCTCGTATGCTTCCTCTGAACATGATCTTCCAAGTTCTCACTAAACTGGAACCCAATGATACAAGACTCGCATTTATGTGGTGCTCGCCGATAAGCCGGTGATGTAGCTAGCTTCGATCGCTCGGCCATCAGCTGTTCTCGAGTCAACGTTATTCGCCTTATGTTACAGTCAAGAACTGGTATCTCGTTGCCTAGCACTGAAAAAAATATTAATATTAATACGTCTACCAATACTGCTGAGCCCGCCTGCTGGCTGTGGGCGAATGGGAGTCGAGTTTCTGGCTTAAGGCACTCCGTCACTTAACCTAGACACTATGCTAGGTGACACAACATTCCGGCTCGCATCGCTCCACATCGCTGTCGATGTGGTGAAGCAGTCGACGGCCTCGGACACCATGGCGTTTCCTGCAGTAAGAGTGCAGGTCGGATAGCGTGGCACGCTAGCATTAATGATCTCATTCGTCATGCTCTTGCCACCGCCGGTGTGCCAGCTGTCTGAGAACCCCATGGACCCACCCCAACCCAATGCACGTGTCGATGGGAAGAGACCAGATGGTATGACCATAATGCCATGGAAGTTCGGTAGGTCTTTGGTGTGCGACTTGCGTCGACACCCTTGCGCCATCCAACGTGGCAATGCGACCAGCCTTCTGGGCACTTTTCCTGTTGATAGCGATGTCGACGAATTTTTTGACGCCCGGTAATTTAGATACTTGTAGATATTTTAGTTTTATGTTCTATCTAATTGTTATTTGTAAATAATGTACATTTGTGATATAATAAACATATGTAAAGCAGGTACCTTTTCCAGTGAAAGACTTTTATCAGGAAAATATATAAGATGTATTAAAGTCGTAAACAGAGTTATTTTTAATTAGACACCACTACTAGACAAAACACCACACTGACACAACAACACTTCATAAATTATGTCACTGCAGCTGTAACATGCTAGACAGCTACCAGTATTACTATAGTGCTCTGTCCAAAGAGGCTTTAACACTTTCCCTTAGCTGTATGGCATTGTATACCCAGGGCATCCCGGATTTTAACAAGTCTTGGCCTAGGAACTGCCTTGGTCATAATATCTGCCAATTGAGTAGCAGTGCCGGTCTTTTGTACATCCACAAGTCCGTCTTGTACAGTTTCTCTTACGAAGAAATGTCTCAGTCGGATGTGTTTGGTCCGCTTATGGAACTCTGGATTGTGTGCAAGACGTATGGCCGCTTCATTGTCTACTTTTAATGTGGGTACTCCGTCCATGTTAGTAAGTGAGCTGAATACTCTCTGGAGCCACACGAGTTCACGAGCGCCTTCACTTGCTGCTACTATTTCAGCTTCGGTAGTTGAGATCGCGACTGAAGATTGTCGTTTGCTTAACCATGATACTATTCCTCCAGCAAAGAGACATGCAACTCCCGTTGTAGAGCGACCTGTTTGCTGGTCTCCTCCATGATCCGCATCACTATAGCCTTGTATTAGGTTGGAACAATGTTCTACTTTATATGTTATACCAAAAGAACAAGTCCCTTTTATGTAGCGCATAATGCGCTTAACACGTAGCCAATCTTCATGTGTCGGGTTTTCCAGATTTCTTGAAACTAGTCCGACTGCATACGCTATATCAGGTCGCGTCCCTGTCATTAAGTACGCTAACGTACCTACTGCCTCTCTGTACTGAAAGTTCTTCTCTTCCTTTACATTGGTAACTTTCCCTGTTTGAGAAGTCGTTTCTATTGGCGTTGAAACTGGATTGCATTCTGACATCCTAAAACGTTCCAGTATCTTTTTGGTGTATGACTCTTGTTTAATTGTAATGGAGCCATCTTTCGACTGTGCTATCTCAAGACCAAGGTAATGAGACGCTGGCTTGCTTGTGATTTTCAGAGTATCCCCTAATTCTTTAAGGAATTGGTTTGCCAAATTTTTATCTGTAGTGGCTACAAGCCCATCGTCCACATACAGAGTTATCAGGATTTTCTTGTCACCTATTTTCTTCGTGAATAGGCAACAATCAGCTGCATTTTGCTGAAATCCTATATCTAATAAAATCTCCTCAAAGCATGAGTTCCAGCATCTGGGAGCCTGCTTGAGTCCGTATAAACTCTTTTTAAGTTGACATACATTTGAAGTTCCGTCATTGAATCCATCCGGCTGCTGCATGTAAATTTCTTCCTGCAGCTTGCCGTTGAGGAATGCCGTTGATACGTCAAACTGCGTCAAGTATAATTTTTCCTTGGCTGCGACACTTAATAAGGCTCTGATGGTGGCCATTCTAGCAACTGGACTATAAGTCTGTTCGTAATCGATTCCTTTCCGTTGCTTGAAACCTTTCACTACTACCCTAGCCTTATATTTGTCGATACTGCTGTCTGGGTTTCGCTTGATGCGAAAGATCCACTTGCAAGGGAGTGCCTTTTTATCTTTAGGCAGCTTACAGAGTGTCCATACATCATTTTTCTTCAGAGAATTCATTTCACTCGTCATTGCCTTGACCCACTCTGCGCTGTCATCCCTTTCAATGGCTTCTGTGTATGTTTCGGGAAAACATTCTGTGCCTATGAAGCACACATAGTCTTCGAACTTCTTCGGACGTGTGAGGCAAGTTCGATCGCGTAAGTTGTATCGAGATCTCGCATCTAACAACGGTGGTTCGACTATCTCTAACTCTTCGTCAGCGTCAACGAACTCTTCGTAAGCACTTTCATCCTCTCTGGTTTCGTTGCTATCTCCCAAAACTTCATTATGTACATGATCATCATTTTCGCTATAAGCTTTATGTTGCGGCAAATCATCTTCCGGCAAGATCACTCCCTCTGTCTCCTGTCCTATCAAATCAGAATCTCCCTCTATCGCATCGCTTACTGGTAAATGATCAGCTTCCTGAGGACCAGGTCCTAAGGCCATTGGCATTCTCAATTCCATGGTTGGACAAAAAATGACATCTCTAGATCTTTCGGTCTGTTTGCCATTCCAGATGCGATATCCGTCATCGTTATCGTATCCAATAAGTCTGCCTTTTAGAGCCTTCTTATTTAGCTTTTTCCTTTTTTGTTTAGGAATGTGAAAGAAACATTCACTCCCTATCACGCGCTAGTGTGAAATCTTAGGCTTCTTCTTATGCCACAGCTCATACGGAACTTTCCCTTCTTCTCTTGTGGGTCCCGTGCGATTGAGGACGTATGCAGCTGTATTAATAAGCTCTGCCCACAGGGCCTGTGGAAACTCGTCTCCTGCGTGCATATATGAACGAGCTGTTTCCACAAGAGTCCTGTTCTCTCTTTCTGCGCACCCATTTTGTTCGGGCGTGTATGGCATCGTGAGCCGCTGGATTATTCCCTGCCTGTTCAGTACTGCCCGAACCGCTTTATTATTAAACTCCCCGCCATTGTCGCTCAATAGCGTTTTGACTGTATGTCCAGCATTTTTGGCTTCTTTAAGAAATTGAATAATCTTGTCTTTTACATCATTTTTGTTTCGAATGAAATAAACATGACGAAACGAGGAGAAGTCATCCTTTAAAAGAAGAAAGTAGCGGCATTTCGAGTAACTTTCAGGGAATGGTCCACATACATCGGCATGAACCAGTTCTCCAGGCATACTAGCTCTTTCTCTTTTGCCAAATTTAAGACGCTGTGCCTTTCCATAAATGCAGCTTTCGCACTGTATATCATTTTTATCATTTAGATTAATCCCCAGTTCCCTCTTGACAATTTCTTTGATGTATTTCTTGTTCTGGTGACCAAATCTTTCATGATATAACTGGAGTAAGCTCGATGGGTTAACAGCATTAACCTCTTCAGGTTTGCTTGGCAGAACTGTCTTCATTTGTAACTTATACAGTCCTCCACTCTGGTTCCTGTTTCCAACTACTAAAATCTGACCGTTTAATTCCAACCTGCACTCTTTCATGGTGGAAATAAATGTACTATTTTGCAGTTTATCTTGTGCAGCCAATATAGATATCAAATTCTTGGTAAGCTTCGGTACATACCAGACATCACTCAGAGTTAAATTCATAGTTTTGCCGTCAACTTTAGTTTGAACTACCACGGACCCCTTTGCAGGAACTACAGTTCCATCTGCCGTTGTAACGGTGTGGTTCGATCCAAAGTCCTCAAAATATGTAAATATGTCTCCCCTATTGGTGACGTGAGTCGTAGCACCATTATCTACATACCAATTTTCTGTGTCGTTTTCTTCAGAGCAAGTGTAAATCATCAGCGTTATATTCTGCACTTGCTGCTGCTTGGACGAGGACTGTGTAGGTTTCTTCGGTCTGCCATCATTAATCCACTGCTTGCAATTTTTAATGCGGTGGCCTATTTTTGAGCAGTACCTGCATCTTATGTTCTCGTCTCTTGACTGCGATTTATGCTGCACCTTTGATGTAGAGACGAGCACTTCCTGAGTCTCTTCAATATGACCACCTAGCGCCCTCTCATACCCGCACAGTTGTGCTGTCAGTGATTCAATTGTCCTCTCTTGTTTGTTTAGCAGCATCCAACTTGATTTGAAACTGAAATATTTTTCATTGAGGGAATCTAAAATTTTACAGATCAAGAACATTTCCGGCAACTTCATGTTAGGATCGGTCTTCAAAATTCCAGCATTCAAATTGTTCCAAATGTTTTTAAGTTTCGACATCATAGTTGATGCGTCATCCGCAGAATTGTTTTTGAAGCTAAAGAATTGCATGCATAATGTGTATGCCCTGTCTTCTGATTGACCGTCAAACAAGCGGTGAAGTTCCTGCCATACTTCGTTTGCTGTTTCAAATCGCATGACTTTCATTAGATTCTCTTCGGTCATGTTGCTTGTTATGATAAGTAGAGCGTTGCTGTCTGCCTTCCTATATTTTAATAATTCTGCATTATAGGCCATCAGTGCACCATCGCCGGTTCCTAAAATTGGCTTTCTAAGTTTTCCTTCTGCCGCCTCCATGGCACCTTCTGTGCCTCGCAGCATGATGGAGACCTTGTACTTCCATGTAGCCCAATTCTGGCTACCCATGAGCTGACCGATCTGAATCTTGGTGGTGGTAAAATTTTCCATTTTGACAGCGCCGAAAAAACAAAAACTTTTGTTTTATTTTTCGGGTTTTATCTTGGGTATCCTGGTTATGTTGGGCCCATAACCTAAAGCAGGTACCTTTTCCAGTGAAAGACTTTTATCAGGAAAATATATAAGATGTATTAAAGTCGTAAACAGAGTTATTTTTAATTAGACACCACTACTAGACAAAACACCACACTGACACAACAACACTTCATAAATTATGTCACTGCAGCTGTAACATGTTAGACAGCTACCAGTATTACTATAGTGCTCTGTCCAAAGAGGCTTTAACAATATGAAGAAACTGAGACAAATAAATTTTAACGCCAACTAATTAGAAAACGAATGTATACTAGATACTTCAAGCGGATAATATGCTTTTGGATTCCCTTTTCTCTCTCTTACATACACACACACACACAGAGACACGCACACACACAAACTTTCACAGACAAAAAAAAACGATTAATGCCAAAAGAGCATAAGCTCACCATAAAGCCAGATGGCAACACAAGGTATACAACCTGACGCTAATTTTCAGTTTCAGCCCACGAGTGCCATACGCTCGAAAACATAAACAAACAGGCATAAAACTTACCTATCGGTGTTCCAACTGGCTGTACGTTTACTTCGCCATCGAGAACAGAGTCCCGATGCTCAGGTGTTTCCAAACCAACAGAGTCCTTCTGTACATTAATTACACCACCTCCTACCGATTCCTGATTCTCATCTGGACCATCACCAATCAAGTCCTCTTTCTCTGTCACTGGTGGCTTCAATTCTTCACCAGCAACATCCTCAACATGACTGTGACATAATATATTTTCATCTATTTCATCACCCAGTATGAAATCTTCTCCTAAAACATTAGGGAAATTTTCTGTCGAGATAGCTTTTGTAATTACATTAAGAGAATCAGCTTGAAATTCATTCTCTTCTTTAAAATTTATATTTTCTGTTAATATTGCTGGAGGTACAGCAATATTAGAATAATCCTCTATAAATGCATTTTCTTTTTCAACTTTACAATCCGCAATTAATGCATTTTCTTCTTTAACATAAGTCATGTTGTCTGTTGAAATTGCTGGAGTTACAGAAATATTAGAAGAATGCTCTATAAATGCATTTTCTTCTTTAATATAAGTCTTATATCCTGTTGAAATTGCTGGAGTTACAGAAATATTAGAAGAATCTTCTATAAATTCATTTTCTTCTTTAACAGCAGTATTAAATTCTGTTTTAATTGTTGGAGTTTCAGAAATATTTGTAGAATCTTCTATAAATTCATTTTCTTCTTTGACATAAGTCATAATATTTTCTGTAGAAGTTGTAGTAGTATTACTTGAAAGATCCATATTACCAATGACATTAATTTCAGCAGGTAATGTATTAAATTGACTTCCTGAGTCAAAATTAGAATATATCATATCAGTAAGTAACATAGTAGATACATTTTGCAGAGAATTTGCTAGCAACTTAACGGATTCACTATTTTGATTATTGTTGATTATATTGAATGCTTTTTTAAAAATTGTTTTCTGTCTATCCTTCTGTTCTGAACTTTTTGGTATGGGACTTTTTTCTGTATTGTCTTTGGCTTCATTTTTTTCTTCGTTCATTATATGGTCAAAGCGTATGTTAGGTTGTATGCGTATTGTTTGTGGATTGTTTTCGTTATATTTCACTGGTTTTTTTTTACTATTTGCATCCGGAATGAACATGCTAAAGTTGTACCGTGATAAATGATTAAGTCTTTGGTTACTGCTTTTTGGGATATTTTCCTGTAAATATAAGACAGAATAATTTGTCATTTTCAGGGCTATTTTTTCAGTCGTTATGTAACTTTTAACTCAGTAAAAAATACGGATTTTTTAAATAAAAAATCGCTTGCTCAGGGTTTTTTTTTAGTTAGCCTGATCTTTCCCACTCCTGGGCAAAGGCCTCCCCCCATTCCTACCACTTTTCTCTGTTTGTTGCCTCTTCTCGCCAATTAACAAGAAAGCCATCCAAGGTGTCCCGCTATCCTCTACTCGGTCTGCCGCGACCCCGTCTAGCTGTGACAGGGCTCCAGTATTGTGAAATGTGGGCCGAAAGATTTGAAGGATTGGGCAGGTCACGGATTTTAGACAAAAAATTTCTTGCTCGGGTTTGGTAACTTGGTAAATTGGTAACTGATATTTTTTACAGATAACTCAATAAAAAAAGTCCCATGAAAATCCGACCACTATAAACTTCGTTACACCTTATTGTCTAATTGCATTCGACTACATGGCCAGCCTTAAAATGAGTCTTAAGTAGGAAAGGGCATTGAAGTTTGTATGGACCAGTGGCATGATTTTTTTTCACAGCGGCCATAAAGATAATTGTTGCTAACGTATAGTGGAATATATGATAATAATGACGCCCAAAAGAATTTTGGCGAAAATTATATCGGAGTTGAAATATCTGATTTCAAAGTTGTGTTATTCCTACTAACAGTTAGCATACTGTTATGTATTTTATCAAAAAATAACTCTTTCCTATCGTTTGCCGTATGTCATTACTTCCCAGAATTTGATCTTTAGCAGCGACACTATCGAATGGTGTAATAATACAGGATGTTGTTTTTTCAAAATTAACGGGTTTGCTTAATATTGATTTTTCAATAAACCAATGATGCAGTTTTAGTTATTATCAAAATCGGGCTCGTGACTTCTGAGTTTTTTTCGCTATTCTTGTGTCGGATTTGGCCTACCATCCACTTGAAAAATTCACGCTGTATATATCGGCTCCGATGCATTTTGGAAATAATTGTTCATAGACGAAAATGAGTGTCGTAGTGTGTTCTTATTAATGAAATATTTTGCATTAGTGGCCGCAGACTTAGAAAATCATGCCACTTTTACCCAAACCCCTTTGAACTTACCGAGCGATCCGACAGCAGCTTGAAACTCTCCTCGACTTGTAACTTGAACTGTTTTATTTTCTTCAGCATGTCATGGCACTGATAGCATATCACTTGGTTTTTTGGTTTTATCTGAAATGGGTAACGGAAAACATTAAAATCAAATCAAAATATTTTATTTTACATAGGCCTACATGGGGACTTATAAAACGTCGACAAAAGGTGCACGGTTCTGGTTGGTCGTTTCCAATCGAGAAGAACCGGCAAGAAACTCCATGGTTACTCTTTTAATTTTTTTTCGGATTTAAAGAGGACAATAAAAAAAATCCGGCCAAGTGCGAGTCGGACTCGCGCACGAAGGGTTCCGTACCATTATTTATAAAAACGAGAAAAAAAATCACTTCGTTGTATGGGAGCCCGCCTTAAATATTTATTTTATTCTGTTTTTAGTATTTGCTGTTATAGCAGCAACAGTAATACATAATCTGTAGAAATGTCAACTGCCTAACTATCACGGTTCATGAGATACAGCCTGGACGGACAGACAGACGGACGGACGGACGGACGGACGGACGGACGGACGGACGGACGGACGGACGGACGGACAGCGAAGTCTCAGTAATAGGGTCCCGTTTGACCCTTCGGGTACGGAACCCTAAAAATCGTGCAATTTATTTTTTAAATATTTTCAATTTTGGGCAAGAGTTTAAAAAATATCAGTAAGGTCCAACTTTCCGGCTTCAACTAACTCCGTCATTTATGAGCTGATTAGAGAATAGGAAAGGAATACATTCCTTCATAAGAAGAATTTGTGTGATATACATTATACTACCTACAACTAAAAACGGTAAAATAAAATACATTTTTTTTTTAACAAAAGCGTTTTCGAGAGAAACACTAAAAGGCTAAAATAGTTGGTTTCATTGACTTTTTTCATTGTTATTACGGAAGTCAGTAATTTTTTTGCAAAAAAAAAATTATACATACATCAGGCATATTCATACTGTGCAGAAACTCAGCATGGCAGCACGTCATCAATCCAACAAATGGTACATCTCTTACACGGCAGCAGATACAGAATAACGTTGCCAACGGAGGTGAGGTCGTTACCTCTTCCGGGAGACAAGACTGACTGCCGTCTTGAGTCAGTAATGTCAGTAAGATCGGCAGTTTTGTCTGTGTTGGTGATGTAACGGATTGAATGGTTGGCTGAAAAGAAGATGGAATAAGGTTATAATCTATATATATGTATATATAAATTACGTGTCACGTTTTTTGTCGGGGATGGACTCCTAGACTACTTAACCGATTTTAATCAAATTTGCACACCTTGTGCAGTTTGATCCAACTTGAAAGATAGTATAGCTTACATCTCAATTTATAGTCGCAATATTATTTTAATTGCAAATTAAGTCACAATTATCTGTTAGCTCCAAACGATTCTAACAGATGGCGGTATCTGTTGACTGGATTGAGTAAGTATTCAATAGATAGCGCTCTATAGGAGCGGAGCAGCAATTAAAAATATTGCGAAAACGGGGAAAATGTGACGCAGACGAAGTTGCGCGGGACAGCTAGTTTTATAATAAAGTAGATTTTGTCTGTAGCCTCGCATAGGGCGAGTTGCGGCTAAAAGCACCCCCTTCATCATCAGCCTAGACTTTTTCCAAATATGTTGGGGTCCGCCAACCCCAGTTAAACCGTATGCAGCTGAATAACTGTATCTTACTAAGAGCGACTGCCTCTCTGACCTCCACAGCACAGTTAGTACTGGGTAATACGATACCCCTTAGTAAGACTGGTTGTCAGACTTGCTGGCCATTGACTACCCGTAACGACTGTCAAAGATTTACAAATGACAGCCGGGACCGAACTCTTACGCGAAACTCGGTATGTAATGCCGGGTGGAAGAAGTAGGTACTTTTGTAACGTCATTATTAATTTATTTATTTACTAAACAAGTTTATTACAAACTTTCATTTAAAAACTATGCCCCACAAAACCGTTTTCACGGTTTGTCTGTGGGAACGGAACAATATTTCAAAAGCTAATAATTATGGCAATATTAAAACACGAATATTTATCTACAATCTGTCCTGACGCAAACGAAGTTGCGCCAACTTCGTTTGCGTCACATTTCCCCCGTTTTCGTAACAGTTTTCATTGCTGCTCCACTCCTATTGGTCGTAGCGTGATGATATATAGCCTATAGCCTTCATCGATAAATGGGCTACCTAACACTGAAAGAATTTTTCAAATCGGACCAGTAGTTTCGGAGCCTATTCGATTCAAACAAACAATCAAATCTTTCCTCTTTATAATATTAGTTTAGACTAACGAAAACCTAAAAAATATTACCAACTCAATCTGAATGAACATGTAAAATATGTGCACACTAGGGAGGCGGGCGTCTTACAATTGTGACCAGGGGCCCTACTATGACGTCTAAAGCAGTATTGTTGTAATGTTATTCCAGTGTGGAAAAGAGACGGAGCTATAGAGGAGGTCTAGCGCCATTTCTTTTCCACTCTGGAATAAGATTAACCTTTTGAAAGCCAGAGCATAAACGCACGCGCGTGCCCTCCACGCCAAGCCAAAAGTTCACCGCAAATACTTACAAATAAAAATAAAAGTGATTTGAAAAATATTGTTAACTTATTTTTTGATACACACAAAAGTAATGATTTAAATCGCTTATTTCGTGTTAATGTACACCAAAGTTTTTGTCACATATTTGTGTCGTTGGCGTACAGGGCACACGCTTGCTTGTCACGTATATGTGACACTGGCGGTCAAAAGGTTAAAACAATACTGCTTTAAGACGTCATGATAGGGTTACTGCGCGTAGCATGACCACTGTAGAAAACGAGTTTTGTCTACGGAAGAATCGACATAATGACAGATAGACAATGATACAGTCTGTCGATTCTTCCGTCGACGTAGCCCGTTTCTACGGTGGTCATGGTACGCGTGCTGGTGTGACAAGGACGAGGGTTAGGGGAGGGGGGTAAAAATCATGAACAAATAAAACTTACATTGGAGACCAGATACTGAGGCTGTTGAGGACTTGTCGCGGTCTGTATTCTATCTGTCTGGCAATCAAACCTGGTTGGTATGCATTCTGGTTTCACCCTGACTGGTTTTTCTGAACCTATTGTCTTGTATTGTTCATAATCCTCCATATCGTTTTCTAGCTGAAATATTTAAGGAAACATACAGTTTATAAAAACACATCATCATCTACATAGCCTTTTACCAAACTGTATTGGGGTCGGCTTCCAGTCTAAACGGATGCAGCTGAGTACCAGCATTTTACATGAAGCGACTGCCTATCTGACCTCCACAACCCAGTATGTGGGTAATACGATACCCCTTAGTAAGACTGGATGTCAGACTTTCGGCTTCTGACTACTCGTAACGACTGTCAAAGATCTACAAATGACAGCCAGGACCAACGGCTTAACGTGCTTTCCGAGGCAAGGAGGAAACTCTGTATGTAATTATGGTCACCCATCCACGGGCCAACCTCGGCAAACACGGCTTAACCTGCAAGATCGAGCCGTGCGGCTGTTATTATCTAGCCAGCTTTAACTCCTCTTAACAAAAAAAATAAGATCTTTGTTTTTTTTTTTAATTTATTAGGTTGTGCCCTTTTTATTTTTGATCATTTGAAAAATATCGTGTTGCAGTAGTTGTACTCCATAGTTACTCTTTTAAAAATGTTTTGTAGTACAGCAATTTTATAATCATACTGGCTGTCCCGCGCAACTTCGTCTGCGTCACATTTTCCCCGTTTTTTGCGTCATTTTTCATTGCTGCTCCGCTCCTTTTTGTCGTAGCTTGATGAAATATAGTGTATAGCCTTCCTCGATAAATGGGCTATCTTACACTGAAAGAATTTTTGAAATCGGACCAGAAGTTCCTGAGATTAGCGCGTTCAAGCAAACAAACAAACAAACTCTTCAGCTTTATAATATTATAAGTATATAAGTATACATTTTAAGTCAATAACACATCATCACGCCTGTAATCCCAGAAGAGTTAGGCAGAGGTGTACCTAATAGTACACCCACATTTTGCCAGTTACATTCATCATCATCATTTCAGCCCAAAAGACGTTCACTGCTGGACGTAGGCCTCCCCCAAGTGTCGCTTTGACAGTTACATTTTGGGGGGTTTTGCCATAATCGCCACGCTTCGCAGGCGGGTTGGCGATCGCAGTACGGTTGTTACAAAAAGCACAAAGAACGCTGCTGCCCAGTCTCTCACAAATCCCTTAGTCGGCTCTTACGACACCCACGGGAAGATATGGGATGGTGCTATTCTTTACATCCGACACCGTACAGATCCAGTTACATTCAAGTACCATGTAATAGGAAGCGAGCGTATTGCTATCAACCGGGCAAAAGTCCAGAATACGTGGTTAGCTCTTGAGAAATTCTTGATGGAAGAACTCATTAACAATTTGCACGACTCGGGTATCGAGCTTAGAACCCCACGTTCAGTAGTCGCGATTGGAACTACTAGACCAACGACGCAGTCCTGTGTCCATGAGAAGTCAATATGTTACAAGTCTAAGAAAACTGTTAGTAGATATTCAGACACCATTTCCGTAGGCCACAGAATCAATAAAACGACGAATAATCATAATGCGCACAGCAAAGGAGTGGAACTGTTCGCGTCTGTGTTTCCGAACGCTTACAACCCAAATCTCTTCAAAGTTAGAGTGAACAGGCTTCTTCTGGGTAAGCTCGTACCATCGTCGACTTTGTCTCTCTTTGTATCTCTGACCTTGGCTAGAGTCAAGAGCAAACCCATCGCAATTAAAAAACAATAATAATAACCCCCAGCATAATTTTTTGGTTTCTGGTCTTTCTGAGGTCCACAACGCTACCAAAAAAAAATACAGAGGCTGTCATAAAGACTGCCGACAGAAGTCAAAAATCAAAAAAAAAATTGTATACTTGTACACAGGCCGTTATACTCAACGTCGCTAGACTGTCGTAATACCGTCACGAGCATGTCGAGGTCATCGGTGACGCGAAACCTTTTTTTCTTCGGATTGGATATCATCAAATTACCCCTCCCGCTCTGGGCGGAGCGGAAGGGAGTGTCAGACTTGTAATGACTAAAACCCATCCATGTTCCTCCTTAGCCCTTTGTGTTCCAGGGCCACGGTATCTCATTCCAACAGTCCCGCAGCCCTGGCACGCATCGGCCCTTTCGAACCCCTTCTGATTTGCTGACATCACCTTGAGGCGCGCGTGGAATACGAACGCGCCGTCGGCACGGCGTGACGCGGACCCTTAGGATTTTTCCTCACCAAAAAAGTTTTCACTTCAAAATGTCTAAATATTGCTGAGCACATAACAGCTTAAAATAGAAAGAAAAATGTAAGTACAAATACTCCATTATCTGAAGTACTTCATGTGTAATGCACTTTTCAAGAATCCATTATGTGACCTCATCATCTAAGATAGCGTATCAGAGATTACAAAGGATATAGACAGATTAGTTACTACTTAAAAATGACGGAATGGGTTTTCCAGATGACATAAGCCGTGCGCTTAATTTAATGGGATTTCATAACAGTAAAAAAAGGAAAAACTTTCAAACAAATGTTGATTGTACAAATATTGGTTTCAATATATTTAGATCGACAAAAATAATCCAGGCCTGGTTGCATTTCCAGGGCTGCGGGTTGTTCGAAATAGATACCGTGGCCCTGGAACACAAAGGGCTATGAAGGAACATGGATGGGTTTTAGTCAGTCAAGTCTGACACTACCTTCCGCTCCGCCCAGAGTGGGAATAGTATATTTCATTACGAGTTCGGAAAGCCTGTCATTGCAAAGAGTTCCGACAAATGTCTACCCGAGCCGAGGCGCAGCCGAAGGTGAGGGTTGACAGTCGGAACAAGTTGCAATGACGGTTCCGCACGTGTACTGAACAACTATTTTTAATACAGTTGCGAAAAAATGAAGCAATTTAATAAAGAACATTTTTGGAAAATGGCGCCAACCGTAAAAGAATATAAGCAGTTTTTTTTTTGTTCACCCATTCTGGGTAGGCAAAGGGAACTATGCCCATACAGCCAAGTCTTCAGTAGATTTTTTTTAATTGATATGAAATGAAACCTAACCTAACTCATTGAATCAAGTCATTAAATCTAATATTGAAACAAATTAGTAGCTTCTTTTTAAAAAAATATTTGCATGAATCATAAAAACTTCTATGATTTTTTTTTTAGCAAAAACTCCGTGGTTGGTTTTTTTTCTTTTTAATAGACATTATTTTGACAGTTGGGAAAGAGAACGCACGAGTTCGGACAAGGTAAAGAAAAAGCTCGAGTGTGTAATAGCTCACATCCCGAACGCTATACGTCCCTGCAATACGCCACTTTTTGAGCAACTGTATTAAAAAAGTCATTTGATGACTTCCCACCCAAAAAAAAAAGGTCTGGTTGCATGATGGACAACCAGGTTTACCGGCCGCAGTACCGCATATGCAGGGAATACGGAAAATTTTAGTAAAATTTAATTTTAAGTCGTAAATTGAAATTATTAACATTAGTCTGCTTTTCACATCGATTGGCACTCTAAACAATAAATATATACATTTTATACAGGTTATTAATTAATCAAACATAATTATGATGGACTGCACAAGCTCAATGCAAAATATCAATATTTATACCTAGTATTAGTATTTCCATGGATTTTAATTAACTACTTTCACTTCTGCTACATTAGCGTTTCTAAGCTGGCTGAGATGAGAATGCTAAGGGGGATGTGTGGTTAACGCGAATGGATAAAATAAGAAATGAGTAGGTACATAAGAGGAAGTCTGAAAGTGGCGCCGGTGATTGAAAAGATGTGTGGTAATCGGTTGTCGTGGTATGGGCATGTGATGCGGCGGAATGAGGAAAATGTCGTGAGGAAAGTTTTGAGTAGAAATATGGATGGGTATAAGAGTAGAGGAAGATCAAAGAAACGATGAATGAACTGAGTGAAGAATGATATGCAAATAAAGGATTTATCTTATAAGATGACAAGTAATAGAGAAGTATGGAAGAAAAAACATACTGCCCAGACCCTAAATAAATTGGGATAAGGGCAAGAGTATAAATCGGAATGTGACTCCGGAGTGTATGGTTAATTCCGTATTGTTTGGTTAGCAGTATAAACTGGTGAGACTTACGGCACAATTTTTTGTTGATGGGCCTGCAATTTGTGATTTATGGAAATTTTGACATTTAGAAACAGTTGTAACTGTTTTGGACGATTGATCTGTTCGTAACTTCATCAAATCTCTTTTTCTATCTCTGTACCGCTGGCTTTTTTGCTTGTTATATTCTTTTCTACGCCTGATTAGTTCCTCCTCATCAAAGATTGGTTCTTTATGAATTTGTGAACTAACTTTTTCTCTCGTTTTTTTCTTATTTTTCTCTCTATATCGCTGACATCTTATTTTATTTTGGTCTGCCTTTCTTTTTTTCATTTCGTCGAATTTATATTGACTTGAGTCGTCATCAGAGAAATCCGCTCCTTCACCATCGTCTTGTCTATTTATTTTACCACTGTCTGTAGACATCATCAATTTTCTTTTTCACGTAAGATCAAGGATCTAAACAAAAATAGAAAAGAAAAGGGGTTTGAATTAATTGGCTTGCCTAACGTCCGCCATTTTTTTTCTTTTCATAGATGCAGCCACGCATATGACCTATACAAATAGATAGCTAGTTTCAATACAAACTAGTTTTGTATGAGACACAATCCTCTAAAGTGTCACGTTTCCTATCAAACTTAAAATCCATTCAGCAAAGGCATCTACAGTACAACTTTAATTTTATTCGCATGAAACCTGTATTAATCGATAAGTGGTATAAAACAAACCAGTTTTGTATGAGACACAATCCTCTAAAGCGTCACGTTTCTGAGATATGATCTAGAATAGATTCCAACTTTAATAGCCTATTTCTCGAAAAACGTGACACTTTGGAAGAAAAATCCCACAGTAAACTAATTTGTATTGATGCCACCTATTGAATTACACATGTAGGATCCGGTCATTAGTACGGACAGAAAATGAATCGGCAAGCGCGCCAAAGGTAGCATCACGCGACCTACTTACCAGTCTACCCACACCTAAGCGCGCTTCTACAGAGTCCTGATGTTTCGAACTCGCTGTGAGGCGGACAGTCTGTGTCTGACCGCGGCGGAGTCAAGACGTCCCGAAACTTTTCCCCGATTCATGGTGCCTAGTGTTATCGTGTTGGATTGTAATTTCAAGTAATTTATGAGTAGTAAGTGAGAGTGAGTTCGACAAAAGCAGTGTACCTCGTGTAGTGTGTGTTTTCATAGCACGGAAACCATGTTCTGCCCACATGATGACCGTGTCTAACGGAATAAATCAAGACAACTGCGACATCAGAAGTGGGATAAAGAATCGCGCCCTCCACGAAAGTAAAGCCAAGTGAGGAACATAACCAATGAATTTTTGAAGCAACAAGGAAAGCGACCAAACCTGCGAGCACAAATCATCAAGAGGTTACCCTCGCAACAACATCGGGTGAGACCGTTTCTTTTCTTTTCGATAAGTAGGTCATCTGGCTCATTGCTTAAACATGGCTAGTTTGATTGGTTTATGGGTGACATCATAATCAGTAAACTTTACTGGCATCGGAGGTTATGATTTAAAATGCACGATGGAGATCGTACCATTAAAATAGGCGATATTTTGATAAAATAGGTTATCAGCCAATAAGTTCAGGAATTATTAGATGCTGGCGTAATTTGTAAAAGTTCTTTGACATCTGGAGCTACGCGCTTCCCTGGTCCACATGTTTCAGTCGAAAAGAAAGTGTGTTTAGTCGAAATGTCACTGTTGTCCGGTTCATGCTTTACGATGATCGAAGGGACGCAGGTGCCCGGTTTATGATGTTTTTGTGATGACGTTGTTCGAGGGGACGCTGTTGTCCAGTCCGTACACTGGTATGGTCGTAGGCCCGTAGGGACGCAGTTGTCCGGTTCAAACGTTCGTATGGCCGAAAGGAGAGTGTCGTCCGGGCCAGATCCATTACGGATTGGTTGAAGGGATGCACTCGTCCGGTCCAGGTGTTAACTGTTTAGGGAAAGGTGCCGTCCGGGCCATGAGTGGTCTAAAGGACACACGCTTTCTTGCTGGGGGAAAGGTGCCGTCCGGTCCATGAGTGTTTGAAAGGACACACGCTTTCTTGCTGGGGGAAAGGTGCCGTCCGGTCCATGAGTGGTCTAAAGGACACACGCTTTCTTGCTAGGGAAAAGGTACCATCCGGTGCATGAGTGGTCGAAAAGACACACGCTTTCTTGCTGGGGAAAGGTGCCGTCCGGTCCATGAGTGGTCGAAAGGACACGCGCTTTCTTGTTAGGAGAAAAATGCCGTCTAGTCAGTGAGTGAACGAAAGAATACACGCTTTCTTTTGTTCTGAAACAGTTAGTTACGATGAGAGTAATGTTTGTCATAGTTTGTCAGGTTGGACGAGCGGATGTCTTGGTGATTAGACATTGTTTGTTCCAGGAATACAATAACGCCCGAGGACGGTCGTATGTCAGTCTGGCCGTGTAGGATCCGGTCATTAGTACGGACAGAAAATGAATCGGCAAGCGCGCCAAAGGTAGCATCACGCGACCTACTTACCAGTCTACCCACACCTAAGCGCGCTTCTACAGAGTCCTGATGTTTCGAACTCGCTGTGAGGCGGACAGTCTGTGTCTGACCGCGGCGGAGTCAAGACGTCCCGAAACTGTTCCCCGATTCATGGTGCCTAGTGTTATCGTGTTGGATTGTAATTTCAAGTAATTTGTGAGTAGTAAGTGAGAGTGAGTTCGACAAAAGCAGTGTACCTCGTGTAGTGTGTGTTTTCATAGCACGGAACCCATGTTCTGCCCACATGATGACCGTGTCTAACGGAATAAATCAAGACAACTGCGACACACATTTTTATGCGTGGCAAACAAAACAAAAGTTGCATTGAAGATTCTAACTTTGATAGCTTATATCTCAGAAACGTGACGCTTCTTTCATTCAAAACGAGTTTGTATTGATACCAGCTATTGATTAATAGAGGTCATATGCATGAAAATATTAAAATGGCGGAAGTTAGGAAGGCCTCGCTTCAAATAAAAATCTTCCAACCCCTCTAGATTAGGTACTGCACAGTGATTCTACTACTACTAATTAATCAATTCAAATAATGATTATCGAACACAATTAAAACAATGCACAGTATACACCAAATAAACTTTCAAGTGGTCAACACAACTTTACTTATTGATATAACAGCATGTCAGACATGACGCGAAATCACAAGACATTACTTATCCAAAAAGGCAAACACGCATTATGATACTTTGGAGTATAAACAATGTATTAGTGTACATGTACATATGCCGCTATACTACGCGTCGCTAGTCTGGCGAAATACGTCAAGAGCATGTCGAGGTCATCGGTGACGCGAACCCGTATGTTTTCCCATACGAAAAATCAGTCAACACAGCTTAGGGAGCGTTTAAGTATTACATCACGTAATTTTTAGAGATCTTTGACCCCCCCCCCTTCCCCCCCATGTGGTGCATCGTAACGTTTTCTATACCCCCCTCCCGCCTAGTAAATCGTTATGTTACCACCACCAATTGACCATTATTACCTGAAAGTCACAATTATGTCGCGTAAAGTACCGGATAGTCGCGTGATTAAATTAAAAAAAATATTAAAAAATTATTCATTATCCTTTAAAGCAAGCAAGAAATTTTGTGAAAGAAAAAATCAAGTGGCATTTGAAATCTTGAGAAAAAGAACGTTTTAATAATGCGTGAGAAAAAATATCTCTACGCGACCGTTCTGAAAAGGTCAAACAATGTTACTGTAACGCGTAGTCAAACCCCCTCTCCCACCCCGTATCGTATCGTACGTAACTTTTCAGAAGACCCCCCACCCCCCAAATTCATTACGTAATACTTGAACGCTCCCTAAGAAGTTTTCACTTCAAAAATCTGTCAGTGAGTCAATAAATTTAAGATGTTATTTACGTATAATTATCACAAGTGTACTCCCCAAAGGGTTTGGCAGAGGCGTAACAATTATGTTTATATTCTATTGCCATCAACTCTGGACACCGGGCTGCTTCTAAGAAATACCTGTTAAGAAAACCTCACATCACTGCCAGAACAAAAACAAGCAAAATTTTGTAGGTCAGACAGGCAGTCATCATTCATCATTTCAGCCCATAACACGTCCACTGCTGAACATAGGCCTCCCCAAGTGACGCCATATTGACATTTTAGGGGGTTTTGCCATAATAGCCATGCTTGGCAGGCGAGTTGGAGATCTCAGTACGGTTGTTACAAAAGCACAGAGGACTAGGGGTCTGCCAGGCAGGGTTTTCAAAAGTGTCCAGTTAAAACCGGGTCACGTTTTGTGTCAGGGGATCCTGCAGCAGCGAAACTGTGCGTGCAGGGAGTGTGGCATTTGTATTTGGGCAACCTGAACAGATCAAGATTTTTTAAGCTGAATGCAGCATTCTCGCACATCATTTTAAATAAACTTTCCTAATTTTGTATGTCAATAAATTAATGCTATTTTTGTATTGAAGGTCGACAGAAAGCAAGTTATCCTAGACCTGGTGCAAACTCAAAGCATTTATTTCAATTAGACCATTACAGGCACTTTTGAAAGTCAAAAACAAAATAAATGCGAAGCTACAGTCCCAGTCACAAGGGACAATAACTTGTGAATGTACTGTAGTTGCCCATTCCAAAGCGTAGATATCTATGGAGAAGAATGGGCAAGAAACTCCATGGACACTCTTTTAAATAAAAATATGTTACAAAATCTTGGTTACAGCATTCATGTTGAGAATTACAAATATGTAAGAATGATGTAGCAATATGTGCAAGTTAAGAGCGTCCACAGTAAAAGATTAAATCAATAATTCTAAAATAAAGTAATTAAAATAAACCGTGGCAGCTAAGAAATGACCAGCCACAACCGACAACGTCCGTTCACAAACTTGACATATGTAGCAGCCATCATTCAACTCAACCATATTGAACGAAACTAACTACAAAAATTAGCAATAAATTTTAGTTAAAAATTCATCTGTTACGTTTAAACATTTCGTAGAAAATTTGTTGCGCCAACCCCGAATTTATATTTGGCCTTCGACCCTTGTTCCAGGAAGATGATGTCCAGCATCGTCAGTTTAGGTGATGGTAACCCTAACTATTAGGTACACCTCTGCCCAACTGCTGTTGATAGAATACTTACATCAAAATGATCTTCACAAAAGTACATTTGCCTTTTAGAGATCGGCAATTTCTTGGGATCCCGAAACGCGAAATTTAACCAAATGGTTCTCATAACTAAATCAGTTGGCACTTCAATCCATAGCTTTTTTGGTGTAATTAAACTAGAACTTCTACATTCAGGTACGATACACCGTCGAAAGCTACAAACTCTAGAAAAACTCATTTAAAAAAAGAAACTGACCAATAAATACTCATTTTCTTTAATAAAAACCTTAGGACCGACCCCCTTTGATCACTTCAACTATTTATATTTTGATCGTACTAAATGGTAATTTACCACGATCCACGTTAAATATCACTGTTCTGTATTACAAAGCACACATGGGCTATTATTTAATAAATGAAGTTGACTTTGTGGAGGACACCCATAAGTCCTGTCTGTGACCATAATATTATTATCACAATTTCACTGATCGCACCCACCAGCTCATATTTTAGAAATCAAATCAAAGGAATTTGCACTTGTTATTTTTTGTTAATTTTCGATGTTTACTGTCATTAATTGACACTTACAAGAAGTCTTCAAGTCTGAAGTCTGAAGAAGTTTCGTTCAACGCAGTGAGAGCACGGCAAGTTGAAAAATCTTTAACTTATTGGGGACTGAAACAAGAAGTTATCGGAAGTATGGTCTAGTTAAGATTGTGTTTGCAGGACAAGTATTTTATTTCATAAATCTACAATAGTGTTGAACACATGTGGTGTTGTGAATAAATCAGTATTAGTTGTAAAGAATTTTACTACTCCGTTCCAGGGTCAATTATTTCTCCAAATGTGATACATTAATACGCAGCTGCTTTTATTATGTCACTAAAACATGAAATAGCAATAAAAAGATATTGTACCCAGTAGCTCTTTTGTTCATACGTCAACACACAAGCAACCTTTCAAAAGAATGAACGATAAGAACGATTTGAACATTTTGAACGAAACGAAACGTCAAATTAGTAATTTCACGATACTCATCAACGTTGTATCGTATATTTTCTAGTAAAAAAATATAATAACGCCAACTTCTTCTATACAAACTCAAAAGTACGTTATCGAGATAGTGCTTGCTCAAACTATAGAAATACGGTGCTTAAAACAAAGAAACATGGTCTAGTAGAAGTATTGGATATTGTTGTGCACGAAATGGTAACGGAGTAACTTCACTTAAAGCGCAGTAAGTATTGTCATATTATATTCTAATTGGCCTGAAGGTTGTCTCCAGCTAATTCTGTCAGCCTATTACTTGCGATGACTAATCTTAATCACATTTAGGAACTGTTTAAGTATGCTAAAAGTATAAGATTTTTGGACTTAATTAACAAAATGCTTGTTTTCAAAACATTAATTTTTGCAGAAGTTTGTTTACTAGTTTTTGAATTTGGAATCTTATTGGATTATGGTAAATGGTGAAGGCATAAAAAAAAAACAAAAAAAAATATCAAAGAGTGTCTTTGGCCTTGCATTGGAAAAATACCGATTGATGAACATATGGGGCAGACAAAAGAAGGAATAATGCTTTCTTTGTTTTATTTAATGAGATGTTTATTTTCTTCTCCATTGCAATATTCATCTGTTTAAAAAAAATTAATATGTTAATAAAAATTCAATGTCATTGTAATAATTATAAAGTAAAGTTAAGAATGGAATATTTTTATAGAAATAAGATTTGTATTAGATATACTAGCATTGGACTAGGAAGTTACAGAGGGTGGAACCACCACGGAGACCACCACGGAAACAAATACCGCATATTCAGTACATCAATATGAATATTATATCATTATTCATAAAGTGGCCCTTTTTCAGCACCCAGATGGGAAGCCTACTACAACACGATTAGTTGTGAAAATACTCAGCAGATGGTGTTGAGTTTATACTGTATTAGATGATACTATCTCAGACCTTTAGCCAGTCAGATTAATTTGTTTAATTCTTTAACCTTTGGTCTAAACATAGAGTTCCGCACAATCCCCTACTGGCTACTTTTTTTGACAAGTTTAGTTTAGTTTATGGATCCATTTAGTTTAGTTTATGGATCCACAATCCATACCAAAGGTTAAACACAGCAAAATAAAATTACTAACTGTCCCGCGCAACTTCGTCTGTGTCGCAACATTTTTCATTGCTGCTCCACTTCTATTGGTCGTAGCGTGATGATATATAGCCTATAGCCTTCCTCGATAAATGGGCTATTTGACACTGAAAGAATTTTTCATATCGGACCAGCAGCTCCTGAGGTTAGTGCGTTCAAGCAAACAAACAAATTCTTCAGCTTTATAATATTGGTACAGAAATTGGTATAGATTACACTATGCCAAAGGTATTGCCATTGAATTAAAAATTTTATTGCATAATTAAGTAAATACTTGAAATATTTGTTAGAAATGGTAAACAATAACAGTTTATTTTATTACTATTGTTTTGACTTGTGAAGTTGTGAGGTAATACAATAAAGATAAAACTAACTGTACTATTGTCTAAAATGTAGTTTAAAAGTTATGATAATTTTTAGTACCTTGAAAAACATAGTCTGTAGTTATACCTGATGTCAGAATTAGGTAGGAGTTATTTTTGTACTTGCATTGAAATGTTGATAATATGGATCTTCCCTTGCGCATTGGAATTTTGCACCTTCAGACATCCGTTGCCGGATGGTTTAAATTGTGTAAAAGTAAATAACTTTTTTATTTAATAAATCACGGGATTTTTCTGCTCTTTAAAATGAATCTCGGGATTTGAGGCATATCCACTTTACTTTACTAACACTGATTTTCATACAGCGAAAATTCTTTCGCTGTATGAAATCAGTGTAAGTACATAAATAACTCTATCTAATTCTGACCTCTGGTTATAACACTAAATGTATATTTTTCGGGTTTATTTTAAAACATCTATTATGCCTGCGTTCTCGAAGAGGTTGGACTGAGATCCATGCCATGGCCGCCTGACCATGGCATTAATCCAGGCACTGGACTTACTGAGATATTCCTGATACACAAAACACATTACTCAATCTTGAAATTAAACTCAAGACCTCATGCTCAAAGACCAACATGCCAGAATCCTAGTCAGAGAGTATTCTACTAACTATATATATTAACTATTATTTAGATTATATAATACTTTTTTTTATTATTCAAGACGCTATTGCCCGTGACCTTCATCCATGTGAAATTAAGACTTCCCTATTTGAAACAGATTTTCTTAACAAATCCATGTTTTTTTTTGCATGCATCTTATTTCTAAAACTAGCAGTCCGGCGCAACTTCGTTTGCGTAATATTTTCCCCGTTTTCGCAACATTTTTCATTGCTGCTCCACTCCTATTGGTCGTGGCGTGAGATATAGAGGAGGCCTGTGTCTCAGCAGTGGGAACATTATAGGCTAATGATGATGATGGCAATAGACTCGCTCACTATTACATCATCTGCCTAGCCTTTTCCCAAACTACCTTGGGGTCGTTTGGGAAAAGGCTATAAGGATAGCCTAAAGCCTTCCTCGATAAATGGGCTATCTAACACTGAAAGAATTTTTCAAATCGGTCCAGTAGTTTCGGAGCCTATTCAATGCAAACAAACAATCAAATCTTTCCTCTTTATAATATTAGGTTAGATTAGATAATTTAATAAAAGGATGAATCATTTTTCTAAAACAAAAGTAGCCTAATTTATTCCTTAAAACATCTGCCAGTAAAACCTAAGTTATTTTTTTACAGTTGGGTAACCATCAAATGACACCCTCCCGCTCTGGGCGGAACGAAAAGGAGTGTCAGGCTTGTACTGACTAAAACCCATCCATGTTCCTTCTTAGCCCTTTGTGTTCCAGGGCCGCGGTATCTCTTTCGAGCAGTCCCGCAGCCACCTGCTTTGATCCTTACATACACCTTTTCATTCGACTAGTTCTACTTCTATAAATGGATCTCAAAAACAAGTATTTCCATGTATGTCAGTAGTGTACATTTGACATTCAATAATCTGAATTGACATCATCACTATTAAATAATATGAATGTGGTATTCAATATTTCTAGTTTAAACTAATGCATTATTAATGTATTAGATAAAGCATAATGGTTTGAACTGATAATGATTATGAATGTACCATCAGGTAAATAAATTGATGATTTGATTGACCTTTTCAAAGGTCAACATCACAGCTGTTAGCCCCAAAGAGTAAGGCAGAGGTCTGCCTAATACTACACCCACATTTCGCCAGTAATATTTAAGTCCCATGTAATAGGGGCCGAGGAGCTCGTGGCTAAATAATAAGGTTAAGCCGTGCTTGCCGAGGTTGGTCCGTGGATGGGTGACCATAATTACCAAGTTTCCTCCGTGCCTCGGAAAGCACGTTAAGCCGTTGGTCCCGCTGTCATTTGTAGATCTTTGACAGTCGTTACGAGCCAAAATTCTGACATCCAGTCTTACCAAGGGGTATCGTATTATCCAGTTACTGGGTTGTGGAAGTCAGATGATAGGCAGTCGCTTCATGTAAAATACTGGTACTCAGCTGCATCCGGTTAGACTGGAAGCCGACCCCAAGGTAGTTTGGGAAAAGGCTAGGCAGATGATGGAATAGGGGACGAGTCTATTGCCATCATCATCAGCCTATAATGTTCCCATTGCTGGGACACAGGCCTGCTCTCTATGAGAGGGAGTGGGCTGTAAACCACCACGCGGGCCCAGTGCGGGTTGGTAGATGTCACGTGTTTTCGAATTTTTAGTTCTAGAACATCCCGGTTTCTTCACGATGTTTTCCTTCACCATTTTTAACTTTGATTAATCCCATTGAATGTTTTTTTTTCATGATATATAGCAAAAAAAAAAACAATTTGAATTTTGAGGGTTGTTTTTTCTTCCTTAGCGCATTCTCTTAAATCGATCGTCGCTTGCGGCTGTTATTTTTAACCCACGAGCAGCTTCAGAAACCAATTCAAAAGAGCCAGAATTCATTGAGACCCTAATTAAAACTAATTTATGTATTTAAATTATGTAAATTATATGTTTATTTGCTTTTTTAGCATTTACTATAGAGATTCACTTACACTAACTTTCTTTAAAGAAAGTAGTTATTTTTTTTACCTTTTGATGCAATTTGGGGCATTCTCATAATGAAGAAAGTAACGCTTTTTTTGCCTAATTAGCGTGTCGTGTTCGTGCTAATTATTTGATATAGTATTCATATTGGTCTCATATTGGAGGAGCTCGTGGCTAAATAATAACAGCCGCACGGATCGATCTTTAAGGTTAAGCCGTGCGTGCCGAGGTTGGTCCGTGGATGGGTGACCATAATTACGTACGGAATGTCCTCCGTCTCTCGGAAAGCACGTTAAGCCGTGGGTATCGGCTGTCATTTGTAGATCTTTGACAGTCGTTACGAGTAGTCAGAAGCCAAAAATCTGACTTCTACCCTTACCACGGGGTATCGTATTACCCAGTTACTGGGTTGTGGAGGTCAAATAAGCACCAGCGCTCCATGTTAAATACTGGTAGTCAGCTGCATCCGGTTAGACTGGAAGCGGACCCCAAGATAGTTTGGGAAAAGGCTAGGCAGATGACGAGAGATTTACGCTTTGGAATGGGCAACTACAGTACTTTCACAGTTATTATGTCTTGTGACTGAGACTGTAGCTTCATTTTTATTGTTGTTTGACTATTCAAAAGTGCCTGTAACTGCCCTAAATAAATGATTTTGATTTAATAACACCTAGCCTGGAACAAAGGCCTGCCTAGCAACACTCAGGGACCATTCTATAGCATTTGACTCGTTTGCATTGAAATTTTCTTTTAGGAAGATTTTGGTTTCTATTGAACAATAATTATTCTAATTCAAATAATTGACTTTTCATTTTTTTATTGGGTTTTCAAGTTTTGTAGTTGGGGGCATGATATTCTCGTGACTCGAATAGCACGTTACGCATTTAGTCCTGCGCCTACTCTCTCTCCGATCATGTCGGATTGCCGTCCCATCGGACTATTGGAATGAGGGAAGAAAGCGTACCTGTGTCTGCACACATTTGTGCACTATAATAATATCCAATTTCAATGGCTAGTTTCCGCTGACCAAAATTTTTTAAGACGAAAATTCCCGTAGCGATGACCAGATCATCAGTACACCTTATTAGCCCACGCCACCGACCCTTTTTAGGGTTCCGTACCCAAAGGGTCAAACGGGACCCTATTACTGAGACTTCGCTGTCCGTCCGTCCGTCTGTCACCAGCCCGTATCTCATGAACCGTGATAGTTAGCCAGTTAAAATTTTCACAGATTATGCATTTCTGTTGACGCTGTAACAACAAACACTAAAAACAGAATAAAATAAATATTTAAGCGGGATCCCATTCCAAAAAGTGTTTGTTTGCTTGTTGTTTTTAAATAACGGTACGAAACCCATCGTGCGCGAGTCCGACTTGCACTTGGCCGGTTTTTATCGCTTACTAACTCAAAAAATCCCTCTTTCCAGAAAAAAACACAGTACAAAATGGACATGGTACAAACAACAAATTTGAACAGAGACGGAATGAACAATGAAGTCTCCTCCACATCCAGCGAAGACACACACGAGCAGGTCAAGAGATACACCACAAAACTATACAAGAAACACTACAGCAATGAAACAGCAATGTCTGATAATGAACTCGAACCCCGCCACCGAAATATACCCGCAAGAAACCATTATAAAAGTATGGGAAACCTAAACGAAGGATACAGGGATTTCAGATCCGTACAAAACAGTATAAGCAATGTAGACTTGAGCTTACATCGAGATGACATAAAAAAATTCGAGTCTTTACAGATTCCTATAGTCGGTTATGAAATCATGGAAGAAAGGGCCAGATTCACGATATACAAGTTAAAAGTCGAGGATGATAACAGCGATCAATCCTGGCTTGTTTTTCGAAGGTACACAGACTTCGTGCGGCTGTATTCGAGGATAAAAAATGAGCAGCCAAATGTGAATCTCCCGTTACCAGGAAAGAGATGGTTTCGGGACAATTTCGAGCCGGCGTTTTTGGAGGATCGAGTGAGAGGACTACAGATCTTCGTGAATGCTATTCTGAATAAGCTACCTAATCATCCCGTTGTTAGAGAGTTTTTTTGTCTGGACGAACCTCCTCAGGTATTTAGCTACCAACCTGAAGTTCAAGCAGTCTACGGGGCTTTAGAAGATTCTATAACGACTTTGAAGATGCAGCTAAAGCAGAAGGATGCAACGATAATGCATTTGCAAAAGAGATTAGCTCAGTTTGAAGCTCAAGTCAAGACGTGTGGCAATTGTAGTACAAAACTTTCGTAAGTTTAAGAATTTTTGGATAGTTTTTTGTACAAATATTATATTTGTTAACTGGTGGTTAACTTTTAGAGGTTGATATTGGAGCAATTTTAAGTTAAATTTGTCTAAGATAGAAGTAGAAACCAGATACAGATATACATAGATAACGCAACAGCACCTACTTCACGTGCCCGGCATATAATGCATAAGAGCGTTTACGCCTTATGGCATTTTATACAAACTTTCAAGTCCTTATTTTCCGGAATGACTGAACCGATTTTAATGAAACTTAATACGCATAAGCAGGATGCAGAAGTCTAAAAAGTTACTAAAAAACATTTTCGAAATCTATCTCTCTTCGAAGTCCACCAGACAAACACCGTAATAGCGAAAAAATTATCTGCTGCCCCATACAAAATTTCAATACCTATTCGACCCAAATGTATAGGGCAGCTGATATTTTTTTCGCTATTACCATGTTTGTCTGATGGAGAAACATGTTCAGTTTGATGGTCTGTAGCACACCTTTAAGTATGTATATACCGTTTCCGTAACACCCTGTATATAATTTGAAATTTCTTTTTCGTTAGATAATTTATAATCGGTCTAATTTAGCTGTAAAAATATTTTTCGAAAATGTTTTTAGTAATTTCTTAGACTTATGTATTCAGCTTATGCGTATGAAGTTTCATTTAAATCGGTTCTGTCATTTCGGAAAATAAGGACTTGAAAGTTTGTATGAAATGTCGTAAGGTGTAAACGCTTTTAACGTGGCTACTGTCACAACAAAATAATTTGTTTAAAACAACAACGTTACTCCTCAATAAATTAATTCTAGGTATTTAAACTTTTGACCGCCACAGTCATGTATAGATGACAAACTAAAATGTGCCCAGCACACCACGGTCACGACTACATGACAGTATTAAAGGATGAGTTAGTAACTTGGTGCCGAGGGCACGTTTTTAGGGTTCCATACCCAAAGGGTCAAACGGGACCATATTACTGAGACTTCGCTGTCCGTCCATCCGTCCGTCTGTCACCAGGCCGTATCTCATGAACCGTGATAGTTAGCCAGGTGAAATTTCTACAAATTATGTATTTCTGTTGCCGCTATAACAAAAAATAAAAATAAAATAAATGTTTAAGGGGAGCCCCCTTAAATATTTATTATACCATACAAAAAGTGATTTTTTTGCTCGTTTTTGTAAATAATGGTACGGAACCCTACGTGCACGAGTCCGACTCGCACTTGGCCGATTTTTGTTATTTTGACGGGGCAGTCAAAAGGTTAATGAACAAAAACGTGGTCTATTTTGCATACTAAGTAAATAGGGCTTATGACATAGAAGATGGTAAAAAAATAGCAATGCTTGCATGCTTGCTTGCATAAAATGCCTTCTTAAAGAGCATGATACTTGCGTAATCTAAGTATATCTATAAGTAGAACTTTTTAAAATAGGGTATTTGATAACGCTTTTGTTTATTTAATTAGATTTCAAGAAATGATTGACCTTTATACAGGGTTATTGGTAAAACACCAACAACCTCTTAAGAGGTCATTCTACTCATCATTATGAACAACTTTTACTATGAGACCAAACCCGAAATCGCAAAAAAAAACTCAGTTGTTTCCTACATTTTGACGAGTTATGTGAACATAAAGTACAGAACAGCTGATTTTTTTTTCGCGATTTTAGGTTTGTTCTCATAGTAAAAGTTGTTCATAATGATGAGTACAACGACCTCTTAAGAGGTTGTTCGTGTTTTACCAATAACCCTGTACAATGTAACTCCTTATTTCCACCGAATTTATTTATTTTCCAAAAATCTTTTTTCTGATAGTACATTTGTTAAGGAACTTTGGAAACTTAGAAAGTATCGTCAAATACCTAGCTTATTGTAGAACGGTGTCCATGTTTGTCCAAAACGCAGCTAGTTTTTTTTAGACACTAATGTACGGGGTTTTAAAAAGATCCATCACTCAGCCGTTCTCTAAGCTTTCTGTACGTTATCATCATCTGCCTAGCCTTCATGTAAAATACTGGTATTCAGCTGCATCCGGTTAGACTGGAAGCCGACCCCAAGATACTTGGGAAAAGGCTCGGCAGATGATGACATGATTATATCAAACCAAGAGATCATTGATTGATTCAGCAACATGTTTTTTGTGGTTAAAACAAGTTGCAACAACATGTAATGTTGCAGTGTTGCTGGCAACATGCAAATGTTTTCTAGGTACATTATAACAAATGTTTTTGGTACGTCACATTATTTTATTGCTAGCAACGTTTCATGTTGCGGGAAAGTGCTGCGTTTCTCCAATTGAAACACGGCTTAATGTTTACCCCCAGCGAAACATTCACAAGTGGCCTTAACAAGGATTTTAGTATACTCGATGTAACGGTCATCTTGAGACAATCTTTTACCAAGCATTCTTCAGTAGGGTCTAGACCCTAAAGGTTGTCCATGGAGTTTCTTGCCCATTCTTCTCCATACAGATCTACGCTTTGGAATGGGCAACTACAGTACTTTCACAAGTTATTATGCCTTGTGACTGGGACTGTAGCTTCATCCTTTTGTTTTTGACCTTCAAAAGTGCCTGTAACGGTCTGATTTGAAATAAATGCTTTGAGTTTGAGTTTAAAATGTACGGTAAGCGTAAGTGTTACCGATGTCCCTTACACGCTGTATAAAAAATCAAATTTTAGATTTTAATACCAAAAACTGTATTGTCCTCTATGTATTCAGGTAGTTAATTAATATAGTTTAGTTATTTTTTATGCTGTTGTTTTGCATCATCGTAAAATTGAAGGGGTAACTATGCTAATGATTCTCGACCCGAATCAATAATAAAATGGTTAGGTATTTTTTTTTCTTATTTACGGATGTCGGTAAGTGTGAACCAGGAGGAGCTCGTGGCTAAATAATAACAGCCGCCCAGGTCGATATTTAAGGTTAAGCCGTGCTTGCCTAGGTTGGTCTGTGGATGGGTGACCATAATTACATATCGAGTTTCCCCCGTGCCTCGGAAAGCACGTTAAGCCGTTGGTCCCGGCTGTCATTTGTAGATCTTTGACAGTCGTTACGAGTAGTCAGAAGCTAAAAGTCTGACACCCAGTCTTACCTAGGGGTATCGTATTACCGAGTTACTGGGTTGTGGAGGTCAGATAGGCAGTCGCTTCATGTAAAATACTGGTACTCAGCTGCATCCGGTTAGACTGGAAGCCGACCCCAAGATAGTTTGGGAAAAGGCTAGGCAGATGATGGTAAGTGTGAACCACCCGTGTTTTAAATGCGGCACGTCTGATCCTCGCTATAGGGAATAATAGAACCGCGCTTTCACACATATAAACAATCTCAAACGTTTATTCGATAATTTCTTATTCCCTGAACCAAATGCAGACTTATTTAAACAACAACAAAAAATTAAAAAAAAAAATTAGATACCGTAATTTTAAATTAATTATTTATGTATTTTGTGACCTCCTGATATTTCACGGGGATGCAAAACAACACCTTGTATATTTGTTATTTTTATATACCTACATAATACAAATAGGTGCTTATAATGTGTCACTTTTGCATTTAAAAAGAGTAAGGTACAAAGATTTCGAGATATTTAAGTTCGTTTCTATGTGTATATTATGTAAGGATATTAAAATTAATTTTAAGAGCCGTCTTTTACCCTTAAACTGCTACTAATACTATCATCTAAAAAAAATTATCTAATTTAATGCTACCTATTCTTTTTTATAAGCGTTACTTGAGAAAGGCTGCACCGATTTTATATTTATTTAATTTTAAAGTTGTCTGGATAATTGGGATTTTTGTTATGGCAACTACTGTCGAGCGGCCAGTTATTAAATATGAAGGGCAGTCTAAAAAAATAATCAGCAACCTACAGAGGGAATATAAAGAATATAAGAATATGTAAAATGTTTTTTTGGGAAAAGATAAAGAACTCTTGGCTAAATCATAGTAGCAGCTCGCTTTAATCTTCAGTTTAAGAGCGTTTACACCTTACGGCATTTCATACAAACTTTCAAGTCCTTATTTTCCGAAATGACTGCACCGATTAAAAAATTGTGTTACAGCAAAATTAGACCAATTATAAATTATCTATAGAATCCGAAACGGCTAGGCAGATGATGGTTGTCTTAAGGAACTATATTTATGTCCGTGGCAGTCAAGGGTTTAATGAAATGAAATTATATAATGTAATTTTTTAGGTATAGTTGAACTATTTTGAAACATATACTGACTATCCGCTCAGATCTTAAAAAAAATCTACTAAAATATCGAATTTAATGGTCTGTCGTTTTTAGAATAAATTAACTTAATGCAATGTATCTGTATGTATTTATTAGTATGTAGCTATTTATGTTAACAAAATGGTATTTTTCTTATTATTATTTTTGTAGGTACTCTATCAAAATGCTGTCCTATTTGACCTAAAGTTTGACTGATAGAGAATGCGTTTATAGCATTAAGGCTATTTCCCCAGTAGGCAAACTATTAGCAGCCGACTGAGTCTTAAAACGACTTAGTCCACTAATGTCGTCTAGTCGTCTGAGTCTTAAAACTAGCAAACTGTGGACACTCCATCCATTCTAATATTCTGATTCAGACATACACTCCCTCACCATTACAGGTCGAGAGGTGGTCACAGCTGTTTGCTCCTTCCGGAGCGGCTCCGCCGGTGGCCTCGACGGCCTAAGTCCTCAACACCTAAAGGACCTTATCTGTTCAGGCGCCGGGGAAGCTGGAGAGCTACTCTTGAAGGAGCTCACAGCTCTGATTAACCTTATGCTCTCCGGCAAGGTGAACGAGGCCGTCATCGACGTCCTATACGGGGCAAATCTATGTGCCCTGCGCAAGAGGGATGGCGGCATTCGTCCCATTGCCGTGGGAACTGTCTACCGTCGTATGGCAGCCAAGATTTGCTGTAAATTTTTTGGTGAGGCTGTTTCGAAAAAATTTCAGCCCCTGCAGCTAGGTTACGGCTCTAAAGGGGGCTGTGAGGCTGCCGTACACGCTTTGTCGACCTACCTAAATTCTGGCAAAGGTGAGGTCATTCTGAAGGTTGACATAAAGAATGCCTTCAACTCAGTAAATAGGGACATCTTGCTAATAGAAACAAAAAAAGAACTACCCCAAATTTATAGTTTTCTTTGGCAATGTTACAGACACCCATCAAAATTACTATATCACGACAAGCTTTTGGAATCTGCTGTTGGCTGTCAACAAGGTGACCCCCTCGGGCCAGTGATTTTTAGTTTAGCTATTCATCCCATTGTTCGACAACTAAATTCTAAATTTAACGTTTGGTATCTTGATGATGGAACCTTGGGAGGCGATGTAGATACCGTGTTAAATGACCTAAATTTCTTAAAAAATGAATTTCATTCCATTGGCCTTGACCTAAATCTTTCGAAATGCGAGTTATATGTAAAGGACAGTACCGACAGACAACAGACTATTTCTAAATTTAACGCAATAGCCCCTGACATCAAAATTATTGAGAAAAGCTCTCTTCGTCTCCTCGGGGCTCCAATCCATGAAAATTCTTTTCCCGATTTCATAGAGGAAAAGATTCAAAATTTTAATGATGTTTCGGAAAGATTGCTCCAAATTAACATGCATTCGGCCATCACCATAATTCGGTACTGCTGTTTCGGTCCTAAATTAACATATTTTCTTCGTGCTTCCCCTTTATGGAAGCACACACATCTTTTGGACAAAATGGATCAAATTATCAGACATACTTTATCATCCATTTTAAATGTGGCTTTGGACGACCGAGCTTGGGCACAAGCAAGTCTTCCCATTCGCATGGGAGGACTCGGCGTCCGCAAAATTTCTAGTCTTAGTTTACCGGCTTTCATATCCTCGGTCCACGGCACTGAGAAATTAATCAGGAATATCCTGGCTTCCACACTGATTAATTTTGATGTGCCGTGCCTCTCCGAGGCCATCAATGCTTGGAAACTCGCTTGCCCGAATACTGAAGAACCCGACAATCCATTTTCCCAGAGACGGTGGGACGAGCCGCTCTGCAGAGTAGTTCAGGACAATTTACTTCACACAGCTGCTACTACTGCTGAGCGTGCACGACTGCTTGCTGTGGGTGAATGGGAGTCGGGTCTTTGGCTTCACGCACTCCCGTCGTCGAGCATAGGCACTTTGTTCGACGACACGACCTTCCGCCTCGCTGCTTCCTTACGTCTTGGTGCCGCCTGCTGCACTCCTCATCGCTGTCACTGTGGTGAAGCTGTCAACAGCCTCGGACACCACGGCCTGTCATGCAGCCGAAGTGCGGGCCGTTTTGCGCGGCACGCAAACATAAATGACATCATCCGTCGAGCTCTTGTTACCGTCGGCGTTCCAGCTATCTTAGAGCCCAATGGCTTGGCACGCGACGATGGCAAAAGACCGGACGGCATGTCGTTGTTTCCTTGGAAGATGGGTAGGCCTTTAGTGTGGGACGCAACATGCGTCGATACTCTTGCGCCATCACATCTTCCAAGCTCATCGTGCTGTGCTGGCGCTGCCGCTGCGGCTGCGGAGAACCTCAAGCGGCGTAAATATAGTAACCTTTGTGGTAACTATATTTTCGACCCGTTTGGGGTTGAAACTCTGGGGCCGTGGGGTCCGAGTGCTCACAGCCTTTTTAAGGAAATCTCCAAACGCTTAGTTAGCGCTTCACGTGACCCAAGGGCTGGCTTTTACTTTGGCCAGAGGCTAAGTGTTGCCATTCAACGTGGCAACGCCGCCAGTCTCTTGGGCACGTTACCAGCTGACAGCGTTGAGGAGGAGTTTTTTGACGCCCTTTTATAATTTGTTGTTATTTTAGTTTTAATTATCTAGTTTTATGTTTAGTAATTAATTTAGATTTAGTATTTTAATAAAGAATCATATTTTTCTAATATTATAAATGTCAAAGTTACTCTTTTTGTTTGTTTGTTACCTTTTCACGACTAAACGGCTGATGGGATCTTAATGAAAGGCAAAAAGATAGATTTCAACCTGGGGAAGGACATGAGCTATATATCATCACGCTACGACCAATAGGAGTAGAGCAGCTATGATAACTGTTGCGAAAACGGGGAAAATGTGACGCAGACGAAGTGGCGCGGGACAGCTAGTTTCAAATATATGGAAGGGCGTACTAAACCGATGCGCCGCAAACTCAGTTGGCAGCTAACAGTTTGCATACTGGGGATACAGCCTAAGTCCGCATATTTACCACTATTGTGCATGAAGTTTAAATAAATATGTTTATTAATATTTAAAAAAAAACTGAAGCTAACAAAATGTATACTAACTTTTAAATTTCAATTATAAATGAATTAAACAAAAACATTTTGCAATAAAAATGTTTCATGGCAGGTCATTCAACGTTTTCTGTGATAAATAATAAAGCATTGATGTATTATGATAATAGAAATAATAGTAATAATTATTAAGCAATAATAGTGCCTTAGTTATTGGCATGTGGACCATGTTGTTTAGATTATTAGACGTCTGTTAAAATTCTGTATGAACTGTGGTTTTTAAAACAAAAAGTTTTTTTTTGATGTGAAGCTTCTGATGCGACTTCCAACAAGGTTGCGTTAAACGTTTAACGCTACCATGGAGGGGGTATGAAAGCACGCATTTCCACATTACGAAGTTTCACTTCTTCCGCGCGGAGGGAATCAACGCTTATTATTATATTTTAAAATTTTTGTCTGTGTGTCTGTTTGTTCCGGCTAATCTCTGGAACCGCTGGACCGTTTTTGACAGCACTTTCACTGGCAGATAGCTGATGTAATAAGGAGTAACTTACTTTTATTTTAGAATAATTCTAAAATTATTATTAAAAAAGTAATTGCAACATTACTTTTTCATTCCACGCGGACGAAGTCGCGGGCACAGCTAGTTTTTAATATGATAGCAGTGATAGCATAGTGGTGTGACCGTCGGACTCCAAAGTCATAGGTCTCGAGTTCAAACCCAAGACACGCACCTCTGATTTTTCAGATTCATGTGCGTATTGTATAATTATCACTTGCTTCGGTGAAGGAAAACATCGTGAGGAAACCAGCATGCGTGAGAGATATTTCTCGACAGCATGTAAAACCAAGTCAGAGGCCCTTGGGCAAGCATAAGTCTGACATCAGATTAGGCATTAACCACACGATAAAGAAAGAAGATTTTTAATATGAAAAGCTTTTAGTTCCTACTAGGAGTCGAAATTGATTTGGTTTTGCAGAAACTAGCTGTCCCGCGCAACTTCGTCTGCGTCTCAATTTTCCCGTTTTCGCAACATTTTTCATTGCTGCTCCGCTCCTATTGGTCGTACCATGATGATATATAGCCTTCCTGAATAAATGGGCTATCTAACACGGATTTTTTTTTTCAAATCAGACCAGTAGTTTCGGAGCCTATTCAATGCAAACAAATAAACAATCAAATCTTTCCTCTTTATAATATTAGTTTAGAAAAACCGGCCATGATGATATTCCTCGATAAAAGGGCTTTTTAACTCTGAAAGATTTTTTCAAATTGGACCAGTAGTTCCTGAGATTAGCGCGTTCAAGCAAACAAACAAACTCTTCAGCTTTATTATTAGTATATTAAATACTACCTGTAGGTATCGATTTTAACCAGCCAAATTGTTTTTGGTAAATTAGATAGGTATGTAAAAAAACCGCCCATAAATAAAATAATAATAAAACCACAGTTTATATAAATAGTTTATACAATATCTTGCTGTAAATAGTAAGTATTACTAATTCTGTATTGTTCAATTTTGATAAGTAACCATTTAGCATGTTTAAGATGATAAAAATATGTAGCTGTTTAAATTTTCAATAAATTTTTACACTATTTTCTTTGTTTTTTTGAATTTACTAGCCTTTTTTAAATAGTATAGCTATACGAGTAGAGAAACACCAAAGAAACGTTGGATGGAATTTGTGAAGGATGATATGGCAAGAAAACGACAGACGGCGTGTTTGGCGCAGTTGCTAAGCGATTGACTGCTGCGCTGCGTGACGCGGGTTCGATCCCCGCACGGAGAAATATTTGTAAGGCCAGGTAGTTGTTCCGGGTCTGGCTGTTTGTGTATGTGAGTTTACATGTTTGTATACGCACCCACGATACAGGAGAAAGTCCTAGTGTGGGGCAAAGTTATTTAAAAAAAAATGGAAGTCTGACGAGTAGAGAAGCATAGAAGACAAGCTGCGCCGACCATAAATGAATTGGTAGGAGAATGATAATATAACGGGTGTAACGGAAAGGGTATATACATACTTAAGGGTGTGCTACAGAGTGCTGCGGGCTGCTCGAAAGAGATACCGTGGCCCTGGAACACAAAGGGCTAAGAAGGAACATCGATGGGTTTTAGTCAGTCAAGTCTGACACTCCCTTCCGCTCCGCCCAGAGCGGGAGAAGTCGTTTGATGATTTCCCATTCGAAAAAAAAGGGTGTGCTATAGACCATCAAACTGAACATGTTTCTACATCGGACAAACATCGTAAAAGCGAAAACAAAAATTCAGCTGCCCCTTACATTTGGGTCGAATAGGTATTGAAAGTATGGCGCGGCTGATATTTTATACCTTGAAAACATACATGAACTCAAGCCATTTTCCATTGGGGTTAGCAGAAAATACATAACGCAACCTGCCTATGATCCTTAATTTTTTTACCCAGAAGAAGTTTTTGAAGAGATTAGGGTTGTAAGCGTTCGGAAACACAGACGCAGGCAGAGAGTTCCACTCCTTTGCTTTGCGCATTATATCCTTCCTCCTTTTGCTTAGTCCACGTTGATACGGCATAGAATCTGCAGACGGCGCGGCGGCGACCATAGTTGCCCCCCCTCTACGGGGTCCCGCGCTACCGGAGATCTCACTTGACGGTGACAGAATGGATCGGCTTGTGGCTTCACCATAGTTGGTCAAGTTTTTCCTCGCGAGCGTGAAAAGTCGCTATCGTTTGTGCAGGCCTCCGCTGGCCGCCAACGAAGTCCCCTGCGCCACCTCTGGCGCGGGTTGTGATTGGCCGGCCACCCAATATTTACAAATTGAATAGTGGGTAGGCGAGTGAAAAACTTTATCAACATACCGCCCGACCCGGATAAAATTTTATAAATTTTATTTTTTAATGGTAGGTACCCGTTGGGTATCCATGGGCACTGTGTGCCTGTGGGTTCGCAGCGGGTGCCCCCCGTGCTGCCCGGTGCAGCTGCACCGTACCGGTTGCGGAGTCGCCACCTCTAAATAAGATGCCTAAAAAGCAGCCGCCTCCAACGCATCCCAAGGGGGACCGAGCGTCGCTACCGACTATTCGGAGCCCGACGCCCGGCAGTGCCTCCGATGTCTCCGTGGATGGCGAAGTGGAGCGAAGGAGGGCCTTCCCGGCCTCACCTCCTACACTTCCGCCACGCAGCAGCCCAAGTAAGTCTACTTTGACTACGCCGCCATCAGTGCGAGCCCCGGCGGTACCTGTCCGTCCACCGGCGTTTCGCCCTGTGCCTACCCAGCACCCGGGTGCTCCCGGGACTAGCAGCCGCGCGCCCGCTGTGCGTGCCGTCGCCCCCCCCCCTACGCTTCGATGCGCAGGCGGACCGAGCGACCGCGACTCATGCGCCCCGCGGCGCAAACCCGCGCTCTGCGCGCCCATCAACTGCCGTCGCCGACACCCAGGCCGTGCCTGCTGCGTCGCGCCCTGCCGCGTGCTCACCCACGCACGCACGGCCCGCCGCCGCCGCCGCCGCCGCCGCACCGAGAGTCGGGCGCACCGCATCACCCGCACCCCGCCGCTTGCTGGCAGGCTCAGCCGCCGCAGCGTTGGTTGTCACGGGAACGATGTCGCCGCCCCCACCACGAAACTCGGCCCAAGATTCGCCCGCGCCCAGGTCGCCTCGCTTCTCAACCGAGGAAAGCGAAAGCGATAGCGACATGGACGAGGACGTTGAGGTAGGTGCTCCTACCTCCCCCCACCTAACTGACTACCTAGGGGCGCCCGGGTTCGAGACCCGCGCCCAGCGCCGCCCCCGAAGCTCGGACGACGAAACCGCCGAAGAGGCGGAACGCGTCTGCCCCGACTCCCCGCTCCCGCAGCGTGAACCGCGCGGCAGGGCTGGGGTCGGGTCGCCGACGTTCGCCGAGGCGACGGCTCGCCGTCCACACACCGGACACGACGCCACACAACCCAAGACAGCCGACGCCGCAGCCCCCGCTCCGAGTACGAGCGCAGAGGTAGCAGCGAAGAAGAAAGAGCGAGACAAGCCTCGCTACCCCCCGCTAGTGGTGGAGAGGATGCCCAACTGGGCGTACCACTTCAAGGCAGTGAGGAATATTCTAGGCCACCCACCCAATGCTCGTCCGTACCAGGGCGGAATCCGATTCAACCCTGAATCGGAGGACGAGTATAGGGCGGTCCAGAGATACCTCACGGACCTGGAGAGGACGGAGGGCCTTAGTTGGTTCTCCTACTCACTACCGGCGAAGCGTAGCCTCAAAGTCTCCATTAGGGGGTTGCCGGCAGACACGGACATGAGGAGAAGTACGTTCGCAATATCAAAGCGCGCGGCGGACGACCCGGCTGCTTGTTCTATGTTGTCCTCAGGAGGCAGCCCGACTTCCACAAAATTTACGACACCACCGTACTCATGAACATGCGGGGTGTACGTATCGAGGCTTGGCGGAGCAAGAAAGGGCCCGCCCAGTGTAACAGGTGCCAGCAATTTAGACACAGCTCGCACATGTGCCACCGCCCGCTCGCATGCGTGCGTTGCGGTGAAAACCACGCCGCCCGAGACTGCCCACGCCCACGGACCGAGACGGCCACCTGCGTGAACTGTGCAGGTGACCATCCGGCGTCCAGCAGCGGGTGCCCCGTATTCCGGAGGGAGCTCCGGAATAAGCGAGCGGGCACTGTTGCCATCACGCGGCAGCGCCGAGAAACGGTCGCTGCCCCACAAGTAGAGGACCATGAGGCCCCCAGCAAGACGCTCATGGCGACAGCGAACGGGCCCCATCCAACTCAAGACGCTCCCGCCTCGGGGCGGAGAAAGAAGAAGCCGCGCGGGGGCAAGAATAGAAGGGGGAACAAACCCCAGCCACCCGCGCAGCAACAAAGGCAAGATCCTGGCCCCATACCGGCGCAGGCGACAGCTCAGGCGCCCACAACCACGGCCACCACCATTACATCCGTGAAACCCACCGACACCGCAACCGGCGCCGGCAAGAAGAAGGGGAAGCGGGCGGGGAAACCCGCCCCCCCCACAGACACTACGACAGCCGCCGCACAACCAATAGCGGCGCCTAGCAGTACCAAGCCGCTAGTCGGCGCCCGAGCTCAACAGCGCCTCTCTCCTCCAGCAAAGGAGTTCACTCAAGCTACATTTCTCCCCACGAGCGGAGCAGTTCGGGTTCAGGGCCGAACACTCCACGACGCTCCAGTTGTCGAGGATACTGCATCTGCTCTCCGCGGCACTTAACAAGAAAGAGCAAGCAGTAGCAGTATTCCTCGACATGGAGAAGGCCTTTGATCGGGTCTGGCACGCCGGCCTGCTGTACAAGATGTCACAGGCTGGCACGCCTCGTCGCTTGGTAAGGGTGGTTTCCTCATTTCTCTCCAACAGGACTTTTAGGGTGGTGGTCGACGGCGCGCTATCGGGCACCCGCCCGATCGCTGCGGGAGTGCCGCAGGGCAGCTGCGTCTCACTCAGCCATACGGCTACTCATGTTACACCGACGACATCCCCACAACATCGGACACCACGCTCGCGCTGTACGCCGACGACACCGCGTACATAGCGACATCGCTAAACACGCGGCACGCGGCCGTCAAGCTACAGCGCGTGCTCGACCTGCTGCCTGACTGGCTTTCAAAATGGAGGTTGTCGGTGAACGTGAGTAAGACGCAGGCGCTTGCCACCGGCGGCACCAAACTCCCACCAACCCTCAGACTACTAGGAGCCGACGTCGCATGGTCGCCCCAGGTCAAGTACCTCGGGGTCACTATCGACCGTCGACTCACGATGGGATGTCACGTCCGTAGCACTGTCGCCAAATGTAGGAGTGCCCGCTTCCTACTCCACCCAGTGCTCTCGTCCCGCCTCCCGCTGCGTGTCAAGCTGGGCGTGTACAAGACGTACATTCGCCCATTGATCACGTATGCCGCCCCAGCTTGGTTCGCCCTCACGAGCGAGTCCAACAAAATCAGCCTCCGCGCGCAGCCAAACCTCGCGCTGCGGAAAATTGCCGCCGCCCCTCGCTACGTGAGGAACTCCACTATACAGCGGGACATGAGGATTGAGAGCCTGGACGACTTTTGCACCCGCCTCGCGTCCTCCATGTTCGCGCGTGCCGACGCCTCTGCCTGGCCCCACTTGGCGCAAATAGCGCCGTGGCACACGCGCCCGCCTGACGCGGGGCGCGCTAGGCGCACACGTCGCCTCCCGCGCGACCTAGTGCCTACGGATGTGACATAGCCATCCCCACTCCCGGACTGACTCCCTGGGTAGGTCGTCTCAGTCTACACGCGACCTACCTACTCAATACGACTCCACACTCACTACATACACTCGAAGCGCGGCGTGTTCTAAGTTAATATAGGCACGACGCGCTCCGAACACACACCCATGTACTCAACATGCGACTATACTCACGCGACGAACGTGCGGCGCGGGCTCGCTATTCGTTCGCTACATGAGCGGTGTTACACAGTACATTGCCGCTCACATTCATTCATTACGGCCTCTTAGTCTGGAGCGTAATCGGCTAGCTCTGAGAGCGTTGCAGACGGGGGCCATCACCCTCAGCGGTAGGATGCGCCAACAAAGTCACCTCTGGCCAGAACTGCACTCGCTAGGCCTCCTCCGGGTAACCGGAGGTCTCACCTAGCGGTGACAGACCGCCGAGGTGGCGTGAAGACAGCGGCGCTCGGTACGGTAAAGTTTCACCGTACCTAAGCGCGCTGCGCCCAGCGCCGCTGGCGCCTCCTACCGGACAAAATGACAACCACACATTGCGAGTCGCGCCTTTTACACGCGCTCGCTACTTCCTACGCCTATATGGCAATCTGATGAGGCACCCGTTGTTACGGGTGCATTTTGATTCCGCGGGGAAAGGGTTTGCCCATATCCCGCCCGCCACGCCCCTCTGCGGGGGCGTAGCGACTGCTCAACGTACGGTGACAGAATGTTGGGTGGCGTCAACAAAGTGGCGCTAGGAGTCCACTAAAGCGGAGACAAGAGCGGTGATGTGTTGTAAACTCTCATTTATATATATACTAGCTGATCCCGGCATGCGTTGCAATGCACTTGTTCCTACCTACCTACCATGTCAGTTGCGTTTTGTTATACCATTTACAAATGACCGGCAATTTTTTTTATTGATGAATATCTAATACTTATTATCCTATTCCGGACGAAGATATATCCAAAAACACAAAAATCATAAAAACGGGTCCAGTCGTTCTTGAGTTATACGAGTAGATAGTGTGTGAGTGAACACGACTTTGTTTTATATAAATATACAAGGTGTAACATAATAAACGCAAGACCTCCCGTTTGGTCTCTCGGACTATGAAACTGAGCAACTTTTGTTCTATGACTTTTGGAAATGCATACCTTTCTTTTTAGTTTTACCATACATGTTGATCAGCTGATCGCGTCAGTTTCTATGGAAAGTCCAATTTTTTTTTTTGTGAATTTTAAGAACTCCTAGAACAAAAGTGGCGCAGTTTCATGGTCCGAGAGACCACACGGGAGGTCTTGCGTTTATTATGTTACACCTTGTATAGATTAGATTCTGTTGTAAATTTAACCACCCATAGTATTGCGTTATTTACACTTCTCTTATCCGCTTAGCTTTAGTTGAAACGGTTGAGCAGAGATGAGAACTACTCACGCAGGTATTTGTTGTTGCACAGCGGAGACGAGAATAGACGTGAGCTGCGTGCAGCAGTCGCTAAACTTGCACATCAGTAGCCTGTACACACATCTCTGCTCAGGTCTAGCAAGAACGCATCTCCGCACAGCTTCGATGGACACCCTAGCTCCTAAACATCTCCTCTTGGGTCGAATCCGGCCTCAAACACTACATTTACATTATACACTCAAGACGATGCGTCCTCTGCGCCCCGCGGTACCTAAAACAGTGTTCTGCGCAGCCGTAGACAGATCATTTTATAATACTGTCTACGTGCGCAGCGAACGGCTTATACCTGCGCAGACCGCAACTCGCAGCTAACTTCCGAGCCGCCATAAAGTTTGAGCAGGTGGCCTATCATGACGTCTTAAAACATTATTGTTGCACTTCTTTTCCAGTGTGGGAAAGAGATGGCGCTAGACATCCTGTATAGCTCCGTCTCTTTCTCACACTGAAATAAGAGTAGAACTATAACTGCTGTTAAAGATGAAGACTCCGTTTATATGTATAGGTTAAGTAAAATAAAACGGCCAAAATAACTATCATTAATGTATTTATTTGTAAATAAAATATTTCTTATAATGTCATAAGTTGCACTTGATTCATTAAATATTATTGTAATATTCCTTAAAGCGACGATTACATAACTACTAATAACTTTTTCGAGATACATTTCTTAGTTGCGAGTCTAGTCAGCAACAGCAAGGAGTCTTTATTTGAGCCGGACTGCGGTGGAACTTAGAGGGTGCATTTTGAAAATTGGCAACGACGTATGCATGGCATCCCGTCAAGCTAGACAAGACCTGTTTATACGGATCCCTTATTATACGAGAAATCTATAAAATGCGAGTCCATGGTATTCTAGAAATATGTATTGCTTGATGTGTGTGCTTGATTTTGATAAATAAATCAATATCTATACAAATAAATAAAATTGAAGTGTCTGTGTACACAACAGCCGTATAAAATTCAGGGTTGCGAGGCGTGAAATGCTCTGACTACCCACTGTGGCACGGTACAATAGTAATGAAACAGAACTGCGTCACGCGGCTAACAGCTGATACGTCAAAGGCGCGCGCGCAAATTTCATACGGCTGTTGTGTTATTGCGATAAAAGTGAATAAGTGTAGAAAAAAAGTTTCTTTGGGAAAGTTGTTTGTTATCATGAGTACAATCACGTGTTTAAGTACCGGTCACTAATTACCAGTCACCCTATATAACGTATTTACAGCGATATTTTCTTACTTAATAAACATGGAAAGTTATAAAAAAAAACAGTATAAAGGGATCTCTCATTGTATTAAAAATCTAAGCGAAGCAAGGCCATGTTATACTAGAAATGCATTGCAGTCGCCAGGTGAAAAAAAAACAGTAATTGATAGGTCACTGTTACATTGAAATTGCTGACTAAAATACACACTACATAATATCTTTAACCTTTTGAACGCCATTGTCACATATACGTGACAAGCAAGCGCGTGCCCTGTACGCCAACGACACAAATATGTGACAAAAAAATGTGGTGAACTATAACACGAAATAAGCAATTTAATCATTTCTTTTGTGTGTGTTTATTTTTATATCTTTAAAATGTGATCTACTTATAAATCTTAAATGTCTTATCAAGAATCATCATCATTCTCTTGCCCTTATCCCAATTTATTTGGGGTCGGCGCAGCATGTCTTCTTCTTCCATACTTCACTATTACTTGTAATCTCATGAGACACCTTTCTTGCCATATCATTCTTCCCACAGTCCACCCATCGTTTCTTTGGTCTTCCTCTACCCTTGTAACCATCCACATTTATACTCAAAACATTCCTCACGATATTTTCCTCATTCCTCCGCATCACATATACCACGACAACCGATTACCACACATTTTTTTAGTCAACGGCGCCACTTTCAGATTTCCTCTTATGAACTAGCTTATCTATAAGCATTCTCTTCTCAGCCACATGCAAATGCCTTATCAAGAAATAAGTTAATAATACTTTTGAAATCTTTTTTTTTTTATTTGTAAGTAATTGCGGTGGCTTGGCGTGGAGGGCACGCGCGTGCGTTTATGATCTGGCGTTCAAAATGTTAATTTCAGTTAAAAATACAAACATTAATTTCAATCTTAAATAACGAGACATATCGCAAGCTGAAAGGATAATTTTATTTGCCTCTATTCGACTACGTTAGCACGACCACATATTTTTTTACCAAGCAAACACGGCGCTTTTTGTAACGCGCTGAGATGTTCTCCGGGGGGCTAAAAAATTGCTTTAGCATAATCATCATCATCTGTCTAGCCTTTCCCTAACTATCTTGGGGTCGGCTTCAAGTCTAACCGGATGCAGCTGGATACCAGTGTTTTACATGGAGTGACTGCCTCCACAACCCAGTTAGTACTGGGTAATACGATACACCTTGGTAAGACTGGTTGTCATCCTATCGGGCCGCTGACTACCTGTAACGAATGTCAAAGATCTACAAATGACAGCCGGCACCAACGGCTTAATGTGCTTTCCGAGGCACGGAGGAAACTCTGTATGTAACGGGTGGTCACCCATCCACGGACCAACTTAGGCAAGCACTGCCTAACCTAAAGATCGGACCGAGCGGCTGTTATTATTGTCAATACCTACTAATATTATGTGAAAGTAAGGTTGTTTGTTACGCTTTCACGCGAAAACTACTCAACCGATCATCATGAAACTTTGTACACATATTATTGGAGGTATTAGAAGTTACATAGACTATATATCATCACGCTACGACCAATAGGAGCAGAGCAGCAATGAAAAATGTTGCGAAAACGGGGAAAATGTGACGCAGACGAAGTTCCGCGGGACAGCTAGTTCATAATATTTACTGCGTCTGTGACCCTTTTAAGAATTTTAACGAGATTCCTATTATTACCCTATAATGATTCTACTAAAGCGACCATTTTAGGTCCTCAGTTGTCATTATCAGCGCTCGGCGCAACGCGTAGAGTTGAAAATCTAGTGAGCGGTAAAAATAAACATGGCCCCACAAACGCGGACTCACATTTTTAATTATTATCTAAGTAAAAAACACGTTTAGCTTCCTTACGATATAATTAACAATGAAACAATTAGTTTGTAGTGTTAATACAAACATACACGGTATAACACTGACGAATAGATTCAGCCCTATAAATGTTTTGCAGATGCTTAAAAAAAGTCTTTCATTCATCAAAATCTGCCTAGCCTTTTTCCATTTTATTGGGGTCGGCTTCCAGTCTTACCGGATGCAGCTGAATACCAGTATTCTACATGGAGCGACTGCCTATCTGATCTCTTGTTTTAGTTAAATGGTAAATAACCTATACGGCCAAAATGTATGGAACAGCAGATATTTTTTTTACAACCGATATAAAAAAGAAGCACCCACCATATTGTCTTTAAGAGCGTTTACACATTACGGCATTTAATACAAACTTTCAAGTCCTTATTTTCCGAAATGACTGAACCCATTTTAATGATACTTAATACGCATAAGCAGGATACACAGGTCTAAAAAGTTACTAAAACATTTTAACAATGTCTTTAAAAAAAAGGAAATGAAAATTTCTGTTTGTATGATAATTTATAATCGGTCTAATTTAGCTGTAACACTATTTTTCGAAAATGTTTTTTTGTAACTTTTTAGACCATTAGTAGAATCGGTTCAGTCATTTCGGAAAATAAGGACTTGAAAGTTTGTATGAAATGTCGTAAGGCGTGAAGGCTCTTAATTTTAATTCCTGTCAAACAGACAATAGACTACTCCCAGACCACAGGAAGCATACAACGGAAGCTCACATTAATTGATAATCAGGAAAGATATACCATAAGTGTTGAACATTGTGTGAAAAATTTGGAACTTTGACCTCCAATATCTCCGTAACTAGAAGTTTCTCAGATATGGTCCAGAACAATAAAATGATTTATTTTTAAATAGGTTGTCTCCAGAGGTCGGAATTAGTTAGAGTTATTTTTGTACTGCTCTGTATGGTGTCGGACGTAAAGAATAGCACCATCCCATATCTTCCCGTGGATGTCGTAAGAGGCGACGAAGGGACTTGCCAGAGAACGGGCAGCAGCGTTCTCTGTGCTTTTGTGACAACCGTACTGCGATCGCCAACCCGCCTGCCAAGCGTGGCGATTATGGCAAAACCCCCCAAAATGTCAATGCGACACTTGTGGGAGGCCTATGTCCAGCAGTGGACGTCTTTTGGGCTGAAATGATGAATGATGATGATGATTTTTGTACTTGCATCGAAATGTTGATATTAATATGGATCTTCCCTATCATGTGCGCATTGGATGTTTGCAATTTCGGACATCCGATGTCGGATGGTTTAAATTGTGTAAAAGTAAATAACTTTTTTTATTTAATAAATCACGGGATTTTTCTGCTCTTTCAAATTAATCTCGGGATTTGAGGCATTTCCACTTTATTCTTTCGCTGTATGAAATCAGTGTAAGTACACAAATAACTCTTCCTAATTCCGTCCTTTGGTTTTCTCCTATATACTATCGCTCTTAACTTGCACGTATTTCTACATCGTTCTCACATATTTGTAATTCTGAACATGAATAGTGTAACCAAGATTTTGTAACAATATTTTGATTCAAAAGAGTGTCCATGGAGTTTCTTACCCATTCTTCTCCATAGAGATCTACGCTTTGGAGTGGGCAACTACAGTACTTTCACAAGTTATTATGCCTGGTGACTGGGACTGTAGCTTCACGTTTTTTTTTTTTTGTTTTTTGACTTTCAAAAGTGCCTGTAATGGTCAAATTGAAATAAATGCTTTAAGTTTATATCTTGTTAAGACAGTCAGAAGAACTCGACCATATTTTTCGTCTCTCTCTATTCTAGTTGCGTCTCTGTCACACAATAAACCTCTCGACTTTGCAATGTTGCATGTTATCATCCATGTACTCCACGAGTCGCTTTTGTGGGAACACCTTATGTACTCTCTTCCTGTGAGTATATAAGGACGCTTTTTGCTTGAAGGTCTGTTGGCAGATATCGCACGATAAGGGGCGTTCGCCGGAGTGTATTACTTCGTGCTGAGTTAAAGCTTTTTTGTCCTGTAAATAGAGACGTATAATATGAGAAATGTGTTTTTTAATTATGTTATTTGATTTTTTTAAGTAACGGTTAAAAATGTATCTATAATTAAAAATATGAGGACTAAAAGAGTGATCGTCCATGAAGGTGCTTATGAAGGGAAACCTTCCTTTGTCGCTAAAGCGAAAAATCATGGACATGTGCATTCTTCCCATTTTGACCTATGGATCCCAGACTTGGTCTATGACAAATATTCAAAAGTCTCAAGGTCTGCCAACGTGCCATGGAGCGCAGCATTCTAGGCGTCAAACTAACCGAGCATGTACGCAACACCACACAGCGCTCCAAAACAAAAATTACTGATGTTGCTCAAAAAGCCACTAAGCTGAAGTGGGACTGGACTGGCCACGTCTGCCGCATGCCCAATGATCTGTGGGCCAAAATAACCACTTTCTGGAGCCCTGACACAGCCAGAAGGCATCGTGGTAGACCTCGTAGAAGATGGCGGGACGAGCTGGACAAGACCAGCGACCAGTGGTCCATATTGCCCCTGGATCGAGACAATTGGAAGTCATGGGGAGATCAGTATCAGTAAAAATTAAATTTAAAATTAAAACAAAAACCCGACACAAAAAACCTCTAATATGCCAAAAATAAATTAATCCAAACGTCGTAGCGTCGGGGGTCCGCTTTGTTCTGTGCTTGTACTAAGCGGTCTTCTAAGCGGTCGCCCGACGCTACGACGCTTGGATTAATTTATTTTTGGCTTTTTAGAGGTTTTTTGTGTTGGGGGTTTTTAAATTTTTTTTCATGCATTTCTTAGCCTTGACTGTCCCACTCCTGGACATAGGCCTCCCCCCTTTCATTCCAATTTTCTCGGTGTTGCGTCTCTTCTCGCTAATTAACGAAACCAAGGAATGATATAAATTAAAAAAAATTGGGGTGACTCAGCAATGTCCATGGTAACAAGCGACAACATTTCAAATTTTAAATCGACTACCTGTGAAAATTGTTTAAATATCCCTTCATCGACTAGAAAAGACGTGATGATCTTCAAACGGCTGAGCAGTTTTTCTCGAAACATATTAAAGAACACTCTCGATTAAAATACCTTTCAAACGACACTACTTATATCAAAATCGGTTCATTCGTTTAAGAGCTACGATGCCACAGACAGACACACAGATACACAAATACACAGACACACAGATACACACGTCAAACTTATAACACCCCTCTTTTTTGGTCGGGGGTTAAAAAGAGTGATGAATATAAATCTTGATGCATGGAGAGGGTGAGGTAGACCAAGGAAACGATTGAGGGATTGTGTGAGGAATGATATGAAAGAGAAAGCAGTAAATGATGCCATGACGTCTAAGAGGGAAGAATAGAAGAAGAAAACGTGTTGCGCCGACCCCAAAGTAACAAGGCTCAAGGGGAGGACGATGGTTAAAATAACTCAGCTCTATATAAAGCTCATCATCATCAGCCTATAATGTTCCCACTGGGATACAGGCCTCCTCTCTATGAGAGAGAGTGGGCTGTAAACCACCACGCGGGACTTGCGGGTTGGTAGATGTCACATGTCTTCGAATTTTTAGTTCTAAGACATGCCGGTTTCCTCACGATGTTTTCTTTCACTGTTTTTGAGAGCAGCGGTGATGAAATAAAATACACAAAGTAATGCGCCTGCCTGGGTTCGAACCCACGGCTTACTGCTCGTAAGTCGGGGTTGCCACCACTGGGCCACCGCTGCTCTCTTTTTTGCTCACACAGCGGATATTGAAACGGATGCAGTGGTACCAAGGTCTGATTATTTCTGCTCTCAAAGCTGTAAAGCTCGAAAAGTCCCAAATTAGCCCCTCAAAGAAACATTTACTTTTTTTTTATTTATTTGGACCATGTACACAGATGATAAGCCCATAGTATGTTAGCAGATAAATGTTTATAACTCATCATCTGCCTAGCCTTTTCCCAAACTATCTTGGTGTCGGCTTCCAGTCTAACCGGATGCAGCTGAGTATCAGTATTTTACATGAAGCGACTGCCTATCTGACCTCCACAACCCAGTAACTGAGTAATACGATACCCCTTGGCAAGACTGGATGTCAGACTTTCGGCTTCTGAGTATTCGTAACGACTGTCAAACATCTACAAATGACAGCGGGACCAACGGCTGAACGTGCTTTCCGAGGCATGGAAGAAACTCGGTATGTAATTATGGTCACCCATCCACGGCAAGCACGGATTAACCTTAAAGATCGACCTGTGCTGTCATTATTTAGCCGCAAGCATTATAATAAATTTAATAAATTTTACTATCATAGTTATAAATGTTTCTAACTATTGTAGTAAGATTTAACATTGACAGCTATAGTTTATTAATAAATTGACATAAATGTCTACTATAGAGAATGTTTACTTACGGTGAACGCCTTCCCACATTCTTGACAGACATGATTCCTCGGCTTTTCTTTCTTCTTCCCGTGTACTCGCATCATGTGTTTTTCTACATTCGCTCTTGAAGCTATGGGCTGGAAGTTAAAGAAAACAGTGTTTTTGTTACTATTTGAAAGATTATAGGCTTTGTAAATTTGTAGTTTTTTTTATTTTATCTTGTTCTACCTTTTGTAGTAAGCAACGACTTATTGTCGGGCCTACGCTGTCTTTCCATACTTAAGTACTAACGTAACATTCAAATATTGTAAAACCAAATGATTTTAAAAGAGTAACCATGTAGTTTCTTGCCGGTTCTTCTCCATAGGAAACGACCAACTCGAACCGTGCATCTTTTGTCGACGTTTTATAAGTGCCCATGCAGGCCTATCTATATATCTATATAAAAATCAATTGTGGTTCGTGGGTCTCGCTAAAACTCGAGAACGGCTGGACCGATTTGGCTGATTTTGGTTTTGAAGTGTTTGTCGTAGTCCCGGGAAGGTTTAAAAGGTGACTAAGGTAGGGTAGGGTAGGGCAGGTAGAGTAGGAAGCTAGGTCGGTAGGTAACTCTACCTTACCGTTTTCGAGGTAGGTATGGTAGAGTAGGGTAGGGTAGGTAGTAAAAAGGGCATCGCAAGTTCGCAACGCATAGCACGGTAGAGCTAGTGTGAAATAAAAATATTTTGATTTTTGACACAAGTTATAATAACGCAACATTACGAGTGTATACTCCGAATGGCTAAGCAGAAGTATGAAGGAGTGAGTAGATTGCCTTGTTTGTCTTGTGGGCACAAGCGCGACTGCTGAGCATGTGTTCCTGGGGTCGAATCCCGGGCCAGGCAAAGTGTTATTGGGGTTTTTTTTAATTATTTTCTGTGTTTATTTGCAATAATAAGCGTTGTGCAATATGACTTACTACATGTTTAAGGTTTTCCATACTTTCATTAATAATATTTTTGATTTGCGTATTAATAGCCCCAAAGCAATCAGTATTGTGAGTAGTGCCTTAGGTTAAAATAATGCCCATTACTTCAATTTCACCCTGTAGATGTTTTCATAGGCATTAGGAAAATAGTTTTATTCGAGTTATGATGTGATATTTCTTGTGACGTGTAATAAACGTATCTTGACGTATTAAACAACTGTAACACTGCCACTGTCCATGCTGTAAGGTTGTGGAACTCACTTCCGCCTAGCATTCGTGATTTGAAGACTATTTCACTGTTCAAACACAGAGTGAAAGAGCATTACCTTTCCTCTCAATAGTGATTATAACATATTTTTCATTACTCATACTCTGAAAGTAGGTCTGAAGTAGCCTGAGGAGCGGGATGAAAGTAATACTTTTCATCCCTAGGGAGAATCGCTTTCAACTGACAGATGTCAAATTATAAAAAAAAACTAGTTCTATTTACACATCTTTATTAAACCATGTTCCAACTTTCTATGCAGCCACGATATAAAATTGAAATAACTTAAAGGTAAGTATTGATTAAAGATTTTTTTTTTTTAAATAACTTTATTATTATTTAGTTTCAACAATTTCTTTAAAATAACATAGAGTTGGGCAAAATATTTACCATTTTTTCAATTACGAAAATGAAAAATTATGGCTGGCCACAGAAAAAAAAAAAACAAAACAGGCGGGAAAGCGGCAATCCGAAATAAAATTTACAAATTTTTTCTTTAGCTAATTCATGTTTTTATTTTTACTTTCCTTGTATTCGTAATGAAAAGCACAGTGTTTACCTCGGGTTAAATACTTATTTAGTCCCTCGAACTATTGGCGCCTGGTCTCGGGACTACATAAGTTGCTTTCACCCCTGGGGTAACAATGTACTATTTTTTTTTTTTTTTTTGGCAGGAGGGGAAATCCGGTCGGACTTACACCCAGGCTGACTCATAACGAGCCAGTCTGGATAGTGTCAGGCTCCAACTGACTAAAACCACCTCCTGCCCAGCTCGTGTCCCCCTGACATGGTCAGTTTAAAAAGTTTGACTGTAAATTAATTTAATCTGGTCTAATTATTTCCTTTCTACATCGCAAAGTGTTTAAGGCTTCAAATGAATTAACTGAATTATACTAATTTTCTAAGATTTACAATGCTTGTTTCTAAATATCTTTTCTTGAAGAGAAATGTTCATATTTGTAAAAAGCATGACTTCTATGTTGATTTATTGCGTTTAATTACTTTTGCGGCTATGGTTATGCAGTACTCTATTAAATTTGTTCTTTGTCTTCTTTCTGACATTAGTTTATTTCTATTATTTACATTTATAGTTGTCTCCAGCCTCTGTTCCGCCTCAAATCTCTCTGTCTCAAACACTGGACATTCTGTTAATAAACAATGTACTATTATTTATTTTTATATATCTTAGCATTATGTATTTATATTTAGTTATGTGTATTTATATTTAGCTAATAGTATAGGTTAAGTTAGGTAAGGCACAATGACACATTTTTGTCTTCCTTCGAGAGAAGGAAGACAAAAATGTGTGTGAAAAAAATGAAATGAAAAAGAAATTAGACGATAGTGTGTGAGAACACACTATCGTCTAATTTCTTTTTCATTTCTACTTTCGCAGGTCTGCTGGCAGAATTTTCATATGAAATAAGTAGTACCTTTGTACTCAAATACTTTATGTTTTTTTTCCTGTGTGTACATAAATAGTAAAATAAATAAATAAACTGTTTACTTTAGTATTATCGTTACACCTACCTTCTCACAAACAGGACATTTGTGCACAGTCTTGCCGAGATGTTGGTAGTTGAAATGGTCCTGCATCGCCTCCTTTGTGGGGTAGCCTTTATTGCACATCGGGCACGGAAATCTGTAACCAAAACAACAACATCTAGCTTTTTTTTTAACTTTGCCCTACACTAGGAATTTCTCCTGTATCGTGGGTGCGTTTACAAACATTTACACTCGCATACACAAACAGCCAGACCCGGGACAACTATCTGTAGGCCTTACAAATATTTTTTCCGTGCGGGGGTCGAACCCGTGACACGCAGCGCAGCAGTGAATCGCTTAGCCACTGCGCCAACCGTGCCGTTATTTTTTTTGCTTTCATTATAATATTCCCTTTCGGCCCGACTTACCCCGACTCGCACACTATTACACGAGAATTAAATCATAACTAGCAAAATGTGGGTGTACTACAAGAAACACCTCTGCCTATCCCTTCGGGGATTACAGCCGTAATGTTGTTTTTTTAAGGAGCTAAATAATAACAGTTACACGGGTCGATCTTTAATGTCAAGCCGTGTTTGCCGAGGTTGGTCCGTGGATGGGTGACCATAATCACATACCGAGTTTCCTCCGTGCCTCGGAAAGCACATTAAGCTGTTGGTCCCGGCTGTCATTTGTACATCTTTAATAGTCGTTACAAGTAGTCAGCAGCCAAAAGTCTGTAGTGTTACCAAGGGGTATCGTATTACCCAGTTACTGGGTTGTAGAGGTCAGATAGGCAGTCGCTCCATGTAAAATACTAGTAGTCAGCTGCACCCGGTTAGACTGAAAGTCGACCCCAACAAGGTTGGGAAAAGGCTAGGCAGATGATGAAGTATCAAAGATAATTATCACTTCAAAAATATTTTCGAAAAATAGTGTTACAGGTAAATTAGACCGATTATAAATTATCTAAAGCCAAGTATCTTTTTTTTTAAACACATTTAGGTAATGTTTTTTTTATTTCAGTCATTTCGAAAAATAAGGACTTGAAAGTTTGTATGAAATGTCGTAAGGTGTAAACGCTCTTAAAAACGACGTACTTACTTGAACACTTGGTCGGAGGCATGCGCTCTCGAGTACTTGAGATGCGCCTGGTAGGTCGCGAGATGCGAGAACGTCTTGTTGCACTCCTCGCACTCGTACCGACTCTTGTTCTCATGCCGCTGTATGTGGTACTTCAGTTGTATGACCCGGACCATCTTGTGGCAGATTGTGCACTCTGCCCGGGGTAGAGGGCCTTCGTGGAGTCTGTGAATGGGGAAAAGGTGGTTTTTAAAAATCATTCAGATGTGATCTATAAAACATATTAAATAAGGTTGGTTTTTCGTGTGTCTATCTGTGTGAGAGCTCGGTTATATTTAAATACAGTCAAACCAAAAATTATCATCATCTGCCTAGCCTTTTCACTACTATCTTGGGGTCGGCTTCCAGTCTAACCGGATGTAGCTGAATACCAGTATTTTATATATAGCGACTGCCTATTTGACCTCCACAACCCAGTTAGAAGAAGGATCTACAAATGGCAGCCGTGACCAACGACTTAACGTGCTTTTCGAAGCACGGAGGAATCTCAATATGTAACGGGTGGTCACCCATCCACGGACCAACCTAGGCAAGCGCGGCTTATCCTTAAGATCGACCGGAGTGGCTGTTATTATTTACGAGGTCTTCAAACCAGAAAATGTGTAGTCTCAGTCAAAACTGTTAATTCATTGATCGTGTTCCCTCCGTGCCTCGGAAAGAACGTTAAGCCGTTAGTCCTGGATGTCATTTGCATATCTTTGACAGTCGTAACAAGCGGTTTACAGGCCCCAAAGTCAGACAGCCTGTCCAAGGGGTATCGTATTACCCAGTACTAACTGGATTGTGGAGATCAGATACCCAGCCGCTCCATGTAAAATACTGGTATTCAGCTGTATCCGGTTAGACTGGAAGCCGACCCCAATATAGTTGGGGTAAAGGCTAGGCAGGTGATGATTAGCATTAGCATTTAATGTAGACTTACTTGAGATGTGTTGCTAAAGTAGTTCTGTTCACAAATCTCTTCTTGCAGTGGTCACATTGTAAACCTTCTCTGTGGAAGCGAGCTACATGATTCTTACGGGCGCGGGAGTTCCTGTAATAGAAAAAGATTATTATTAGAAGTTGAATTCAATAAGTACATTAAAAAATCCCCGACAGAAAAACCTCTAAAACATAAAAAATAAATTAGTCCAAGCGTCGTAGCGTCGGGGGGCCGCTAAGTAGACCGCTTAACAAAAGCACAGAACAAAAACAAAGTTTATATTCCTTCATCAACTAGAAAAGAGGTGATGACCTTCAAACGGCGGAGCAGATATTCTCAAAACATAAGAACACTCTCGATTAAAACCAAATGAAACCAATTTTATCAAAATCGGTTCAGCCGTTTAGGAGCTACGATGCCACAGACAGACACACATATACACACGTCCAACTTATAACACCCCTCTTTTTTTGGTCGGGGGTTAAAAATAGCTTCTTTCGTCGAGTGGTCGCAAGTGAGACTGCCGAGTAAGAAGTCCTGGTATCGATTCTCGGGTTGGGCGAAGTATTATTGGGATTTTCCATCAGGAATTTCTCAGCAGCAGCCACGGAGTGTCCATTTGAGTCCGGTTGATGGTTGCTGGGGAGTTTATTCCGCCACTTTTTCTTCCCAGCTGAAACACTAGGAAGTGGCGAAGGGCGGACGTTTTGGGGGACTGTCTCTTGTAGTTTTGACGTTCAAAAAGTGCTGATTATCAGCCTAATTGGAATAAATGACTTTTGATTTTGTTTGTTGCAGGCGCTGTAGTAAGGAGGCAGCTTTCTTCCGCATGATAGTGTGGAAGCAATCTGTGCGAGACTCTGCGACCATTCCCGGTCGCGTATTGCCAAACTGTATACTGACCCGGACACCCGTAGTCTGTACTGAACTACATCGTGCTCATTAAAATCACAAATAAATTGGAGCATTTTGCATTTTGCTCGCTTGTATGTAAAGCAAACTGTGACACGCGAATATCTGTATCTTTAAAACGTGTTTCATAATTTCCCGTATTTTTTTTTTGTTATGCTGTTATGCCTATTCGTGAAGCTGAACAACTTTTCTTAAAAACATACCCATTGAGAATTAATTTAAGTTTTAACTAAAGAAAACCCGTTGTAAGTATGACAAAAAAATAATTTGAACTGTAACAACTATACAGGGTGTTAAAAAATAACTATAAGTGTTTCTAATTCAGTATTTATAATTTTTTCATAAGAAAGATGTATAATGTACAAGCGGCGCAAGTTTAAGAAGACAAGGTAGGCATTATAGCGCGCCGCGCGGAATAAAATATATAAAACATGTCTGCACTCGCATGCATTTTGCTCTAAATTATCGATGCCATATTACATACTACACCAGACACTGGAAAGTATGGACGTCTGGACTCGTATGTATTTTGCTCTAGTATTTTAAAGCAAAATGTATATTGATTCAGACACTCTCTGAATAGGTATACAGTTTGCTCTTCAACTACAAAGGCAAACTGCGATCAAACTCAGAGCAACCCCGGTCTGGGTCAGTATACAGTTTGCAATACGCTTCCCGGTCGCACTCGAGTCCAGTTGAAAACCAGCGTCGGGCACTAGCTGCTCGGCAGTTTGCTGAACTGGGCCTATTTGGCGCAGCCGTGAGACACACAATATTATCTTATCCTTTTCTGTTTAGTTTTAGCTTTTATTTTTTGTTGTGTGCATTTGTGGCATGTGCCAAATAAATGTGTTTTCTTTCTTTCTTTCTTTCTTTCACTACAGCGCCATGGCAGTCCCAACAGCATCCTGAAGGCCTTATTAAATTAGACACGCACGACATTGTAAGTTCGTCGCGTGTATTACACCCACAGGCCGCCCATAAATACGACTACACCTTTCTGGTACACGATTTATTAGTCTATGGAACTCTTGGCCGGAAGCTTGCGGAGATCGCCAGGTTTGGGAGGAGAGGAGAGGAGGAACCAGTCACTCTTATAACTAACTAGCTGTCCCGCGCAACTTCGTCTGCGTCACATTTTCCCCGTTTTCGCCACATTTTTCATTGCTGCTCCGCTTCTATACAGCGCCATCTATTGAATACTTACTCAATCCAGTCAACAGATACCGCCATCAGTTAGAATCGTTTGGAGCTAACAGATAATTGTGACTTAATTTGCAATAAAATAATATTGCGACTATAGATTGAGATGTAAGCTATCCTATCTTTCAAATTGGATCAAACTGAACACGGTGTACAAATTTGATTAAAATCGGTTAAGTAGTTTAGAAGTCCATCCCAGACAAACAACGTGACGCGTAGTTTATATCTATATACTAATAATAAAGCTGAAGAGTTTGTTTGTTTGCTTGCACGCGCTAATCTCAGGAACTACTGGTCCGATTTGAAAAATTCTTTTAATGTTAGATAGCCCATTTATCGAGGAAGGCTTTAGACTATATATCATCACGCTACGACCAATAGGAGCGAAGCAGCAATGAAAAATGTTGTGAAAACGGGGAAAATGTGACGCAGACGAAGTTGCGCGGGACAACTAGTATATATATATGTATATAGATATAACGTTGTATGTATGCACACGTTACTTGAAGAACATGTCGCACTCTAAGCACTGGTACACCTCTATGGAAGTCTTGGCCAGCAGCTTGCGGAGATCGCCAGGTTTGAGAGGAGAGGAGGAACGAGTCACTCTTATAACTAATGCTAGCTATCCGGCGCAACTTCGTCTATAGCCTTCCTCGAGAAATGGGCTATCTAACACTGCACGAATTTTTAAATCGGACCAGGAGTTCGGAGCCTATTCAATGCAAACAAACAATCAAATCTTTCCTCTTTAAAATATTAGTTTAGATGGAAAGCCAGCAGCTTGCGAAGATCGCCAGGTTTGGGAGGAGAGAAGAGGAGGAACCAGTCACTCTTATAACTAATATAACGTTTTATGTATGCACACGTTACTTGAAGAACATGTCGCACTCTAAGCACTGGTACACCTCTATGGAAGTCTTGGCCAGCAGTTTGCAGAGGTCGCCAGGTTTGGGAGGAGAGGAGAGGAGAGGAGGAACCAGTCACTCTTATAACTAATATAACGTTGTATGTTTGCACACGTTACTTGAAGAACATGTCGCACTCTAAGCACTGGTACACCTCTATGGAAGTCTTAGCCAGCAGCTTGCGGAGGTCGCCAGGTTTTGGAGGAGAGATGGGCGTGTCCTTTTCTTTTTCTTTCTTCTTTTTGCTCTGGAATAAAACATTTTTGTGGTGATTTATGATGAATTGAAACGATTTGCTTTTGTAGAAGCCTTTGGTATGTAGAAAATTGTGTATTGTATGTATTGAAGGGCTATATGTATAGGGTGACTGGTAATTAGTGCCCGATATTTTAACACGTGATTGTACTCATGATAACAAATAACTTTGACAAAAAAAAAAAAAACAAATTAAACACGTCATTAACATACAATCATCATTCTCTTTCCCTTATCCCAATTCATTTGGGGTCGGCGCAGTACGTCTCCTTCTTCCATACCTCTCTATTACTTGTCATATCATGAGATACCTCCTTTCTTTCCATATCATCCTTCACACAGTCCATCCATCGTTTCTTTGGTCTTCCTCTACCCTTATACCCATCCACATTCATACTCAAAACTTTACTCACGACATGTTCCTCATTCCTCCGCATCACAATGTCCATACCACGACAACCGATTACCACACATCTTTTCAGTCACCGGCGCCACTTTCAGACTTCCTCCTATGTACTCATTCCTTATTCTATCCATTCGCGTAACATCGCACATCCCCCTTAGCATTCTCATCTCAGCCACATGCAAATGCCTTTCATTCGTCCCTTTTGTGGCCCAACATTCTGATCCATACAAGACAGCAGGTCTAACCAATCATCAATAACATAACAGCCATGTGAAATTCAGAGTGGAGTGAATGACAAGGTCCGATAGTAGTGTCTCATGACAGAACGGCATCACGCGGCTAACAGCTGATAGTTAACGCGCGCGCGAATTTCATACGGGTTACATACATACAGGTCAAACACATAACCCTCCTTTTGAGCTGCGCAGTCGGGTAAAATCAGCACTCACCTTATTTGTCCTCACGTCACCATACTTAATGCTCGTGCTATTAGTCTGCTTGCTCATATGAGCCTGCACGTGATGCTTGATCAGCTTGTTGCTCATCTCGCTGTGAGCGCACAGCTTGCAGTTGTAGCGCAGATAGTGGGAGTCTATGTGGCTCTGAAGTTTGCTCTCGTCTATGTACATGTAGCATACTTTGCATGCTACTTGCCCGGATTTCTGTAAAAATAAATGGGGTTATGAAGTCAATAACAGTACTTTCACAAGTTATTATGCCTTGGGTCTCGGACTGTAGCTTTGAGTTTTGTTTTTAGACTTTCAAAAGTGCCTATTGGTCTAACCTGCACGGCACCGTGGAACCCATATGGGTTAGTTACATCATCCGCCATTAAGACCCCGAGGAACCCAAATGGGTTACACTCATACCGGCAAACCGATGCCCAAAAGGGGCCCTCAAACGGGACCAAAGGATTCGGATGGGGTTAATAAGGGTAATTGAAATAAAAGATAAAGATACTTTATTTGTCAAACATGCGTTTACATAAACTGACTGATCAGACATGCAAGGTATTGAATTAATAAATGTTGTGTGCGTCCATGTTTTGCCAATAACGGCGTACAAATTTCGTAGGTTTAAAACATTACATTTAATTGCATTTTACATAATAGTCATTCTAAATTTCATTACAAAATACAAAACAAATAAATACTAATTGATGTCAAGATAATTATAGAATAAGTATAATAAAGTATTGTTTTTTATAGTATTGCTGAATTTCTAATGGAGAAAACATGCTAATTCTAATGTAATTATAATTTGGGGGCGAAGTTTGGTTTTGTTGACTGTTGTTAGTTTTTTATTATTTTATTTTGACATTTGAATAATTTTGACATGATATTTTGTGCTTGTACTTATCTAATTTAATAGATGTTTGAATAGCTTATGCTGTACCTCTATTTATATGTAGTTGCTAAGTAGTTGCATGTCCACTCATACAAATATAGTATGAGTGGACATGCAACTGTATATGCAAATGTAATTTATTGCAATCGTTGACAAATTAATTTCAATTCTGTGGGTTTTAATTTTTAATTGTTTAATGATTAATAGTTACAATGAATTGAATTATTATCAAATATTATTGTAATACATATTTGTACGCCGTAAAGGTAAAACATGACTGTGATCCTGTATGTAATGTACCAAACATCTTGCATGCTTTGCATGCTTTTGCATACTCATGTTTCTGACAAATAAATGAACTCTGAACTCTGAAAGTAAAAATAGATTGTATTATGTCCAGAATATTCATTATTATGCAGTCAAATAGATTCACATTATTCAATTGTTATTCTTAACTAGGTATGTATATTAGAAGTCGGAATAGAAATGTCCCTTTCATTTAAAAAATCTATAACATTGTAATACACTTTACTTACTTAAAAATATTTTTGCTTATTTTTGAAAAGTGTTAAAAGTTTAATAAAAAATGGTTTGAGTTTGAGTTTTGAATGTTGTCTTTAGTATATGTGTGAGCTGCCAGGGCTGCGGGACTGTTCGAAATAGATAACGTGGCCCTGGAACACAAAGGGCTAAGAAGGAACATGGATGGGTTTTAGTCAGTACAAGTCTGACACTTCCTTCCGCTCTGCCCAGAGCGGGATCATATTGATGATTTCCAATCCGTAAAAAAAAAATGTGTTTGACTAGATGTATGACTTACGAGTCCATCATCATCTGCCTAGGTTTTTCCCAAGTATGTCGTGTTGAAAAATCAATATTCCTAGCCAGGATTCGAACCCGTTGGTTTTGAAAAAAAGCCAAACACTGTATTATTACACCATTCGATAGTGTCGCTATAGTCGTTTCGCCGTAGGATGGTGCGGGTGACATTAGATGAAACGTTTCTTTTCAATCTTGAACGTTACCCCGATTTACAATCATGACTGAATATTTTAGCTGCACCCTGAATACCATAGTCGTAAAATACGGAATCAGTAATCATCATCATCATCATCAGCCTATAATGTTCCCACTCCTGGGACACAGGCCTCCTCTCAATGAGAGGGAGTGGGCTGTAATCCACCACGCGGGCCCAGTGCGGGTTGGTAGATGTCACATGTCTTCGAATTTTTAGTTCTAGGACATGCCGGTTTCCTCATGATGTTTTCGTTCACCTTTTTTGAGGGCAGTGGTGATGAAATAAATTGCACAAAGTAATGCGCCTGCCTGGGTTCGAACCCACCGCTTACTGCTCGTAAGTCGGGGCTGCCACCACTGGGCCACCGAATCAGTAATATAATAACTGTAGAAAATTTATTGAAAAGGAACGGTTCATCTAATGCCATCCGCACCATCCTACGGAGAAAGGACAATAGTGCGCAATATTTTAAGACGACAACGCTTACCGCTCTATGCGCAGACACGAAATGGTCTTCAACCTGCTGTTGCGTGTAGAAGCCAATGATACACAGCTCACACTTGTACACCGAGCTCGCGAACTGCACCTTCTGTTTTAGCTCCTCTCTGAAAATAACGCCGTTATGATTATAAACATAACATAAAATCACGGCTGTTATACCCTAGGAGGTAGAGCAGAGGTCCCACTAATAGTAAACCTACATTTCCCCAGTTATGTTTCAGTCCCATGTAATAGGGGGCGATCCTATTGCCATCAACCGGGCACAATTCCAGGCTCCGTGGCTGCTACTAAGAAATTCCTGACGGAAAAACCCAATGACACTTTGACCGACCTGGGACTCGAGCCCAGCATGCTCGTGCTCAGCAGGTCGTTTGCGGCACTAGAGCAACGAACCAGTCATGAGTCATGTCATTATGATTATTTATGAGTTAAACATAAAATCTGGGGAATTAAAGAATCCTAAATAAGGCGACTTTTTAAACAACATCATCATGCTACTGTCTTGATCACAATTTATTTGGGGTAGGCCCATCATGTCTTCTTCTTCCATACTTCTCTATTACTCATCATCTCATCAGACACCTCCTTTCTTGCGATATCATCTCTTCACACAGTCCATCCATAGGTTTTTTGGTATTTCAATTATACCAATCCACATTCATACTCAAAACTAAGATCGAGATCTCTGCCTTATATGGTCTGAGAATGTCTAAGTGTTCGGAAACAGCTTTATAATACAACAGCTGTATGAAATTCGCGCGGACGCGCCTCTGGCCTATCAGCTTGTGATAAAAGTGAATGAGTATAAAAAAATGTTTCTTTGGGAAAGTTGTTTGTTATCATGAGTATAATCACGTGTTTAAGTATCGGTCACTAATTACCAGTCACCCTATACACCCTGTACTAGAAAGGGTATATACATAATTAAGGGTGTGCTACAGAACATCAAACTGAGCATGTTTCTCCATCGGATAAACATCGTAATAGCAAAAAAAATATCAGCTACCCCATACATTTGGGTCGAATAGGTATTGAAATTTTGTATGGGGTAGCAGATATTTTTTTCGCTATTACGATGTTTGTCCTATGGATTAACATGTTAAGTTAATAACCAGAGGTCGGAATTAGGTTGAGTTTTTTGTGTACTTACACTGATTTCATACATCGAAAGAATAAAGTGGATATGCCTCAAATCTCGAGATTCATTTTAAAGAGCAGAAAAAACCCTTGATTTATTAAATAAAAAAAATATTTACTTTTACACAATTTGAACCATCCGACATCGGATGTCCGAACTTGCAAAATGCGCACACGCAAGAGAAGATCCATATAAATATCAACATTTCGATGCAAGTACAAAAATAACTCTACCTAATTCCGACCTCTGTTAATAAATCACCCTTAACTTTGTTAATGACTCCCTTACCTGCAAGCCAACATATCAGCTTCGCTCATGTACTCGGTCACATAACCCAACTTGGCAGTTGGTTTCTCTTCTTTAGGCAGACTATTCTGACACATTATAACTGTCTCTATCTTTGAAGATGTCAGTGGCCTGGAATAGGAAAATAAACAATAATATAACCCGGTTCATTAAAGAAAGGAATCTTAAATGGCGGCGCTTATCATGGTCTCGCGCTCGCACACTAGTGCCGTCTATACTCACTCTCGCGCGTACCGTAAGTAGAAAAAAAAGTCTTGATTTGCTTCCACGCTGTCTTGACGCGCTCAGTGATCCTTTTAACTAATTCCTTGTTATAATTTTCTGCTATTTTTCCGTTGTTACCTGTTTGTTATTGTTGTTCAGTTTTGTTTTCTTTTAAAGCTTCGTTTTTTGGTAGTGGGACTGTGCGGAGACATTAATTATATCTCCTCGAAAGCGAGGGACGACTATAAAAAATGATACACGTCAAATAGTGTATATCGGCGCAACTACAACAATTCGTCTAGAAAAACCTAGAATAACTAAGTTTAATCATTTAATTGTCCTAAAAATTAGTTTAAAAACCATAAGTTGATTACTTTGAATTTATTACGATGTAAAATGAATGTCATCATTGTAATTTCAATACTTAACCTAAAATTAAACGTGCACGTACGTCGAGCCCTATAAATACGGCCGCACTGTAGGCGATCGAGTCAGTCTTGCTTGAGCCGCCGAACTGTACGGATCTATGTAAATAAGTCGTTACGCTGTCGGTTGAATAAACGAGTCATACAGTGTACTTGTGGTGTTTTACTTGGAAGATCGAAGATGAGTGATCACCCTGAACATAGTCAGTGACGTCAGCTATGCTGACGTCACGCTTTTTAAAAACGGAACGGAGACATTTTCTCCGTCATCAGAAGTGGGATCGCAAGAGATTTCTACTCAAGCCACTTCCTCATCAGCTCGTTTACCACCTGAGCAACTGGAACCAGCCAACATTCGGCGTCAGGAGCCTGGACTGGTCTCCAATACATCAATGGAAGCCATGAATCAATCAAGACCGCATACATACCCTGATCAAGGAATGCGGATGGACGGAATACCACCACAATTCCTTATGCAGATGATGGAAATGATGCAGAGAATGTCAGAGCGTTTGTGTGCTCCGCCTACCGAATCAATAATAAGGATCAAAGGCATTTACCTGCCATCTTTCGACCCGGATACCCATGTCGGAGTACGTGAGTGGTGTCAACATATTGATAGTGGCCATTGAGGCATATAAGTTGAGTGATTTCGACGTTCGTATGAAAGTCTGCAGTCTGCTGAAGGGACGTGCGAAAATGTGGATCGATGATTGGATGGTGACCAGTAGTACCTGGGAAGAGTTACGAAAGAACATCATCACCACATTTGAACCTGAGAACAGATACTCCCGAGACATTGTTATGTACAGGGTGAAAATAATTCATCAGAATAAAACCGTAAGTAACTTAATTCAAATATTCTAAATATCCCTCAGATAACTCTACGAGAACCTCCGAGAACTCTACGAGAACCTCCGAGAACTCTACGAGAACCTCCGAGAACTCTACGAGAACCGCCGAGAACTCTACGAGAACCTCCGAGAACTCTACGAGAACCTCCGAGAACTCTACGAGAACCTCCGAGAACCCTTTAATAAAATCTCCGAGAACCTACTAACCTTATCAGAATCGATATTCTCAAAAGACAAAACAACGCAAGTTGTTTACAGATGTACTACTCAGAGGAAGTTTTGTTTCTATTCTTTCAGGTCTACGAGAATCCACAAAAATCGACGAGAACCAACGAGGCTGGTGCAGAGCGCGCACCGCCTGTCAGTGTGGCCGTATCGGAATCGGAAAACCGTAATTCATCAGAATAAAACCGTAAGTAACTTAATTCAAATATTCTAAATATCCCTCCGAGAACTCTACGAGAACCTCCGAGAACTCTACGAGAACCTCCGAGAACTCAACGAGAACCACCGAGAACTCTACGAGAACCTCCGAGAACTCTACGAGAACCTCCGAGAACTCTACGAGAACCTCCGAGAACCCTTTAATAAAATCTCCGAGAACCTACTAACCTTATCAGAATCGGTATTCTCAAAAGACAAAACAACGCAAGTTGTTTACAGATGTACTACTCAGAGGAAGTTTTGTTTCTATTCTTTCAGGTCTACGAGAATCCACAAAAATCGACGAGAACCAACGAGGCTGGTGCAGAGCGCGCACCGCCTGTCAGTATGGCCGTATCGGCGCAACTACAACAATTCGTCTAGAAAAACCTAGAATAACTAAGTTTAATCATTTAATTGTCCTAAAAATTAGTTTAAAAACCATAAGTTGATTACTTTGAATTTATTACGATGTAAAATGAATGTCATCATTGTAATTTCAATACTTAACCTAAAATTAAACGTGCACGTACGTCGAGCCCTATAAATACGGCCGCACTGTAGGCGATCGAGTCAGTCTTGCTTGAGCCGCCGAACTGTACGGATCTATGTAAATAAGTCGTTACGCTGTCGGTTGAATAAACGAGTCATACAGTGTACTTGTGGTGTTTTACTTGGAAGATCGAAGATGAGTGATCACCCTGAACATAGTCAGTGACGTCAGCTATGCTGACGTCACGCTTTTTAAAAACGGAACGGAGACATTTTCTCCGTCATGTATAATGTCGTCAAGTATTTTGAAGAAGAAAAAAATTCTGGATAGTTATCATCCATTCATTTTTTTTTTATTTAATACTAGCTGTCCGTCGCAACTTCGTTTGCGTCACATTTTCCCCGTTTTCTCATAAATTTTTCATTGCTGCTCCTATTAGTCGTAGCGTGATGATATATAGCCTATAGCCTTCCTCGATAAATGGGCTATCTAACACTGAAAGATAATTCAAATCGGACCAGTAGTTTCGGAGCCTATTCAATGCAAACAAACAAACAAAAAAACAATCAAATCTTTACTCTTTATATATTTTTTTTTTTGTTAGCCTCTCATGTGTCCCACTGCTGGGCAAAGGCCTCCCCTTTTTCCTTCCAAACGTCTCTATCCTGTGCGATATCTGGCCATGATCGCCCGGCAAACAAGATCAGATCGTCACACCACCTTCGCCGCGGTCTACCTCGACGGCGATTTCCTCCGTCAGGCTTCCAGTGAGTGACGATCCTTGCCCACCTCTCTGGGGGCAATTTATAATATTAGTTTAGAAAAAACTTCGACTTGTAATTGTATATGCTAACTGTACTTTCTGTCAACGCAAGTACAAGCCGCCATTTAAGATTCCTCTTCTGCATCGGCTTATACACACATCATAACATCACGCCTGTAATCTCCGAAGAGATATCCAGAGCTGTATCTAATGGTACACCCACATTTCCCCAGTTATGATTAAGTACTATTTAATAAGAGAGCAGCGAGCAGCGGTGGCACAATGGTGGCAGCCCCGACTTACGAGCAGTAACACGTAGGTTCGAGCCCAGGCAGACGCATAACTTTTTGTAATTTATTTCATCACCGCTGCCCTCAAAAACGGCGAAGGAAAACATCGTGAGGAAACCGGCATGGCCTGGATCTAAAAATTTGAAGACATGTGACATCTACCAACCCGCACTGGGCCTGCGTGATGGATGACATCCCACTCCCTCTCATTGAGAGGAGGCCTGTGTCCCAGCAGTGGGAACGTTATACGCTGATAATAATGATGATGACTATGTAATAGGGGGCGAGCCTATTTACATCAACCCGGCACAATTCCAGACTCTGTGGCTGCTACTGAGAAATTCCTGATAGAAAACTTAATAACACTTTGCTCGACCCGGGAATCCAACCCAGGACCTCAGCAGTCGCACTTGCAAAAATAAGACTTGTTTTTAAAAAAGTCAGGTGCGTAGTACTCGCAACCGTGTTTGTATGACCAGCTGGCCTACCATGACGTCTTAAAGCAGCATTGTTTTACTCTTATTGCAGTGTGGGAAAGAGACGGAGCTATACAGGAAGTCTAGCGCCATCTCTTTCCCACACTGGAAAAGGAGTAAAACAATAATGTTTTAAGAAGTCATAGTGGTAACATGGTTGGGATACAGCTAGGCAAGTGATGGAGCTTTGAACTTACCCAATAGTAAGATGCGGCATAGTCTGGACGCTCGTCATCGGTTCCGAAGACACGAGAGCATCAGTACCAACTACTATATGTGACATGACTCCAGTGACTGGGTTCTCCAGGACTATCTCTGGCACTGAAACAAATAGAACAAGTTATTTATAAGTAAAACTGTGTTAACACACACAAAGCTAATCCGAGTTGACAGCGTCGTTGATCTAATGCCACTGCATTAGACTGAGAGCCGGACTACAAATGACAGCCGCGACCAACGGCTAACGTGCTTTCCGAGGCATTGAGGGAACGGCGATTGGCGGCGGCGACCTCTCGCGTCCGGCCCTGGTTCAATCCATGGTCCGGAGCGGGAGGGAATGGGAAGCCGTCGCCTCCTTCTGCGAAGCAGTCATGCTAGCGAAGGAGGTGGCGGAACGTGAGAGGGAGAGAACCTCACGTCCCAGCCGCCGCGGGAGACGCCCCGGGCGTCGGGGGGCAACCAGTGGCCCCCGGCCACCGTAGGCGCGGGCCTGTGGACGGTGAGTAATGGGCTAGCTCACCGTCCGTCCGTCTTATGACGACGGACCGTGCCGATGGCGCGTTCGTGTTCCACGCGCGCCTCAAGGAGATGTCAGCAAATCGGAAGAGGTCCGAGAGGGCCGATGCCTGCCAGGGCAGGGCAAGTTTGCTGCGGGTTGTTCGAAAGAGATACCGTGCCCCTGGAACGCAAAGGGCTAAGAAGGAACATGGATGGGTTTTAGTCAGTCAAGTCTGACACTCCCTTCCGCTCCGCCCAGAGCGGGAGAAGTCATTTGATGATTTCCCATACTAAAAAAAAAAGGCATTGAGGGAACATGGTATGTGGATGCTCACCTATCCACAGACCGACTTTGGCAAGCGTTGCTTATCCTTAAATATCGACATGTGCGGCTGTTTTTATTTAGCCACGAGCTCCCCAAGAGTATTTTTTTTATTTTATTTTCCTTTATTGGCCAACCAACAATTATTTACACTTTAACAATTTAAATTAACTATCTACCATAATCTAAGGTTAGTGTAATAATTTATTACAGGTTAGCACCGCATGCCCCATTAACATAATTTAGGTGTGCCACAAGCACTGATCTAAAGAATTAAAATAATATCTAATTAAGTAAAACTTACAATTTGAAATAAACATTACAACATAATAACTAACACAAAAAAGCAAAACAATAGAAAAAAATATATAATAATTAAATGTTACTCATAGTTGTACTATGGAACTTGGCGTATGAGTCAAAGTGCACGTCAACTAGATCGCTGCAGCTATTTAGCAATTTGCAAAGTCGAGGAACGACAGAGTTTGCACCAAGTATTGTTCTACGTAGTGGAGGGTGTAAGGGGGTAATAGGAGCACGTGGAATTCTAGCAGGAGCCCGAAACTGAAACTTGGATAGCAATAAGGGACAATCAATCTTGCAACGGAGTAGCTTATATACGAAACTGCAATCGATGCTTATTCTGCGTTTCTCCAGTGTGACCATCTTAAAATAGGATAGTCGGCCTTCATACGATCGTATCCTTTTTGCAATTCAGTTGGCATAGGCTAGATGCCAGAGGAATCTCTTCTGGATTCGCTCCAGTCGAAGGATATGCGTGGAGTAATGAGGTCTCCAAATTGTACTACAGTATTCTAAGATACTACGAACGACGCAGTTGTACAACAGAATTTTTGTCCGATTGCGCCGAGTAGGCTGATTATGATCATGTAAATCTCTTAGAATTTAAATATTTTTCCAGGTGCGGCCAAGGGTCTACGTAGCCACATACAAGATATTTAAATAAGTCCTACCATCGATTCTAAAGAAGAAGAATGTTTTTGTACTAATATCTGATGCATCATCATTCCCAACAATGTTGGAGTCGGCTTCCAGTCTAAACGGATTCAGCTGAATATCAGCATTTCACATGAAGCAACTGCCTATCTGATCTCCACAACCTAGTTTGTACTGGATAATACGATACCCCTTGCTAATAATCGTTGACAGTTTTTCAGGGGTAGACTACCCCTGAAAAACAGGGCTGCGGGTTGTTCGAAAGAGATACCATGGCCCTGGAACACAAAGGGGTCTGACACTCCCTTTGAAAAACAAGAAGAAGTCATTTGATGATTTCCCAACCTTAAAAAATAAAAAGGGGGTAGACTACGTGTAACTACTGCCAAAGATCTACAAATGACAGCCGGGCATAACGTGCTTTCCGAGGTGCGGAGGAAACTCGGTATGTAATAGGTGATCAGGATCACCCATCCACGGACCAAACTAGGCAACTGGCTTAACCTGGAGATCGACTCATCATTTCAGCCGAAAGACGTCCACTGCTGGACATAGGCCTCTCCCAAGTTTCGTCACATTTACATAACATGGGCGGTTTGCCATAATCGGCACGCTTGGCAGGCGGGTTTGGCACAGAGAACGCTGCTACCCATTCTCTGGCAAGTCCCTTAGTCGCCTCTTACGACACCCACGGGAAGATACGGGATGGTGCTATTCTTTACGTCCGACACCATGCAGAGCCAGAGATCGACTCACGCGGCTGTTATTATTTAGCTTTACAGGTGGTGGCGCCATTCTCGGTAACTTCTAATGCAAACGCCTCTTAACAAAAAGTTTAAAAAGCCTCACCTTCCAAAATATGATCATCAATATTATGATCATCCATATGATGATCATCGATATCCAGAATGTTACTGTCCCGGACCACCTGAGCTACATCATAATGTTCACTCTTCACATTCTGAGGGTGAGTACTGATGATATACCCCTGGTCTTCGGGGGCGGCTGAGAAGTCGAAGTATATCTTGTCATATTCCACTTTAGTCTCAGTTTCGAGGCTGGAGAGAGATTGTGACATGTACGTGTGGTCCATGCTCTGAAAAAAAAAAACAATATTGTAACATTGGTCCCATGTTGTGCGCCAATATAAGAATTTTTCTCAGCACGCATAGTATGACCGCCGTAGAAACGGGCTATGACGACGGAAAAATCGAAAAAGTGATACATTGTCATTGTCTATCGTCATGTCATTATCTGTTACGTTGCCTCATCGGATCGTCTCGTCTTTGTACGTTTCGGTCTGTGAAAGATTTCGACCCAACACCCTGGCTAATTTTAGTTATCGCTTAAGCTAGTCTACCCACATATAGATTTGTTTGTTAAATCAAATTGTTTTCTTTTAATTCCTAGGGTAGACACCAGAGAGCGTTACAATGTGATTATGTCAATTCTTCCGTAGACAAATTTCGTTTCTACAGTGGTCATGTTACGCGTGCTAGTGTTGTATTTCACGCGGATCTTTGTCTGCGTCTCATTTTCCCTGTTTTTGCAACATTTTTTATTGATGCTTCCCTCCTATTGGTCGTAGCGTGATGTTATAGATAGGCTATGTAGCCTTTTTCGATGAGCTATCTTTGAAATTAGCTATCCAACACTTAGAGAACTTTTCAATTCGAAGTTCTAGTTGTCGAGATTAGCGTTTTCAAACAAACAAACTCTTCAAATTTAAAATATTAAGTTAAGATTATTGCATTGATTACTTGTTTGTGCCCATAAGCCTACTGTGTTTCTTTAACTTTAAATTATACAAGGTGTTGTTTTACAATATATACAAGTACCTCAGTGTCTTCATATTTAAGAGTCTTAGCCATGCAATCAGGGTTTTCTTACATTTGTGATGCGATTTTTTGAACAAGCAACTTTTTAAAAAAGTGCCTTTACCTAAGTTTAAAAGATTTGTCTACTCGCCAACATACATTCATACTGCAAATAATGTTAGCAAGTTGTGTGGTATGGTAATTACCGCACTGCTTTTAAATAGTTTAAGCATATATTCTGCGCTTGGACATACAGTTGAGGACACCAGCCCATTATAAATAGAATATAAGTAACATCTCCAGATGCTTCTTGACCTGCAATTTAAACTTGTGGAAACTCCTCATCAGTGCCAGGCTCCTAGCATACCAGCTGGTCTACTCAAGAGTAGAAGATAATGCTACCTACCTCCTGAGTTCTGCTTAGAGCCAAGACCCTCAGATGCTCTTGTGCACTGTGAACCTGCCATTTAAACTTGTGGAACCTCTTCATAAGGGCCAGGCACTCCCAACAAACCAACTGGTCTATCTCTGGGAGTGACTCTCCGAACTGAAAGAGGTATTGTTAAAAGTAAAAATAAATGACAAATAAAAAATAATAATAATAGGTTAATAGTATTTTTCTTATTTATTTTTCTTTAGTCTGTCACAATGCTGTCCAATTTGACCCAAAGGTTGACTGGTAGAGAAAGCCTTGGGGCATTAAGTCCGCCTGTGTGCCACTCTTGTACATAAAAGTTTAAATAAATAAATCTGATGATAGAATGGTTGAAGATGTTTTTCATATTCTCATGAGTGTCTCCAGAATTAAATGAATTGGCATCCATAATACCATCATCTGCCTCGTCTTTTATCAATTCCTTTGGGGTCCACTTCCAGTCTAACCAGATGCAACTGAATACCAGTATTTTACATATGGAGCAACTGCCTATCTGATCTCCACAACCCAGTTAGTACTGGACAATATGATATCCCATATAAGACTTTCAGGCCACTGCTTACGAGTGAGGACTGTCCAAGATCTAAATGACAGCCGGGACAAACGGCTTAAACTTCGTGTTTTATTTTCAGCAGCACGAAGAAATCACGATATGTAAATTAAATGGATGGTCACCCATCCACGGACCGACCTTGGAAAGCGCGGAGTCACTTGAAGATTGATTTGTGCGGCTGATATTAATCAGCCACGAATACCATCCTTGCCTTACCAGAGTCCAATATAGCATAAATAATTGTATTAGTTACTTTTATGGTAGATTGACGCAACCAACATTTTATACTCGATCACTTCTAAAATTGAATGGGTATGATTTAAAAACTATTTGATACATCACTTTCATGTCAAGAAAGTTGTGGACTGATTCCCGCGCCCATATATATTATAATTTGTAGAGGAAATACAAGCCACCAATTAATTATAGACTCATTTTTAAGTGTAAGTTTGTCCCTAATATTTACGTAATCCGAATATAAAAGCAAGTTTTATGTTAGAAAAGTTGAATAAGTTTGAACTTACCCTGTCACCCGCGAAATCGTACATCAACAAACGAAAAACTTGATACACTTGAGGTGAATTATTCAAATCAAAAAGATCGCGATCGCTGCTCAAACACGCACTGCACACCGTTCTGTATCCTGTATCCACATCCTGCTCCATTTTGTTTACTTAAAAACTTTTCAATAATGATTTCAAAAGTATATATTTGTTGTGATTAATTTTCGTATCACAACAAAAAGTAATACTCCCATGTAAAATAGACGAAAATTGATGAAGAACGATTCTCTGCACTGCGACACCACAAAATGGCTTCCTTACCTAGTGTTGCAAAACTACAAAAATAAATTGTGTGCGTCAACAGCTGTAGCTGAAAAGAGTGGTAGAATAATAATGTACTCTTTGGTGGTATAGCTCGCTGCTCGAGCAATCTTTGACGGCTGAGAAAAATATAAAAACCTGGGCCCTGTTTAATAAACGTTAACAATCTGTAAATAAGTGACATATTGTAAAATTGTATGACAAGTGCTGTTTAATAAACCTTAAAAGTATGTAAGAATTTTACAAGTAAAAACATTACAAATATGTACTACCAATACAATTTTGTATCTACAAATTTGTAATTGTGAAAGCATGTTAAACCGTTCGTCCCGGCTGCCATTTAGATCTTTTATCTTATACAGTGTTACGCGATAAAATCATTGTAGGGAACTAGAACTCTTCCAGTGATTCACATCTTCGCTGTAGTGGAAATTGCCACACTGTTTACTGTTTCACATTGCTGCTATACATCCTCGCACTGCCTAGCTACTCGGCACATCTCTGGTAGTAAATTAATTTGAAATACCAAATTAAAAAATAACAGACGCCAAATACAGTTTCGTCTGAACCAGCTAAGGCAAGGCTCTAGTTCATGAACCGGTTACGGTTTTTTAAAGCCTCGAATCCAAACATTTGTAAGTAAAAAAAACAACATCATATTGACAGCTACAAATGTCAATGTCACTTCTGTAAATCTGAAGAAAATTGGAAAAATAAAAACATTCGTTTACAAGAATTTATTTAATGAATATTTAATTTAAAATGTATGAAATAGAAGAATCAAAGTATGTTTTTGTGAATAAAGGCAGTGTTTCGTGCTGCCAAGCCTGTTTAAGCTCTGATCGGAGCCTGTCTTCGATTGCTGAATATGTTGATGTCTTTACGATTTTTTCAAAAAATGTAAGTGCGATATTATAAAAAATTATAATATATTATTTACTCATGAATTTTTTGCCTCTATTAATCGTTGGTTATTGTATTAATGTGCCTCTTCTAGTGCTACATAGGACTTGACCGCAGTAAAGGCTGCTTTGTTTTTAAATTAAGTAATAACAAAAAATATATTTTTAAAATATATTATTACATGTTTGTTGATTATAATTGTGTGACTGCTGTGTAGAATTGCAAATGGTATACAATATGTTAAAAAAGCCCTGTCTGATCCGCGAGGGTATTATTAGGTATCGAGATTAGATTCTATTTATGTAATCCTTAGTGGATGACAAGTACAAGAAAAATACGTTGACAAAAATTAAATAAAATGTACTTAAATGAGGAAACTGACATGGTAACACAGGATAACTCTCCGGTGGCATCCCAGGTAGTGACGTCATAAACAAACAACTGTGCAGAGCCTGCATGGATGAAGACGAGACAGCAGCCCAGGTGCTTCGACACTGCCCAGAGGTTGTACCATACAGGGCAAAGTACTTAAGTAACCCAGGTATTCTTCAAAGATCGTCAGCAACACCAAGGAGCTGCTGGCCTTTCTCAGGGAAATAGAGTGGATTGAATAATGTTCCCACCTGTATGCAAAATACGAGCTTTAGATGTGGAGTTGGGGAAACCAGCCCACTATACAATACAATAAAACAAACAATTGACGATCGCACATACTAATGCCGAAATTGGTGTTCTCACATTTTAATATTTTGTCAGATTTTAGGTAATTTGGGCCCAAAAATCAGGTTTTTAAAATTATTAATATTGTTTTAAACTTTCACAGTTTTTATCTGAACTTATACTATCAGGAAATCAAAACAATAAATATTCATGGAAGATATCCCATAAGTGATAGTATAAGTTCATTAATATGTTCACTTTCTGTGTGTACATATATGAAGTAGATAACTTTAACTTTTTGTGTAGTAAGTACACCACTGACTACACCCTTTTTTATTTATTTTTTGTTTTAATTCTATAATGTCCATCCAAAGGTGGTCTGGAAGATATCGCTATCAGCGATAAGTCTGCCATTGTGACCTTAAAATTAGCAGTTTTGTAAGCCCATTATGTTTAATTTTTGGTGTACGATAAAGTTTTATTCTACTACTAGCTGACTGGCGCAACTTCGTTTGCGTCACATTTTTTTTTTTTTTATAATATTAGTTTAGATTCTACTTTCATGAATATTTTAAATTTCTTATAGTATTTGGTAATGTCATTGGTATACTTATATTATATGCTCCTTTCAGATTGGACAGGGTTTTTTTAACATATCGTATATGTAAGAACCTGTTACCTTTTATTATTTTATTAATGTAAAATGCTGTTAGCGGATACATATCAAAAATAATTATAATATAAAAGTAATAAGATACTGAACCGCCACCAAAGACCACATACAACACTTGAAGGACTAAGTCAGGGAAACCAATACCAATAACATAAAATAAAATAATAAAAAAAAAACTTACTTTTAGATATTGCCTCTGCCTTTACTTTGTTGGGAATGTATCGCCATACTTAAGAAGATAAAAGTCTTTAAAGATAGAATAGAAGAAGCTCAGAGAATACTGACATATAGCTGTCTGAATAAACAGGTATGTAATAAACGAATCATCATCATCATCATCATCATCATCATTTCAGCCGAAAGACGTCCACTGCTGGCCTCCCCCAAGTGGCGCCACATTGACCGGTCCCGTGCGACTCTCATCCAGCGGATCCCCGTAACCTTCACCAGGTCATCGGTCCACCTAGTGGGAGGCCTTCCAAAGCATCGTCTATCGGTTCGCGGTCGCCATTCCAGAACTTTCCGGCCCCATCGGCCATCCGTTCTGCGAGCAATGTGCCCTGAACACTGCCACTTAAGTTTGGCAATTATTCGGGCTACGTCGATAACCTTGGTTCTCTTGCGGATGTCTTCATTTCTGATTTGATCACGCAAGGAAACTCCACGTATAGCGCTCTCTATTGCCCTTTGGGCAACTTTAAGCCTTCTGATGAGGCCCATGGTGAGCGACCACGTTTCGGTCCCGTATGTTATCACTGGCAACACACACTGGTCATAGACTTTCGCCTTTAGACACTGCGGTAAGTTTGACGAGAAGATACCACGCAACTTCCCGAACGCTGCCCAGCCGAGTCGGATTCGACGATTGACCTCTTTCTCAAAGATAGAGCTACCCAACTGGACCGTTTGTCCCAGGTAGACATATTCGTCTACAACTTCGAGTATAGCGTCTCCGATCTTGATAGGAGTGGGTATTACATGGGCATTCAACATGACCTTGGTTTTGTCTATGTTTATTTTAAGACCCACTCTTTCGGAAGGTCTACTGAGGTGATCGAGCATTGTACTGAGGTCCTCCATGGTCTCAGCCATGACCACTATATCGTCGGCAAATCGAAGGTGAGAGATGTACTCGCCATTGACGTTGATGCCTAGCCCTCTCCAATCCAGAACCTTGAAGACATCTTCCAGTGCAGCTGTGAATAGTTTCGGAGATATGACGTCTCCCTGTACTCACCTCGCTGCAGAAGGATAGGTTCCGAGGTGTGGTGCTGAAGTCGGACTGACATGGTAGCATTTTTGTACAAACACTTCAACACCTCGATGTACCGATAGTCAATTTGGCACCGTTAGAGAGACTGCAGTACAGCCCAAGTCTCGATCGAATCGAAGGCTTTCTCCTAGTCCACAAACTCTAAACAGAGAGGCAGGTTGTACTCTTCGGTCTTCTGTATAACCTGTCGCAGCGTATGTATGTGGACTACGGTGCTAAATCCTTTTCAGAATCCGGCTTGTTCGGGAGGCTGAAAATCGTCAAAACTGCGCGCGACACGATTCGTGATGACTCTTGAAAACAACTTGTAGACATGGCTTAGAAGTGAGATGGGCCTATAGTTCTTCATCCGAGCATTGTCGCCCTTTTTGAAGAAGAATACCACCACACCCCTGCACCATGCCTGTGGCGTTTTCCCCTCGAATATAACGGAATCAAACAGCGTCTGGATCTCAGTCTGGTATCTCAGGAGTGCAGGTTACCAAACTTTAAATAAATCCCTTTTTTTTTCAGAAATTCTTTCTACAGTCGTTGTCAAAATTAACAAGAACACACACAGATCATGTAATAAGCATCAATTATGATCAACACGATGATGACTGCAAGCAAAAACTTAAAATAAAACAAGAAAATGAACATTCCAACGATTCTTTTAATAATTTTGAAGAAAACAACGACTTTTGCCGCCAAGAAATTAAAAAAGAAAATGGTATAGACAGTAAAATAAAAAAGAATAAATCTTTGCATTATAAAATTGTCTGTGAAAAGAATGACAAAAAAGTTTTAAGAAAAAAGTTTGAAATACAACTTCAGGATTCAAAAGTGTGGCTGGAAAGAGAGAAAAACAGTGATTTCTATAAGAAGTTTAAATACAAATGCAAGTTGTGTGTCAATGGATTCAATATAAAGGAGAAATTGAAAAGACATGTTTTAAAATACCATGATGAAGTAAGTTACTGTACTCAAATATTCGGAACTGTATAATTAATTCTACAGTTAATTCTATAACGGCATAGCCAGGCGGTAAAATCAAAAATACACGGTATGCTAAGTTAGCTTCTATTCTAATCCCACTGTCCAGATTTTTTATGTTATTCAGAAATGTTACTAACGTAGATTTATAAGTGTTACTAACAAATAAATTGCAAAGAACTTAAGAAAATTTGAATTTGGCGGCCTTGCGCTTTCACTTATATTTAGCAGTATCAAGTAAGAGGAACATGGTGTAAAGTTTCTGAATATTCCATAGAAAAGGGAGGATCCTCCTACTGTGTTTGCTGGGCTACTGCCCGACAGTTATTCTTGCGCGATGCCGAACATGTTAGTCCTTCAGCTGTGTCATAGATGGCGCTGTAGTACTTCTTGTAGTGCCGCTACAAATAAATAAATACTAAATTAATCAGAACAAATGACTTGATTTTTGATGTGAAGTTTTGCTAGCCAAATCAATTTTCATTTTCCTTTCAAATTTATTTCCAGTCTGCTCACGTATGTATGCCCAACATGTTACCAACACTACACCACCGAGTTCCTACTAAGCGCACATACAGAAACACACGGGTTTGCCTGGGAATGTGCGCGCATAACTCCGTCATTTGAGAAACGATTTGAAAAATTCAAAACTCAAACTCAAAGCATTTATTTCAATTAGACCGTTACAGGCACTTTTGAAAGTCAAAAAACAAAAAAGAAGAACGCGAAACTACAGTCCCAGTCACAAGACATAATAACTTGTGAAAGCACTGTAGTTGCCCATTCCAAAGCGTAGATCTCTATGGAGAAGAATGGGCAAGAAACTCCATGGACACTCTTTTAAATCAAAATATGTTACAAACTTGGTTACATCAATCGTGTTGAGAATTACTAGTATGTGAGAACGATGTAGGAATACGGGCAAGTTAAGAGTCCAGAGTAAAAGACGAAATGAATCATTCGAAAATAAAGTTAAAAATAAAATAATTAAAATAAACCGTGGCAGCTAAGAGATGACCAGGCACAACTGACAGCGCCCGTTCACGAACATGACGCATGTATCAGCCATCATTCAACTCAACCATATTGAAATGGCCCGACACAACTACAACAATTCTATTTATTTATGTGAAAGGATTTCATTTTCGATTAGTCCGATGCTAGGCCTCTGTTGATGACATGCCACGAATTTGTGTGGGATATTACAACTTAAAAGGGCGAATAAAAACATTTTTGCAAAAAACGACTTAAAAAAAAGTCTAAAACAAACTTTATATTCGGAAGTCGCTGGCAAAACATTAATGAAACAAACATAGTCACTGACTTCCGAAAGTACAGTGATTTATCACTTTTTTTTTTTAAGTCTGATGCTTTTCTTTTTGCATGTGATGTTTTGCTAGCCAATTCAATTTGCACCTTTCGTATTTCCAGTCTGCCGGAACTCACGTATGCCCAACATGCTCCCAACGCTTCACCACCGAGCCCCTACTAAACGCTCATTCAAAAACGCACGGGTTTGCCTGGGAATGTGCGCGTTGTGGCTTGCAGTCTTTTACGACAAAAAGAATGAACGCGCACATAAAGACTCATCGGGCTGTCCAGTGTGTTTACTGTGAGGCAGAGTTTCAGTAAGTTTGTGTGCAGTATTTTGTTTACTTTTGTCCAATACGTTACCTTTGACGAGGAGCTCGTGGCTTGATAATAACAGCCGCACGGGTTGATCTTTAAGGTTAAACCGTGCTTGCCGAGGTTACTCCGTGGATGGGTGACCATAATTACATACCGAGTTTCCTCCTTGCCTCGGAACGCACGTTAAGCCGTTGGTCCCGGCTGTCATTTGGAGATCTTTGACAGTCGTTACGAGTAGTCAGAAGCCAAAAGTCTGACATCCAGTCCTACTAAGGGGTATCGTATTACCCAGTTACTGGATTGTGGAGATCAGATAGGCAGTCGCTTCATGTAAAATACTGGTACTCAGTTGCATCCGGTAAGATTGGAAGCCGACCCCAAGATAGTTTGGGAAAAGGGTCGGCAGATGATGATGATGTCCAATACATTACCTTTTTCTCAATGGGGTAGGCAGAAACGCAGAAGCTACAAAACGACATCTGACACGATCCTTACAAACTCCTTTCCCCTCATCCACGTTCATACATCTGATCATACATGCACGCCGGTCATCATTTCATCATCATTATCATCATTTCAGCCGAAAGACGTCCACGGCTGGACACAGGCTTCCCCCAAGTGTACATAAGGGAGGGTTTTGCCATAATCGCCACGCTTGGCAGGCGGGTTGGCGATCGCAGTACGGTTGTTACAAAAGCACAGAGAACGCTGCTGCCCATTCTCTGTCAAGTCCCTTATTCGCCTCTTACGACAACCACGGGATGATATGGGATAGTGCTATTCTTTACGTCCGACACCATACAGAAGGGAATACGCACGCCGGTGGCGAGTACTAAAAAAGTGACCTTTCTGAAAAACATCACCAATGAGGTCTGTGTATGTCCTACTCTAAAGCGTCTCTTCCAAAAAGACTGCCAAAATATCTTTTGGTAGTCGCCTTTCACACATATTGAGAGCAACATGACCAGCTGGCCGACCATGACGTCTTAAAGCAGTATTGTTTTACTCTTATTCCAGTGTGGGAAAGAGACGGAGCTATACAGACTATTTTTGCTAGTCTTCTCTCATTAATTATGGACATACAATCCTTTAAGACTCAAGATCAAAGGAGCCACTTGATAACATTAACAGCGCACGAACCAACCCATGTACTAGAAACTGAAAGACAGTTTTTTCGTTAATAATAACATATACGTGATGCATCAGAACATAGCAGGCCTTCTAAATAAAGCAACTGCGCTGACTGTTTGTATGCAGGAATTGGAAGAAAAAAACACTAATGTTGATGCACTGTGTATAACGGAACATTTTATGATGTCAGGTTACGAAAATCACCTACAAATCCCTAATTTCAGTTTAGCTTCATTTTTCTGTAGGAAAGACAGCAAACGTGGTGGAACTTGTATCCTAATTAGAAACGGGCAGCAATGGAAAGATGTGCCGCAAATAGCAAAGTCATCAATAACTGGTGTAGTTGAGTGTTGTGGTGTAGAACTTATACAATATAAAACAATTATTTTGTGTGTATACAGAGTACCAAAACTAAATAATATAAATATATTTTTTGAAGTAATTAGAAACATATTAAAAAATGTATGTAAAAAGAAATATGAGCATATCATAATGGCAGGAGATTTTAACATAGATATACTTAAAAGAAATAATATTGTATTAGAATTTGAATGTCTGTTACTAAATTTCAATCTCACATTAGCCTTAAATCAGCCAACCAGACTGCACAGCCAAACGTGCATAGACAATATCGCACATAACTTTAAAGCCAAATGTAAAACTGAAGTGATTGAATTTGCGCTTTCAGATCATACAGCTCAAATAATTAAATGCCCGGTAAAAAAAAACAATATCTTAAAATACTGGTATATAAAAAGGCGTGATTATAGTGCAGAGAACCTTCTTAAGTTTAAAGAATGTATAGGGCAATTGACATTCTCAGAAATCTATGAAACGGATAATCCCAATGACGCGTTTGACATATTCATTGATACTTTTAAACTTTTTTATGACCTCTATTTCCCATATAAATGGATAAAATTAAATGTGATAAAAAAACCTAAATGGATATCACACGGTATTAAAGTATGCAGCAAAAATAAACGAAAATTACTATGGCGTTACAGACTTAAACCAAACATGATAAACAAGTCAACTTTCCTAAAATACACTAAGAGGTTCAAAAAAATTATAACTTTAACTCGAAGAGCTCAAAATAATTACTCTATAAAAACGTCGACAAACAAAGCTAAAACCACATGGAATATAATAAATAAATCAAAATCGTCTTTTCCTAAAGAATCAGTAACACAGATTAAAGTAGATAATAAAATAATAAATGACCCCCAAGAAATAGCCAATGCATTTAATAATTTTTTCGTAGACAAAATTCAACCCATTCAAGACTCAGGAATTAATGTGACATCAAAAATTATACCGTGTCAAGATTCAATTTATATTTCCCCCAGCATACCAGGAGACATCAAAAACATTATAAAGTCACTAAAGTCCACAAATAGCACAGGATATGACGGAATTTCTACAAAGGTAATCAAATATGTATCTGACTTTATCTGTACCCACCTAAGCTATCTGATAAATCTAAGTATCTGTGCAGGTGTATTTCCAAATGCCCTTAAGGTATCAATAGTTAAACCATTATTTAAAAAGAACGATAATGAACAGATATCGAACTACAGACCAATTGCTCTCATTCCAATCATATCTAAAATTTTTGAAAAATATATCTATAAGGAATTGTATTCGTATTTGGAAAAGAAACACATATTAGTAGATGAGCAGAAAGGATTTAGAAAAAACAGGACAACCAATATGGCCATCTATGACTTCCTTCATAAAGTAATAGTTAGTATGGACAAGAGGATTCCAGTGTGCGCTATTTATTGCGATATGACGCAAGCGTTTGACTACGTGGACCATAAGGTTCTCTTAAAGAAGCTAGAGGCATGTGGCATTAGCGGAAATATATTCAGTCTTATACAGTCTTACCTAACTGACAGAAAACAGTACACGGAAATAGTTAAAATTAATATTAAGACAAAGAAAGAGGAAATATTTGCATCTGATAAACGAACGCCAGTATACGGAGTTCCACAAGGCAGCGTAATGGGAGCATTATTTTTTATAGTATACATTAATGACCTGCCTAGTGCTATTGAACATCCCATGACCCTATTTGCAGATGACAGTACTGTGACCATAACATGTAATAATAAGGACAGTTACGAAATTGACATTAATGAATCTCTGACATCGATAATATCATGGCTAAATCGGAACAATCTTAAAATTAACTTGGATAAGACTACTATTATGCATTTCACTCAACGGACACAGACGGATAACGCGATTGAAGCCCGACACAACGGCTCAGTACTAAAGAAAGTCGACAATGCCAAATTTCTCGGGGTAATAATTGATGCGAATTTGAACTGGAAAGCCCACATTGAACTCGTTAGTAAAAAGCTGAGCTCATCCGCGTATGCGCTTTTCAAACTGGCCCCAGAACTTAACCAAGACGCCTTGGTAACGGCTTATCATGGATTGGTAGCCTCGGTCCTGCGCTATGGTATAATTTTCTGGGGTAACTCCACAAACAAAGAAGTTGCTTTCAAAGCGCAAAAGAGATGTTTAAGAGCTATGTTTAACTTAAAATCGACAGAAAGCTGCAAACCGGTATTTAAAAAATACAAATTATTAACCTTACCGTCTCTATACATTTTTGAAGTAGCATCTTTTGTAAAAAATAACCCCCATCTATTTCCACGACTATCAGACGCTTTTCCACGAAACAGACGGGACAATAGCCAACTTTGCTTACATTCAGCAAAAACTGCTCTAATGTCGAAAAGCTTTTTTGGTATGGCCCCTAAGATTTATAACAAAATACCTCAGTCTTACAAAGCACTGACTACAAATTTATTTAAAAAAGAGATTAGGAATTTATTAACAGACAAATGTTACTATAGTATAAATGACTTCTTAACGGATACCTTTTGACATATTATAACTTTTGACATATTATACCTTTTGACATATTATACCATTTGACATATTGTACCTTTTGACATTTTATACCTATTGACATATTGTACCTTTGATATATCTTACCTATACACATATTTTACTTTTTGGCATATTTCAATTCTATTTGCATGACAATTGGACAATATGTATTTTTGTATTTTTTATTTGTATAACGTTTCTCAAAGAAAATAATATGCACATCAGTTATTAATGTTATTATAAAATCATGTCAAATCAATCAATCAATAATCAATATGATCAAATCAATCAATCATTATGAATACAGTCACAAAAACAATGGTTAAAATAAAAACTTTAAAATCTGTATAATTGTAAAAAAAAAAAACAAATTTGTACACCTCACCAGGTAAAAGCATGTACGGACCTACCCTACATAATAAGATCTTGCATGCTCAATTTTGTGTGTAAACGCATGTTTTTAACAAATAAATTATCTTTATCTTTATCTTTATCTTTATCAGGATGTCTAGCGCCATCTCTTTCCCACACTGGAAAAGGAGTAAAACAATAATGTTAGGCCGCCCGAACACACAAGCGTGCGATAAAAAAATATAGCTTTTTGGAATACCATATCCTATAACAGGCATAAAGCCATACACCTGGCTCCAGCTAACCACGTCTTCATCTGCATCTACGAAGTCTTTCCCAGCTATATTGGGGTCGGACTCCAGTCAAATTGGGTGCAGTAGCATTTCACATGAAGCGACTGCCTATCTGACTTCCACAACCAAGTTACTAGGTACTAAGCTCTAATAGCTAAATCATTGTTTTCCAGAGACTTAACGACATTCTACACTCACTACAAATCGTTGCACAGCATATTTCTTTGCGATCACTGCGGGAAACAGTGCAAGACTAAATATATGCTTGAAAAACACATGAGGTAAGATAACTAAAGTAATGTTTATACTCGTAACAAAATATGTACAGACAGCGTCAGTATATCCTAACCCCTCAAGTTATAAAATGTTACATAGCTACAACATTGAATTCGTTTCGAATAATCTAAAGAATACTTTCAAAAAGAAATCAATCAAACACATCGTGAAAACATCGTGAGGAAACCGGTATTTCCTAGAACATTCGAAAACATGTGACATTTACCTACCCGCACTGGGCCCGCGTGGTGGATTACAGCCCAATCCCACTCATAGAGAGGAGGCCTGTGTCCCAGCAGTGGGAACAGTATAGGCTGATGATGATACGTTACTCTTACTTGCCACCTCTTTCCAGCCGCCACGCAGACTCACACACATGCCACAGTTGCGCTCGGCGCTACAAGTCTCGCGCGGCTCTCCGGAAGCACTGCTCTCTCAAACACAGCGCCTGCGCAGCAGAGCAGGCGTACTGTGTGCTGTGTGACAAGCAGTATCATAGCGAGCATGTGTATAGGCGGCATGTGATCACCAGCGCTGCGCATCGGATTGAGAGGGAGAGCCAGTAAGTAATTCAATAATATTGCACGGTTGCCGCAGTGGTTGAGCGATCGACTGCTGCGCTGCGTGTCGCGGGTTCGATCCCCGTACGAAACAAATATTTTTTCATCACACTTGCACGTAAACAGTATCTAAACATACAGGTTAACTTTGCCGTAATGCCCCATATAAAACCCTCGAGCTTTCTTTTTGTCATGAAAGCCACGGTTGGTAAGTAATTTTTTTAAAATTTTATCACAGCACACAGGTCTTGCAAGTTCAAGCAAGGAGTTTAAATGTTTGTAAACGCACGCACGATACAAGAGAAATTCCTAGAGTGAGGCATAATTTAAAAACACCTTCTAGGTGTTTACAGGGGTTGAAAATCGACCTATTACGGTCTCAGATCTGGAAAAATTAGTTTCATCTATTTTCACCGATCAGAGCTCGGTCGCCCATGTACTTACTTACATATATATGTTTATTTTTAAAACGTTGCCCCACACTTTGAATTTCTACTGTATCGTGGATTTGTTTACAAACACTTAACCTTTTGAACGCCATTGTCACACATACGTGACAAGCCAGTGCGTGCCCTGTACGCCAACGACACAAATATGTGACAAAAAATGTGGTGCACTATAACACGAAACAAGCAATTTAAATCATTACTTTTGTGTGTATTTATTTATGTATCTTTAAAATGTGATCTATATATATTAAATGTCTTATCAAGAAATAAGTTTACAATATATTTGGAATATCTTTTTTTATTTGTAATTATTTGCGGTGAATGTTTGGCTTGGCGTGGAGGGCACGCGCGTGCGTTTTTGCTCTGGCGTTAAAAAGGTTAAACTGACATACACAAACAGCCAGACCCGGAACAACTATCTGTAGGCCTTACAAATATTTGTTCCGGGCGGGGATCGTTGCCGCGACACGCAGCGCAGCAGTCGATCGCTTAGCCACTGCGTCAACCGTACCATCTACATGCTCATGCTCGTGAAACCTAACGAAATCTAACTTTATTACAGAGCCAAAAAGAACTTTCCATGTCCAGAATGCAACAACACGTATTCTCGGCGCGCGTACATGATGAATCACTACCGGCATGTTCATATGAACCAGTCTAAATACCATTGTGCACATTGCGACAGAGTAAGTACCTACTAACCTCTCTCAATGATACTAGCAACAAGCCATTAGCAACTTTAATACAAGGGGAATAAATATCAATCTTATCTATACCACAACACATATTCTCGGCGCGCGTACATGATGAATCACTATCGCCACGTGCATATGAACCAGTCTAAATACCATTGTGCACATTGCGACAGAGTAAGTACCTACAGTCCTTTCACAACCTATCAGCAACAAGCCATTAGCAACTTTAATACAAGGGGAATAAATATCAATCTTATCTATACCACAACACATATTCTCGGCGCGCGTACATGATGAATCACTATCGCCACGTGCATATGAACCAGTCTAAATACCATTGTGCACATTGCGACAGAGTAAGTACCTACAGTCCTTTCACAACCTATCAGCAACAAGCCATTAGCAACTTTAATACAAGGGGAATAAATATCAATCTTATCTACACAACAACACATTTTCGCCACGTACATATGAACCAGTCCAAATTCCATTGTACGAACTGCGACAGAATAAGTACCTACAGTCCTTTCACAGTGATACCAGCAACAAGCCATTAGCAACCTTATTTTAACGGTAATGAAGATCCATAATCAATACGAATTTTAGGTAAAACTAGTTTTACCCGGTCAAAAATTGTTTCGACTAATTAACAGTTTTGACTGTGACATATCCAAACATAGACAATAAAAGCCGAAGTGCATACTTTTACTGGGAGATAAGTACTTTATTCTTTCAAAATCAATAGTAGATTGTTGCATCGAGCGCAAAGTGAGTCATTAATGCACGAGTGTTATGTTGGTGCCCGAGCGCATGCGAGGGCACTAATTTATCACGAGTGCATTAATTACTCACTTTATCGAGGTGCGTAATCTGCTTTTCTTTCAACTACCCTGACAAAATATACCTACTCAAAATAAAAACTCAAGTTAATGAAACAAATTTTAATTCAACTTCCCTTCAAACATACAATTATTAAAAGTGCAGTTATTAAAGGTTTATTAACAACTTCATTTGCAGCTGTTTTATATTTTCTGGAGTTGAATTCATATCGCTATCGCTGTCAATTTCCAAGATTTTTTACCTTTTTATTTGGTAAATAAGAAGTATCAAAGTTTTACAATGGTACAAAATGCGCGCCATTTGTTTTTTTTTTTTTACCAAGTCAGTTTTATTCAGCCGATTTTTACTTTCAGCCAGTAATCTTTTTTTATCTAATGCATACATTTTAGGAGACATTACACCTCTGTGGTAAATTAAATTCCAAATTTAAAATTTAAAACAGTGCAGTAATGAAAAACAGTGCAGTAATGAAAAACAGTGCAATAATGAGATTTCATATAAGTTTTCTGCACTGTTTTGGTTCTAAGCAAAAAAGACATCCTTTGTGATCGGTTTTGTAGTCATTAATGATAACATTACTGCGTAGTTGAAAGAAAAATATTTTTATTGCACATAGGCCTACATGGGCACCAAAACGTCGACAAACAAGTGCTCGGTTCGGGTTGGTCGTTTCCTATGCAGAGGAACCGGCAAGAAACTCCATGGTTACTCTTTTAAAATCATTTGGTTCTACAATATTTGGATGTTACAGCGTTAGTACTAAAGTATGGGGGGGCATCGTTTATTAGGCCCGACAATAAGTCGTTGCTTACTACAAAACGTAGAACAAGATAAAAAGTTACCAAGGATCTAGGAATCCTTAAGAGGGCGCAGAGCAAAATAATCCAAAACGGTCGTCACAGTTAAAGGGATTATAAGCAATAATATTACGATAATTACCATAAAAAAATATGTAATGAACACCAGAGTGAATGTGCTAACGATTGTTGTTGGCAAAAATAAAAAAAATTGTTTAGTTTAATAAATAAAAATATGTTGGCGCCTTTGCAAAAAGGCTTCATATGATTCACGTTGCAAACTTAACTGTTACCACAGACGAGAGAGAAGCGGTCTACAATACTCTCTGGCGGAACACCAAGTCGTTGCGGGTAGCCATATTAGACATGGGTCGGATTAGGTAAAAACGATACCTAATACACCTAATCCTAATATTTAAAAATACCTAATCCATTTACCTAATCCGAATATTTATTCAATATGGCCGCTGGCCTGTTACCGATATTATGTATCGTATGCGGATTGGGTAAGAAATATTCGTATTAGGTAAATGGATCGTATGGACGTTCCGTTTCTGATATATTGTGGAACGGTGGATTATATAATTTTTTTTTGTGGGCAAACGGTACTTAGAGTCAACGTGAATACTTTAGTTTTTAACGTCTAAAAAAGTGATCAAAATTACACTTCATATTTAAAGAGTGCGCCTGCATAATGTGTTAATGATGGTGCAGAGTTTCGTTACGACATACATCGCTAGAGCACTAACTAGTCCAGTGGTATTCTATATAGACGGCGCTGGCGGCAGTGCCAATTAAACTTGAAACTTAAACCCCACATTTTAAGGTACAGAACTACGGAATATCTCCTGTGTAGACTGTGTATGACTATTTTGTGCCATACCTAATCCTCGACGCTTTGGATTAGGTACGGATTCGCATCGAAAAATACCTAATCCACATACCTAATCCAATATTTATGCCTCACGTCTAAGCCATATTGACTTGGGGAGTTGTCAAGGAAGGTGGCGCGTAACAGGACGTTGACGGATCGCCGACGTCTGTTTGCTTAATCTAATTAAATCTGGTGCCACATATCATAAGTAATTCCGATGCAGCGGGTAAGAGCCTTTATCAGAAGTGGGATAAAGAATCGCGCCCTCCACGAAAGTAAAGCCGAGTGAGGAACATAACCAATGATTTTTTCAAGCAACAAAGAAAGCGTTCAAACCTGCGAGCACAATTCATCAAGAGGGTACCCTCACAACATCATCGGGTGAGACCGTTTCTTTTCTTTTCGATAAGTAGGTCATCTGACTCATTGCTTAAACATGCCTTGTTTAATTGGTTTATGGGTGACATCATAATAAGTAAACCTTACTGGCATCGGAGTTTATGATTTAAAATGCACGATGGAGATCTCCAGTACCAATAAAATCGACGATATTTTGATAAAATAGGTTGTCGGCCAATAAGTTCAGGAATTATTAGATGCTGGCGTAATTTGTAGAAGTTCTTTGACATCTGGAGTTACGCGCTTGTCTGGTCCACATGTTTCAGTCGAAAAGAAAGTGTGTTTAGTCGAAATGTCACTGTTGTCCGGTTCATGCTTTACGATGATCGAAGGGACACAGGTGCCCGGTTTATGATGTTTTTGTGTTGACGTTGGTCGAGGGGACACTGTTGTCCGGCCCGTACACTGGTATGGTCATAGGGACGCAGTTGTCCGGTTCAAACGTTGGTATAGCCGAAAGGAGAGTGTCGTCCGGGTCAGATCCATTACGGATTGGTTGAAGGGATGCACTCGTCCGGTCCAGGTGTTAACTGTTTAGGGAAAGGTGCCGTCCGGGCCATGAGTGTTTGAAAGGACACACGCTATCTTGCTGGGGGAAAGGTGCCGTCCGGTCCATGAGTGGTCGAAAGGACACACGCTTTCTTGCTGGGGGAAAGGTGCCGTCCAGTGCACGAGTGGTCGACAGGAGACACGCTTTCTTGCTGGGGGAAAGGTGCCGTCCGGTCCATGAGTGGTCGGAAGGACACGCGCTTTCTTGTTAGGAGAAAAATGCCGTCTGGTCCGTGAGTGATCGAAAGAACGCACGCTTTCTTTTGTTCTGAAACAGTTACAGTTACGATAAGAGTAATGTTTGTCATAGTTTGTCAGGATGGAAGAGCGGATGTCTTGGTGATTAGACATTGTTTGTTCCAGGAATACAATAACGCCCGAGGATGGTCGTATGTCAGTCTGGCCGTGTTGGCGGCTTTGCAAAAAGGCTTCATATGATTCACGTTGCAAACTTAACTGTTACCACAGACGAGAGAGAAGCGGTCTACAATACTCTCTGGCGGAACGTCAAGTCGTTGCGGGTAGCCATATTGACTTGGGGAGTTGTCAAGGAAGGTGGCGCGTAACAGGTCGTTGACGGATCGCCGACGTCTGTTTGCTTAATCTAATTAAATCTGGTGCCACATATCATAAGTAATTCCGATGCAGCGGGTAAGAGCCTTTAAATACGTAAAGTTGGACAAAAATCTTAAAATAGCATGCTCGTGTTTCGTTGAATTTTGATAGTAAACTCTTGAATATTTTCATAAACTTCAATTCATATTAATCTCTTATAATCATACTACAATTTGTTGTTTTAACATTTTCGAAATGTCGCTTGGTTATTTTAGTTTTTATTTTTTTTCTAATTGACGCGCTATATTTTGTCATACTCAACGTACACCGGTCGAAAATTCAGTCGTCCACGGAAGCTCGGAGAGTGGTCACGTCTCATCGTGGAGCGACGCTCCGAAAACGATAATTCGCGATCTATTGTGTACACATACGTTGCCGCAAACCGTTGAATAAGATAAGTCATACTTTTTGTTTTTTGAGTATGACTTTAATAAGCATACTTAACTATTTTTAACCCCCGACCAAAAAAGAGGGGTGTTATAAGTTTGACGTGTGTATCTGTGTATCTGTGTGTTTGTGTATCTGTGTATCTGTGTGTCTGTCTGTGGCATCGTAGCTCCTAAACGGATGAACCGATTTTGGTAAAAGTGGTGTCGTTTGAAAGGTATTTTAATCGAGAGTGTTCTTAGCTATGTTTCGAGAAAATCTGCTCAGCCGTTTGAAGATCATGACCTCTTTTCTAGTTAATGAAGGGATATAAACAACTTACACAGGTAGTGTATTTGAAATTTGAAATGTTGTCGCTTGTCACCATGGGCATTGCTGAGGGGGGGGGGCACACCCCTCCCCCTCTCCCCCCTCCCCCATTCTTTATATTTTTAAATTTAAGTATATCTTTCCTTGGTTTCGTTAATTAGCGAGAAGAGACACAACATCGAGAAAATTGGAAGGAAAGGGAGAGGCCTATGCCCAGGAGTAGGACAGTCAAGGCTAAGAAAAAATAATATAAGTTTAAAAAGCATGAAAAAAAAATTAAATTAAAAATTTAAAAAACCCCCGACATAAAAAACCTCTAAAAAGACAAAAATAAATTAATCCAAGCGTCGTAGCGTCGGGGGACCGCTAAGAAGACCGCTTAGTACAAGCACAGAACAAAGCGGACCCCCGACGCTACGACGCTTTGATTAATTTATTTTTGTCTTTTTAGAGGTTTTTTATGTCGGGGGTTTTTTAAATTTTTAATTTAATTTTTTTTCTTATATTATTAGTGTTCATTCACATTTATGTAATTTTTTTTAAATATTTTGTTTTAGTAAAAATTTGTAAGAAGAAAGTTGGCGCTCATTTTCTCATAAAAAGAAGGTATTTCTATTATGTGATATTATTTTCTGTTACCTAACATGCGGCGGACGTTATCTATTTTTCAACTTTTTCTCAAATATTCGATATGGGTATCGTGTAATAGGTTTTTAGGGGTGGCGATTGCAAATCTGGCATTCATTTTAAAATCCAAGATGGCGGATGCAACTTTCTCTCAATCATTCGTTATGGGTATCGTGTAATAGGTTTTTAGGGGTGGCGATTGCAAATCTGGCATTCATTTTAAAATCCAAGATGGCGGATGCAACTTTCTCTCAATCATTCGTTATGGGTATCGTGTAATAGGTTTTTAGGGGTGGCGATTGCAAATCTGGCATTCATTTTAAAATCCAAGATGGCGGATGCAACTTTCTCTCAATCATTCGTTATGGGTATCGTTTAATAGGTTTTTAGGGGTGGCGATTGCAAATCTGGCATTTATTTTAAAATCCAAGATGGCGGATGCAACTTTTTCTCAAACATTCGATATGTGTATCGTGTAATAGGTTTTTAGGGGTGGCGATTGCAAATGTGGCATTCATTTTAAAATCCAAGATGGCGGATTCAACTTTTTCTCAAACTTTCGATACAGGTATCGTGTAATGGGTTTTTTGGGGGTGGAGAAGGCAATTCTGGCATTCATTTTAAAATCTAAGACGGAGGATGCACTTTTTCTCAAATGTTCGATTATTTTAAATGAGATTGATATTAACCTTCTTGTCTCTTTTCCAGTTTTTTTATGGTATCGCCGGGCCACAATTATTTGTCAGCTGATGACAACATTGTATGGCAAATCCAAATTACTTATTGGGAAATGCTTTTCACCTGGAGAATTTTGTTCATTTAAATGGGCAGCAGCAATTTTTACATTTTGAGCACACCTTTCCGTTACACGAATAATGAATATACATACTACATTTCCCTGTGTTTTTTGTATGTTTTTGTAAATTGCTAAAATAAGCAAGGTATTGCATTAGGTAATTATAGATTTTTTATTACAGACTGGTTTTATTACTACCATAAGTACCTACCTACCTATCTACCCTACTCACCTAGCCTACCTACAGACCCAGTAAAATTGCCGGGAGTGCAATTCACAACGCCGAAATTTCATCGCAATCTTATGAATAGTAAGGGAACTGAAAATGTATTACTACAGTAAAAGCAAATGTTAATTTTTTATAATTGATATAGACAATTTTTTAGAATTATATTTAATTTTGGGATTTTTGTACCAACATAAAACCATCTAAATCATCAATATTCGTCTTTACAAGTCACTCAACACAACGCCTCAAATTTCAAAAATCCTAAGTTACAACTTTTGTCGTGCAACTGCGAGCGGGCCTCGAGCGAACTTGTCATTGTGTGCGTGCCCACGCACACTACTAGCGCGCTGCAGTAAATACCTATTCTCCGCGCGCCTTGTTCGCTCGGTGCAGTCTTAAGTCCTACAATGTCCACACATTTAAAATCAATCGGTAAATAAAAAAAGAGAATACAAAAAGATTTAATTTTTTAAGATCTTTCATTATGTTTCAGCACTTTCTGAACCGGACGCGGTACGTAGACCACATGAGGTATAATCACGAAGGAGTCAAGAAAGAGAAGAATAAATTATGCAATATTTGTGGAAGAGGATTTGCTGTGAGTATTATTGAAATTAACTAGGGCATGCAAAAACCGGGTTGTTTAAAAAAAATAAGGTTTTTTTTTTACAAAACCTGTGAAACCTGTTCAGTTCATTAACAGCCAGTTTCTTCATCAAAAGTGACGGTCAAAGTAACGTCCTAATGTAAAAGTAAAGGTTAAATTCGTTTCTTCACAATTTTAGCTGTTGGTTTAGCTGTTACTTTTGCCTTTAACTGTTACTGCTCAATGACGTGCTGCTAAAGCAAAAGTCAGTGTCATTTGACAAAGGTGTAGGAGTTTTCACTGCATTTATACTTAGATTTTATTTTAGTATTAAAATGTTATCACGATATTCGTCCAGTGAAAGCTCAATTTCATCAGACGATGAACTTATCGTAAGTTACATACCGCGTAGGCGTAAATAGTTTTATCTTCGCAAAAATCATTTCTTATGGGACGACGCTGATTTTTGGTTCCGATACAGAATTCCAAAGGAAACAGTTACCTTACCATACCTCAGCATAATGTTACAACTTTACAAGGTAGGTCGCCATACGCCAATCAAAGCAAAGTAAGTTTATCTTCAGTTTGTGTTGACAAAGTTTCACTTAACAACTTAATCAAAATTGTAAACTTAAACTACAATTATCTGTATTTTTGGGAAATAAAGATATTTATTATTATTAACCTGTTAAATCGGATTTTTCGTTTTTTTGTTCAATCTTTATTAAAACAATGAGATAAATGTGTACAAATAACTGAAAATGCTTAAGTCTAATCATAATATGTTTCTTACGTTTATTGTACAGACAGCGTCAGTATGTGCTAACCCCTCTACAGTCCGGTCGAGTACGCCAGGGGGGTAACTACTTAATGACGCAGTCGGTACCTATGTTTGTGAGCAATTTGTTTTGGACTTCAATAAGCTACACCTACTAATTAACAATATAAAAAGTTTATTTTCTTTTTACATAACATAGAATAAAGTTTATTATTTAAGTAAACAGTATACTCTTAAAATTTAGGGCTTGACTAAGACTAAAAAATATACAAATAACAATTTAACTGTTATAAAAGACAAACAGGCAAAATCAACAGTACGTGTACTACGTGCGAGGGTTTACTATCCTGAAAAACCCGGGTTTCAAATCAGTCGGTTAACCGGGTATCCGGTTTGCATGCCCTAAAATTAACCCACTTTTTCAAACTATGTGGCCTGCCATCAATGACCTACGGTGGCGAGACATGGACGCGCACATAAGTGGCTGTCCACCGAGTACAAGTGGCACAAAGGACCATGGAGCGAGCCATGGTCGGCATAACCCTCCTAAATCGAGTGCGTAACACTGAAATCCGCTCTCGGAAGAAAGTCTACGACGTCGGTGACCGGGCGGTGTGCCTCAAATAGACCTGGGCAGGACATCTGGGTAGACGTGGAGACCGAATGGTGGTGGTGTGGAGCTCGTGGCAAAATAATAACAGCCGCACGGGTAGATCTTTTAGGTTAAGCTGTGCTTGCCGAGGTTGGTCCGTGGGTCGGTGACGATAATTACATACAGTGTTTTCTCCGTGCCTCGGAAAACACGTTAAGCCGTTGGTCCCAGCTGTCATTTGTAGATCTTTGCCAGTCGTTACGAGTAGTCAGAAGTCAAAAGTCTGATATCCTGTCTTACCAAGGGGTATCGTATTACCCAGTAACTGGGTTGTGGAGGTCAGATAGGCAGTCCCTTCATGTAAAATACTGGTACTCAGCTGCATCTGGTTAGCCTGGAAGCGGACCCCAAAATAGTTTCGGAAAAAGCTAGGCAGATAATGGATATTTATTTTGTTTTCTTATATTTTGAACGTTTTACTAGCCAATTTAACTTGGCCTTGTTTGTTTTAGAAGTAAACCCATAATTTATAAAACCACTAATCTTTCTTTTCTAGGCCAACCGCACTCTACTAAATCACATGCGAACACACTCGGGCGAGCGTCCTTACGAGTGCGAATACTGCTCAGCTAAGTTCACTCAGCGAACATCAATGTTGTCACATATCAAATATATTCACATGAAGAGCAAGAGGCGACCGCAATGGCAGCAGTGAATGACGAAGTAACGTTTTGACACAGTTTGTGAAGTAATCAGGCAGTTTGTGAAGTAATCAGGTAGTTTGTGAAGTAATCATGCAGTTTGTGAAGTAATCATGCAGTTTGTGAAGTAATCAGGCAGTTTGTGAAGTAATCATGCCTTTTGTGAAGTAATCAAGCAGTTTGTAAAGTAATCAGGCAGTTTGTGAAGTAGTCAGACAAATCGTGACGTTGTCGTCAGATGATTTGCGAGGATGTTAAATGGCTTGTCTTGTTGACAGACAGTTTGAAAGTCAGATGTTATGCGACGTTACCATATACAGGGTGTAACGGAAAGGGTATATATATACATACTTAAGGGTGTGCTACAGACCATCAAACTGAACATGTTTCTCCATCGGACAAACATCGAAATAGCGAAAGAATTATCTGTTGCCCCATACAAAATGTCAATACCTATTCGACCCAAATGTATGCGGCAGCTGATATTTTTTTCGCTATACCGATGTCCGATGGAGAAACATGTTCAGTTTGATGGTCGAGTACACCCTTAAGTATTTATACACGCTTTCCTTTACGCCCTGTAGATTGCAAGGTTGCCAGTTAGCACTGTATTATAAGTACTAAACAGCTACTTCATTGGTGGCAGTACCGCAATATAGATTTACAATCAAGAAGTCGCAATGTTAGCAACTGCTAGTCCTCCTTTGAGTATTGTAGTTTTTCTGTGCTAGTCGTTCAACCAGCAGTTGCTGACGCTGTCAGATGATTTGTGACGCAGTCAAATAGATTGTGACATTATCACGGCTTGCAATATGTGTAGTGTTAAACACACGATTGAAATAATTAAATTGAAAAATAAAACAACTTTATTCCACGACATCGATATAGTTTTATTTAAAATGACATTGACAAAATCAGACTGCATCAGACATATAATAATATTTACATTATGTTTTCTAAATATTTTTTTCCAACAAATCCCGAAAAATTCAATTTTTCATTCCTACACTTTTTTTTATATGTCAGACTTCGTCTTAGAAAAATACAACACAGTATTTAATTTGAAGATTCACTATACAGGGTTATTGCACACATTATATATAACATGGTAAAACACCAACAACCCCTTAAAGAGGTCATTCTACTCATCGTTACAGCGTTATTGGTAAAACACCAACAACCTCTTAAGAGGTCGTTGTACTCATCATTATGAACAACATTTACTATGGGACCAAACCCGAAATCGTGAAAAAAAAATCAGCTGTTCCGTACTATAAGTTCACATAACACAAATGTAGGGAACAGCTGATTTCTTTTTTCGCGATTTCAGGTTTGGTCCCATAGTAAATGTTGTTCATAATGATGAGTACAACGACCTCTTTAGAGGTTGTTGGTGTTTTACCAATAACGCTGTATACATACATATGAAGAGATAAGATTGGCGCAAAAGTGGCTAGCCAATGGTAGTTTTCTTTATCGTCTGGTTAGTGACTAATCTGATGTCAGAGTTTTTTACGCCGCTCACGGGCCTCTGCCTGGCTTTACATACCGTCGAGAAATACCTCGCAGGCATGCTGGTTTCCTCACGATGTTTTCCTTCATCGAAGCAAGTGATAAGTAATTATAAAACTCACATGAATCCGAAAAATCAGAGGTGCGTGTGTTGGGTTCGAACTTGAGACCTATGACTTGGTAGACCGACGGCCACACCACTAGACTATCACTGCTTCTAAGTATAGTAACTAGGACTTATGCAATAGACCGTTCTACGGAAACATACATTTATATTGAGCTCCAAAAATATTTAGAACGAGCGTTATTGAATACTTAATTTATTTTATCCATCTTATTGCGTAACTCGCTAACCAATGGAAGAGAGACCACACTTAATAGGCGGAAGATGGCCTATAATTACATAAGTACCTAAATTAATTTTTTGCTTCTTAACCTTTTGAACGCCATTGTCACATATACGTGACAAGCAAGCGCGTGCCCTGTACGCCGACACAATTTATATTAAAAAAAAATATGGTGCATTATAACACGAAATAAGCAATTTAAATCATTACTTAGGTATTAAATATTAAATGTCTTATCAAGAAATAAGTTAACAATACTTTTGAAATCCCTTTTTCACTTGTAAGTATTTGCGGTGAATTTATGGCTTGGCGTGGACGCGCGTGCGTTTATGCTCTGGCGTTCAAAACGTTAAATATGTTGAGCGTTATTTGAAAGTTCATATTTTATTATATTATCATCGATCACATGAATTTACTTAGATACAATTAGAATAAAATACTATTATATAAGTTACATGTAGGTACACATAGATAAACAACACTTTTAAAATAAACGTAGAGGTCGTAACAATAGAACGAATGTTTTTTTTTTAAGAAATATTTTAAAATATAAATTATATGTAAAATAATGAATAGGACGAATGAAATAAATTCGGATTAGGTTCCTTTCCTTTTTAAAGCTATAGTTTTTCTGCCTTATGCATATGTATAGGTGCGTTATTTAACGAGTTTTTGTTCTAAACATTTATACAAAAGTATTTTTTTTACTACGTCGGACAAAAATACATTACTTACATTATATTTAATTAAAGACAAAAATATACGTCTTTGAGACATTTCTAAACATTTTTTTAATTTAATTTTGTAAAAACACAACACAAGAAGAAGATTTTAAGATGAGTAGACGCAAAAAAACTTTAGTTTACTACAAAATTATTCTAGGACAGCAATATAGGGTGACTGGTAATTAGTGACCGATACTTAAACACGTGATTGTACTCATGATAACAAACAACTTTCCCAAAGTAACATTTTTTTTATACTTATTCACTTTTATCGAGCTAACACAACAGCCATATGAAATTCGGAGTTGCGAGCCGTGCGGGTCCACTGCCTAACCCAACACTGTGGCACGGTACGATAATAATGAGACAGAACGGCATCACTCGGCTAACAGCTGATAGGTCACAGGCGCACGCGCGCGCGAATTTCATATGGCTGTTGTGTTGTTTATTTGTGATACAAGTGAATGAGTATAAAAAAAATTGTTTCTTTGGGAAAGTTGTTTGTTAAATTAAATGAGTGGGGAGGAACAGGGTGTAAAGTTCCTTATCCCCCGTAGTAAAAGGAAGAAAGGATCCTCAGACCAGACGGGTGTTATTTCTGGTGGGCAACTGCCTGACACAAGTAAAAATTAATTATTTGACCTCAGCAGCGAAAGTGTTAGTGAGAAAAATCCTTTGCCCAGCAGTGGGACAGTTCCAAGCTCATATAAACAGTAGAAGAACTACACCCTTTCTTCCTAATGGTTTCAAATTTCTTCCACAAAAATAGATAAATAGGTACACAACAATAATATTCTAATGCATAAAATTCTCGTGCCGCGGTGTTTGTTACCAAACTCCTCCGAAACGGCTGAACCGATTCGAATGTTTTTTTTTTGTGAAAAAGCCTTTGCCCAGCATTGGGACAGTCGCAAGCTCATATTGACAGTAGAAGAACTACACCCTATCTTCCTAATGGTTTCATATATCTCCCACAAAAATATATAAATAGGTACACAAAAATAATATTTCATTACTTATAATATTTACAAGCTTACACATTACATTACATTTAACATCTGAGTCAAAGAGTAACAGTCAATATACGTATATCAAAGAATGTGTACAGTCTGGAAACGAAATACCTACCTAGCCTACCTACCTAACCTAGTTCTCATACTACTAGTATGAAAACTAGGCTACTTACTTAAAAAAAAAAGGAAATAAGTAACCTTGTTCTCACACTAATAGTATGAGGGCTAAGTTACATACTTAAAAAAAAGGAAATAAGTAACCTAGTTCTCATACTACTAGTATGGGAACTTGGTTACGTAGCTCCTTTGCAGACTGTACATAACTATACATGTACAAAGGATCTAGGTTTACCCATATACAAAGAACACCGAAACGAAAACCATTACTACATATTCAGTATATCATTCTCTTAAAAAACCGGCCAAGTGCGAGTCGGACTCGCGCACGAAGGGTTCCGTACAATTATTTATAAAAAAACCAGCAAAAAATCAGTTTTTTTGTATGGGAGCCCCCCTTAAGTATTTATTTTATTCTGTTTTTAGTATTTGTTGTTATAGCATCAACAGAAATACATAATCTGTGAAAATTTCAACTGGTTAACTATCACAGTTCATGAGATACAGCCTGGTGACAGACGGACGGACGGACAGCAAAGTCTCAGTAATAGGGTCCCGTTTGACCCTTTGGGTACGGAACCCTAAAAAACAGCTTTTCCATACATATTCTCCAAGTAGATATTGCACTTTAGTAGGAAACAGTTTTTTTTTTTTTTAATAAGCGATGAAACATTTCTATGTGGGGTTCACAATGACATACTGAACATGTGCTAACCTCAACTCACAATATGATAGCGCCATTATTTTGACCGAAAACGCCAAGAATTACATCCAAAAATTGCAAAGACTTAACAGCTTTGCTATTTATCCTTTGAAAATTTGAACACACAAAAATATCAAATAGATTTTTTTATTTACCCTTATATTGATAAAATATTGTATATCAGTCCTCCTGGGGCTATCACTTTCCCTATATAAATCTCTTCTGTACAGTCAGTCAACTCCTTACCTACTCAACTTTCTATTTTATTTTACTATGGTTGTAACACCAAGAAAACTGGACAGAAGTTATCCATATTTTAATTTATACGACAGAATATTATCCATCCCTTTTTTAATCTAAACGACGGTTTATTATCCATATTTCAATTTATGCGTCACTATTATCCATATTTTAATTTATACGAGAGTTTATTATCCATATTTTAATTTATACGAGAGTTTATTATCCATATTTTAATTTATGCGACAGTATCAACCATTTAATGTATACGACAGAATATTATCCATATTTTAATCTATACGACAGTTTATTACCCATATTTTAATTTATACGACAGAATATTGTCCATGAATTAATTTATACTACATAATATTACCCCTGTTATCAATACAGGACGGTAAAGGGTTACTTTGTAAAGTACTTTCCCAAGCAAAATTTTAGCTACATATAAGATATGTCATTCCAAGTCATTATCATAAAATAACTAAATAGACGAAAATCCCATGACCGCCAGACAACAAACTTAAAACTTTTTCTAAAAAAAAAACCCTCCAGCTTTTATAAAATGACGTAAATCTAGCAGTCACGGGATCTTCCTCTTGAAACAGCTTAAGGATCTTTTGGCGGGGACAAAAATCGAACCTACATCGTTTTTTTTTTTTCTAAAAATATCACAAGTTTACCAACAACGTCTCCATGACAACGGTGTTTCGAGCACCAAAAGACACATCCTTGTACCACCCACATTTGATTATTATAGACATTTAAAACATCAATTACATAAAAAAAACTACAGCAATGTGCTTTAAAATCCTTCAAGATAGTTAACATACAATCTTAGACCGTAAAATATGGAATACTTCGGTGTTATTATAGAATATGAGATCATCGCCATCCTTAGTTTTTGTTTACCATAAATAAAAAAAAACTAAATATTTTTATTTTACATAGCCCTACACGGGCACTTAAAAAATGTCGACAAAAAGGTGCTCGGTTCGCGTTAGTCGGTATCCTATGGAGAAGAACCGGCAAGAAACTCCATGGTTGCTCTTTTAAAATCATTTAGTCTTAAAACCACCATAGATCTTTTGGTCATAAACTTCTTAAGAGGAGGCTCCCTAAATGTTATGTTAATTTGCATTAATATTCTGAAACAGTCACACATACTATCGAAATGGAACTTTAGTATATGATTTATTGGATCTTTTTCTTTCCATGTACAAGACAGTTACGTAATTGTAACATTTTCACTGGATTCATTTTTAATTCAAAAATCATGTCTTTTTTAAAGATTATTCCTTTTTTTCAAGATTGCTTGGCCTTTATGTCTAAAATAAATATTAACAGTAAGAAAATATAGTTTACTATCCAGTCACAAGATATTTTTTCTCTAGATCAATTATTACTTCAGATAAAAACGAAATAAGAATTGAGACTTACGACATTTAGTTTCGAGCTCGAACGCGATCAAAGAGCGCATGCAGTATTCAACTTTATTACGGCTTGCATAGCGTCTAGCACCATAGCGTAGAGTGGCGGGGTGCATGGGGCGGAGCTTGCGTAGAAATTATTTTAGAGTGCCTGCTCTTAAGCAGTAATTTTACCCATATCGTTATGAATAACTTTTAATATGAGACCAAACCTTCTTTTTCTTTCGTATCTATGGTACGAGTCAGACGAGAAAAATGGCGAAATCCCACACAGCGGCGTTTGACTAGTCTGATCATCAGCATCAGTGATAGGTGCACGATAGTTGCTGTCGGGTTTCTGTATACATATTATTGGCGCTGATAATTTTAATATCGCGTTATATGATTTGTCATTGTGGTTTGTTTGTAGTGCTTTAGAAGTACCCACATACATACATTGTTTTGTTTTTTTCATTCCTGTCTCAAAAAAGTCCGCAAAACGTTGGTCAGTTTTCCTCACTCGTCCGTTTCTTTGATCAGTTTTATGAATTCGACAGTTGCGTCAACTCGACATCTTCCATAATTTGCCAGTTTCTTCGATATGTCAATTAGGTACACTCGAGGAAAAAAATCCTTATGACAGAGAAAATAAAGGTTATGTTACTGTAAAAAGTAAATAGTAGGAAAATAAAGGAGAAAGGCAAATTACGTTCCTTATTAGTCGTCGTAATCAGATGCGTGTGTTCGTGAATGTTTCCTGAGCATCGTGTCGGTCGCAAAGCTCTTGTCGCATACATAACATTTGAAATGCTTTTCAGCTTTGTGTGTACGCATGTGGTCCAGTAACTCGATACGGGTCTGTGGGCAAGGGAGAACATAATCTTATCTATATAATATATATAAATTACGTGTCACGTTGTTTGTCCGGGATGGACTCTTAAACTACTTAACCGATTTTAATCAAATTTGCACACCGTGTGCAGTTTGATCCAATTTGAAAGATAGGACAGCTTACATCTCAATTTATAGTCGCAATATTATTTTATTGCAAATTAAGTCACAATTATCTGCTAGCTCCAAACGATTCTAACAGATGGCGGTATCTTTTGACTCATGACTGGATTGAGTAACTAATCAATAGATGGCGTAGTTGAACATCCACTTATACAAATATAGTATGTATGGACGTTCAGCCGAATAGGAGCGGAGCAGCAATGAAAAATATTGCGAAACGGGGAACATGTGACGCAGACGAAGTTCCGCCGGACAGCTAGTTACTCATTTTGTCTTTCTTTCCTTTACAACATGACATCACGCCTGTAATCCCCGAAGGGTTATTAAATAAATAAAATTCGTTTATTTCAGGTCATTGACCCATATTAGTTACACAACAATATAAATACACTTTGGTCAATATTCATGCGTTAAGAAAATATAAACAAATAAAGTAATAAATATAGTAAATGCTGTCTATGTTTCAGGAACTTGAACCGACTGTCAACGTTTCGGCCCAACGGTTGTCGGATCAGGTGCGGGTCATCCAACGCAATCACATGTTGGACGACGCCGCACTTGATAGGCTGCGCTCAGAGGTACTGAGCAACCGTATCATCTTGACTTCTTCACAAACCACGTTACAAACCAGTTTTGCTAATGATGCCATTCCACCGCGGCCCAATTTTACTGTTGTAGAGGAAGATAATAGGGTTGCCACGGTAAGTAGCCAGTGCAACCAACGGCGGATCCAGGGGGGGGGTCATGACCCCCCTCTGAGCTGGTTCCAGGACTTAGGTGGACCACTAATTGAACATAATGATTTTATTTATATATTTTGTCACCATACAGATTTTATGTAACTTGAAAGAAAGAAAGAAAAGAAAGAAAAAACGTTTATTTGACGTCAGTCACGCACACACACAATAATAATATTAAAAAAGTTACAGAAAAAAGGAGAATATACATAGTGTGTAACTACATACTTACCTTCAATTTTTTAACTAATTTTTAACTGGCACTGGCACTTCTCCACGTTTATAAAAACGTACCCATTGACGTGAATGACGTAATAACGCGTTTCGGGAGAAGACGTAAAAGAAAAATTGATTTTGTTATTTAATATGTATTTTGTTTGTTGAAAACCCTTGTCGTACCACCTCTTCACTTTTGAGGAGTTTTGCATCATACCCCTCGACATACCTCTAGCTGTTATGACAAACCATTCACCACGGTTATGGAATATAAATAGGCTGCCTCATTCAGTGCGTAATAGTATTTGTCCGGTTAAGCAGTAGCCAGCCTCAGAGGCTGAACTGAGAGATGCCATTAAAAAAAAAAAAAAAGTGCGTAACAGTGCTTCTCTGGATGTCTTTAAGAGAAGATGGCAATATGTACATGTATACAAGTTATTATGTGTTAAGTTTTTCAAGTGTACAATAAAGAATAAATATTTTTTCATCACACTTGCACGTAAACAGGATCTAAACATACAGGTTTACTTTGCCATAATGCCCCATATAAAACCCTCGAGCTTTCTTTTTGTCATGAAAGCCACGGTCGGTAAGTAATTTTTTTTTTAATTTTATCACAGCACACAGGTCTTGCAAGTTCAACAAGGAGTTTACACGCAATTGAAAAATTGTCTTAAAATGTTATCTAAATAGGAATTTCATTGCAATCTCGCGAGATGTTACTTAAATGCTCAACTAATGTTCTTAATAATAGTTTTTGTATCAAAACTTTTTATTTTTCAAAATTATTTAGGTTTAAACTTTATTCTCAAAAAAGACAAAGGAGCCACTTACATGAGAACATATGATAACATAATGTAATAAACTTATTCTAGGTAACGGTCACTATTACAAAACAATGTGAAGTCTTAAAATTATTTAGTTTTTAAATCGGTTTAGGATACACGTTCAACGGTTTTATTCTCAACTAGTAGGCTAGTAACATTTGTTATGAGCTTTCAATAATATAGTTTGATAGTTTTGATTTAAAACCGTTGAAAGAGCTTACATTTTTAATAGAGGATGGTAGATTATTATACAATTGTGCTCCTTCATAGGTGATATTTTTTTTAGCGTAATTTGTACGTGTCTTTGGCAGGACCAGTAGGCTGGGTCGACGAAGACTGCGTTTCGACAATTGAGATTTTTTAGTAAATGTTACGTTTGTGTGAATAGTTCCATCCATTATTTTTCTAATTAAGACACAAGTGTTGTACATATAAAGTTGTTTTATATTCATAAGTTTTGTTTCTTCATATATTTTGTGCGTTGGTGTCAAATATGGATAGCGAAACAGAGTCTTTATAATTCTGTTTTGCATTCTTTGTAGCTCCTGTAGCTTTGTTTTACCGGCGCTACCCCAGATTTCTATTAGGTATAATAAATGTGATATAACAAGTGAATTGTAAATGCTTAACCGCAGTTTTTTTGGTATACATTGACTTACATCACGGTATACATTTTATTTTGTTACACTCCGTCATGGCTGTTACATACCTACATAAGTAACAGTTGCCCTTAACGTTTCTGAACGAAACATTTGTATAATCTGTGGTGTGGGCAAAAACCGCCACCCGCTTAAAATAAAAGTTTACGTATTTCGTAATAATAGTTGTCCTGACTTGGGTATTCATAATTATTTACTCGCAAATGTGATGAAAAACATTGTATGTTTCACGGGCGGTACGGGAATTACGAACCTCGACTCTGAAAGCCCTCAGTCTTCGACTTCGGGCTTCTACTAGAGCCTCGATCGTAATTCCTTACTTACCGCCCTTAATACACAATGTACTATTAAGTACAGTACTTACGTACATTAATAAAATACCTACTTTTTACTTGTATCTATTGTTATCGAAATTAAATTATAAGTTCTTGACTTGACCACGACTATGTGACCCCCTCCTGTCGCCAAAGCTGGATCCGCCCTTGAGTGCAACGACCAATTGAGGAGTGCTCTGGAAGATGCGCTTCGCGAGTATCGATCCACTCCTACCCAACTTAGGCCCCGATTACCGCGGTTACCCATGCATAAGAAAAATAGGGCGCTGGTGTGTGCCTTGGACTCGCAACTCAAAAATATTTTTGAGAGTAGTGAGAACCTCGTTGATACGCACTCGATCTTGTATTGTGGGGCTGTAGCGGCTTGTCGTTTAGCTAACGTCAAATTCCCAAATTTTGACGTAGCTACTCGACCAAAACCAGCCGTACCAGCCTGGCAACGCAGGATCGAGTGCCGTATCGATGGGGCCAGGGTACTCATCGGCAAACTATACTGCTTCAGGGAGGGCAATACACGCCCACGTGTGATGCGCTTTGTGAGGCGGGCATTCTTGGGGACTGGAATCAGCCCTCAAGAATACATGTCCCGAGTCACAGAGCGCATCGACTTCCTGAAGCAGAAAGTTTATGCATGGGCGAACCGTATTCGGCGGTATAAGCGCAGGGTTGATCGGTACTCGCAGAATCGCATGTTCCGGAGTGATGAAAGGTGGGTATACAGAGATTGGGAGCGACCCAAACAAAATGTGACAGACGTATGCCGTCCAGATGATGCCACCACTAGTTCATTCTGGCGCAGCATCTGGTCGGTGCCCGTCTGTCATACTGAGGCTGACTGGATGCGAGATGTCGAGCGAGTGTGTGAATCTATACCAGAAATGGAAAAAAATTATAGTAACACCATTAGATGTTGCCAGAGCAGTTCGTCCGTTACCGAACTGGAAATCTCCGGGACCGGACGGACTGCACAACTTCTGGCTTAAATGGCTGAGTAGTTCACACACTCGCCTGGCATCTCAATTCCAGTCATGCTTAGAGTCTGGGTCGCTACCAGAATTTCTTACAACGGGTGTTACCCACCTGCTTCATAAGTCCGGTAGTCCTGCGGAACCCAGGAATTATAGACCGATGACGTGTTTGGCGACGGTTTATAAACTTCTTACATCCATTTTGAGAGTGAAGATTAACAAGCACATCGATAGTAATTCCATTATGTCGGCCTCTCAAAATGGATGTAGGAATGGGTCCCGTGGTACTAAGGAGCTACTTCTCATTGACATGGCCATTAGCCAACAGGTTCGTCGATCCCGCAAGGATCTGTCAACATGTTGGATAGATTACAAGAAGGCCTACGACTCTGTGCCACATACATGGCTCATGAGGGTGCTGGAGTTGTACAAGATTGATGCAACTCTACGCGCCTTCCTTGAGTCGTGTATGAGGCAATGAAGGACGGTCGTTCGATATCCAGGATGTCGACAGATCCAGGGGAACGATGAGCCTGTATGGATTAAACGGGGAATATTTCAGGGCGACAGTCTGAGTCCTCTTTGGTTCTGTCTAGCCCTGAATCCTCTAAGCACACTGCTGGAGGATTCAGGTCTAGGCTACCGGCTGAGGAGAGGTGGTCAGGTCATATCTCATCTTCTTTACATGGATGATCTGAAACTCTTTGCCCCCAGCAAACTGCAACTGATGGAGCTACTGAAAGTAACTGAAAATTTTAGTAGCGCCATCAGGATGGAATTTGGTGTGGACAAATGTGCAGTCATGTATGTAAAGCGAGGGGAGATTATGGAATCCGAGGGACTTCAGCTCTCTGATTCCATACACCTAAGATCCCTTTCCTCATCCGAAAACTATAAGTATTTGGGTATGTCGGAAGCGTTAGGCATTAATGTAGCTGACATGAAGCAATCGTTGAGGGAGCGCTTCTTTGGTCGCCTGAAGAAGGTACTGAATAGCCTTCTTTCGGGCGGGAACAAGGTGCGCGCCTTCAACGGTTGGGTCATGGCGGTTTTAATGTACTCTTTCGGCATACTCAAATGGACTCAGACCGAACTGGACGCCCTGGATAGGAGAGTTCGTACACTGCTGACCGCAAACCGGATGCATCACCCACGATCATCGGTGATGAGACTGTACATCCCGCGGAAGTGCGGGGGTCGAGGCTTTTTAAACGCGAAGACCCTCCACAACCGCGAGGTGTGCAGCCTCAGAGAATATTTTTTTAAAACAAAGGTGGGTATGCACCGAGATGTGGTCGCAGTGGACAAGGCACTCACCCCGCTGTCCATGGCTAAAGAGAACTGGCGCAAACCTGTAATACTGACTACCGATGACCGCAAGGAAATATGGCAAGGCAAGGTTCTTCACGGGCGCTTTTACCAGGCTCTTCATGGGTCCGATGTAGATTTTCTAGCGTCCGTGTCCTGGTTACGTTTCGGCGACCTCTTTGGGGAAACTGAAGGTTTTGTCTGTGCGATTATGGACGAAGTTATGCTGACGAACAACTACCGGAAACATATTATGAAGGACGGGACGGTGGACGTGTGTCGGGCATGTCACCGTCCGGGTGAGTCCATCAGACATATTATTTCTGGTTGTTCTAGTCTGGCTAACGGCGAGTACTTGCACAGGCACAACCAAGTGGCCAGGATTATTCACCAGCAACTTGCCCTGAAATATAAACTTGTGGAATCTGAGGTACCGTACTACAAGTATGTGCCCGACCCAGTTCTCGAGAAAGACCATGTCACGCTGTACTGGGATCGGCCTATCATTACTGACAGGACTATTGTTGCCAATAAGCCTGACATAGTGGTGATAGACCGATCAGCGCGCTGCGCAATGATAGTCGATGTTACCATCCCGCATGACGAAAACCTCGTGAAAGCTGAGAAAGAGAAACAGATAAAATATCTCGACTTGGCTCACGAGGTTGTCGATATGTGGAATGTAGACTCGGCTATCATTGTGCCGATTGTCGTAACGGCCAATGGCCTTATGGCCAAGAGCCTCGACGAACATCTGTCGAAGCTATCACTTGGCAGTTGGATCAAGAGCCAGATTCAGAAGGCAGTACTCCTCGATACGGCCCGCATTGTGAGGAGGTTCCTGTCTCTGCAGCCCTAACCACCGGTAGCTTGGACCCTGCTCCCGATACCGGTGGAAACCTGTTTTTTATATTTTTTAATGTTTTTTTTAAATTTATTTTTTATAAGAAATATGTAAAAATATAAAAAATGAGAAGAAAAATAAATAAAGGCGAAAGTAATAATTTATTGATGATTCATAAATGAATAAAGTTAATTAAATGATTAGATTTAAATTTGATTTGATTTTCTTAGATTTAAAATACAAATGAATTAAAGTCAAAACCAATCTATTAATGTCAAATTCAAAGAGCGAAAAAAAAGAAACAAAAAATTAAATATGACAATTAATATGATTAAATTAAGGAATGAAGTTATGTCAGAACCAAACATTACTTATAATATCTTTATGACATGAATTCAATTATTAATGTCAAAAGACACAGAGCAAAAAAAAATATTGGGACAAGCCCGCCACATTATTCCCAAAGCACTGCAACTCCTGTGCGCCAGAATCAACAATGGCGACAGCCAGAGAAATAATTTACACTTGGATCCCGCAACGAAATTAATCAGAAAAGATAAGTACACCCACATTTCGCCAGTTATCTTTATGTCCCATGTAATAGGGAGCGAGCCTATTGCCTTCAAGCGGGCACAAATCCAGACTCAGGGCTGCGAAATTTGAGATGGAAATACCCAATAATACTTTACCCGGGCCGGGAATCGAACAGAGGACCTTATACTCGACAGTCGCTTGTGACCACTAGACCCTAGAGGCAGTCACTCACATCTGCCTAGTAAATGCAATTCATCACTCGCCTTTTCCCAACTATATTGGGGTCGGCTTCCAGTCTAACCGGATGCAGCTGAATACCAGTATTTCACATGGAGCGGCTGCCTAACTGACCTCCACAACCCAGAAAGATCGGCCCGAGCAGCTGTTATTATGAAGCCATTTAGCTCCACTCCTCCTCCTACTGAGTTAATACCAATCATCATCATCATCAGCCTATAATGTTCCCACAGCTGGGACACAGACCTCCTCTCTAGAGGGAGTGGGCTGTAATCCACCACGCGGGCCCAGTGCGGGTTGGTAGACGTCACATTTAGTTCTACGACATGCCGGTCTCCTCACGATGTTTCCCTTCACCGTTTTTGAGGGCCGCGGTGATGAAATAAATTACACAAAGTAATGCGCCTGCCTGGGTTCGAACCCACGGCTTACTGCTCGTAAGTCGAGGCTGCCACCACTGGGTCACCGCAGCTCTCCCAATAGCGCTTCCCGCTGTCTGTCCCTATGTTTGCTTAGATCTTTAAAACTGCGCAACGGATTTTGATGCGGTTTTTTAATAGATAGAGTGAGTTAAGGGGAAGGTTTATAGGTATAATACATGCATAATATAGTAGAGAAACACTGATAATATTAGAGGTTTCCAATGTGATGTCGACAGACATTCTGTATTATATTTAGTATCAGCATTGCACCCGTGCGAAGCCGGGGCGGGTCGCTAGTATTATGTAAAATACTTACAACAAATCCATCACTGCATATCGGGCATTTTTTGTCTTTCGCCGGCTCGATGGTTTGTTTCTTTCCTGCGGAAGAAACATCTAGAACTGGTGACGGTGGAGTTGCTGGCTCGGTAGTCGTCACCACCTGAGGATGTTTCTTCTGAATGTGGAGTTTCATGCGCTGTGCATCAGAGAAACCCTGAAGAAGAAACAGGTTACAGTTTATTAGGAGCGTTTACACGTTACGGCATTTCACACAAACCTTTAAGTCCTTATTTTCCGGAATGTGTGAACTTAATACGCGTAAGTAAGATAAGAAGAAGAAATGTCTTTTTAAAAAGATAATTGAAAATTTCTGTTTCTATTGATAATTTATCATCATCATTCCAGCCGAAAGACGTCCACTGCTGGACATAGGCGTCCCCCTAGTGTCGCCACATTGACTGGTCCCGTGCGATTCGCATCCAGCGGATCCCCGCAACCTTCACCAGGTCATCGGACCACCTAGTGGGAGGCCTTCCAACGCATCGTCTTCCGGTTCGCGGTCGCCATTCCAGAACTTTTCAGCCCCATCGGCCATCTGTTCTGCGAGCAATGTGCCGTACCTACTGCCACTTAAGTATGGATAATTTGAGAGAATTTATAATCGGTCTAATTTACGTGTAACACTATTTTTCGTAAATGTGTTATAGTAATTTTTTAGACCTTTTTTTTTACCTTTTTTTGTATCCTGCTTATGCGTATGAAGTTTCATTAATCGGTTCGGTTATTTCGGAAAATAAGGTCTTGAAAGTTTGTATGAAATGTAAGGAGTAAACGCTCTTAATATAGCTATGTTATGTCGGACGGGCCGGTGCGCTTCAAATGGACCTGGGCAGGCCTTCTGGCTAGACGCGGAGATGGCCGATGCAGCAAAGCTTTGACCCAGTGATGGCCAGAGTTAGGCCAAAGAAACCAGGGCCGTCCTAATGCTCGTTGGGTCGACGATATCGTCAAAGTCACGGGAAACACCTGGATAAGGGACGCACCAGAACCGGGAAATGTGGCGGAAAAAAGGGGAGCCCTATACCCAGCAGTGGGTGATTCTGAAATGAGGATGATTATGTTGTGGCTTTGATGACACGGTTGGTGCAATGGTTGAGTGTTCTGCTCAGTCACACGGAACAAATATTTGTATGGCCTACAGGTAGTTGTTCCGGGTCTGTCTCTATTTGTGTAGGTACGTGAGTTTAAATGATTGCAAACGAGTCCACGATACAGGAGGAATTCATAATTCGGCCTTGGCTGTAATTAACTTTCCCAATTCTATTTTTTTAGCTCCAGAACTTACTATTACATGCTCTTGCAAAATAAGATAAAAATAAAACAAACCTTTATTGAAATAACTAAACAACGGAAATGTAAAAAAGGCTTCAAATTCATAGATGCATCATGCGAAGACATGGCGAGCATAGGTTGCTGTTCCCATGGTACTGGTACTAAAAAGATATGTAAAAAAAAAAAATATTATCAAAAAACAAATTCAGCGTAGTTCTGCCAAAATGTACCAACCCACATCAATATTTCTCACACAAGTAATTGTTTGATTTTGGATACTAAACGCTGATTAATTTGAAATCTATTATATGCATACGTTTTGGATGTAAATGGAGCTGATTTTGCTGTATAGTGATAATTATATAACATTGAAATGACGTATTAAAGTAACGAAAATTAAACGTACTTATTCAACTGAATTAATAAGATATTGTGGGTTGGCTTATTCTAGCGAAACTATGCGTACACAGCTATACTGTAATAGCTCAAAGAGAGATTTGTGTCTGGACAGTGTGATGTTGGGACAGGAACCTCTCTTTGAGAGTAAGCGGGCCACGCAGGGTTGATAGATATCACTTTTTTGATACCATGCATACCCTTGCATAAAATAAAATAAGAACACAAACCTTTAATTAAAAACTGAGCAACGAAAATACGATTAAAGCTTGAAATACATTGATGCGGTATGCGAAGACAGGGCGAGCACAGGTCTCCATTCCAATTTAAAATCGGAATTTGAAAGTTCAGACGATTGAGCGAAGCTATCTTGCTGCTAGTACCTAGGAAAAGGAAAGGAAAAGGAATCGCCAGGGCACCCCGTGAAATTCAATTTGTCTAGGTTGTATGTTGAACAAAGTATGATCGACTTAACGTAACATTTAATTATAATCGTTAAAATCATCAGTACAACCCTCGACTTTTGACCGTAGACACGTGACTAGAGTGCTGGCTTTTTTTTGGCCCAAGATTAAGATTGGAAGGCAATGATCAGCATTGCCATCCAACGTGGCAATACAGCCTTTTGGGCACTTTTCCTGTTGACAGCGATGTCGACGCATTTTTTGACGCCCTGTAATTTAGATGCTTGTGCATTTTTTTTTTAATGATATAACTATATGTAGTTTGTAAATAATGTACATATTTAACCATCTAAGTTCGTAATTATAATATAATCCCATTGAATGACTAAATCATGTCAGGGTCGCCAATCATATTTCAATCAACATACAACCTCACACACCGGCAAATTGCAAGAAAGTAAGAAAATTTGAATTTTGCGAGCTACCTTGGCACTTCCAACTTAAAGACAAATTACGATTTATCGGTAATTTAGTAACGGGTTAGTAACCATTTCATACCGGTTTTCAATCATGTGTTATCGGATAGAAGAAACTTGTTGTTTAGTTTTTTTTTTAAATCATAACAATTGGGTATTTTCGGGTGGGTTGGTACTTTTTCGCTGAAGTAAGCTATATCCTAAGAAGTTTTTGTTGAAATGTAATTTGAACTTTTTTGTTTGTATCATTGGACTTCAATTAGGTACCCATGTACTTATTTATGTTATAAACTCACCTTATTACAAAGCCCGCAGGTATGGCTCAACATACGATGCGAGCGCTTCATATCGCAGGCGAGAGTATCTGTAAAACTGCTTGGGGGATCATATCTGAAATTGAAAGAAATACATAATACGTATACAGATAATATACGAAGCCGTCAACCAAGCATTCTTTACATCGGACTAAGTAACTCTACGCAAAATCGGGGGTGTCATTATTTATTTATAACTCCCAAACTCCGTGCTGTTATTGAGAAACTTTTTGCTCTATCCGAGAATCGAACCCAGGACTCGGCCAGTAGAAATTCATCTTTTGCCAGAAGGATCGCGGTATGTCGGTATGGATGATCCTATAGGGGATGACCCATCCACGGACCTATCCCAAGATTATCTTTCTAAGCTACACTAAGCAGAGGCCAAGAGATCCAACTAAAATCATGAGACCATTTTGCAATACAACATTGATTAAAAAGAATGTGTATCATATGTGTATATCTATTTTTAATAAATTACCAAGAACTCTGATTTAAATATTTTAGAAATGAACTGCATAAATGGTTGATAGAAAATTGCAACATAAAACTCGTTTTTAAAATGATGTATAGGTAGTTTTATGTGTAATTATATGTCACCGTTTTTTTTTTATTTAATAATTATTTGACTATAAATTAGCCTAAGGGAATATTTGTGATATTTCAAGTAATAATGTAAAAGTATATTTGCATGCCCTAAAAAGGCAAAATAAGGTTTTTTGCCTAAACCACTCATTTTAACAACCAGTTACACCTGTATTTTATTTTCTTTTTTTTTATATTTTTATCATGTGTAAACTTATACTATCAGTCTATCACTTATGAGATACCATCCGTGATTAAAGATTTTTTTGAGTGCAAACTCAAACTCAAACTCAAACTCAAACTCAAAGCGTTTATTTCAATTAGACCATTACAGGCACTTTTGAAAGTCAAAAACAATAAAAAAAACGCTAAGCTAAAGCTACAGTCCCAGTCACAAGGCATAATAACTTGTGAAAGTACTGTAGTTGCCCATTCCAAAGCGTAGATCTCTATGGAGAAGAATGGGCAAGAAACTCCATGGACACTCTTTTAAATCAAAATATGTTACAAAATCTTGGTTACATCATTCATGTTAAAAATTACAAATATGTGAGAACGATGTAGAAATACGGGTAAGTTAAGAGCGTCCAGAGTAAAAGATTAAATCAGTAATACAAAAACAAAGTAATTAAAAATAAACCGTGGTAGCTAAGAGATGACCAGTCACAACTAACAGCGCCCGTTCACGAACATCACGCATGTATCAGCCATCATTCAACTCAACCATATTGAAGGGAACTAAATGACCCGACACACCCGCCACCATCAGCGTGACATTTAAGTGAGCATGACATTCACTCAACCACCAGGGTATATTCGCGTCAATGAATGATGTAGGTACTCAGTAAATGGTGGCTTTGCAGTACATAGTACTCACACATGTGCTATGCAATTATATAATACTATAATTATTGAATCTATACAATGCAAATATATTTTTACAATCTTCTGCTGCTTCCACAATAACTTCAAATGGTAATTCACATGATTCAGGTTGCCCCTATGGTTGTGGAGCAGGACCAGCATTGCGCCAAGCATTTTTATCATCAATGTAATCCCCCAACTTATAATATGCTTGCCTACATAGTGTGCGTTTTATGCAAGATTTAAATTTCGTTTCATTCAGTTGTTGAATGGGGGGAGGTATTTTATTGTAACATTTTAAACAGTACCCCATGAAAGATGAGTCTACTTTAGCCAACCTAAAACCTGGCTGAACTAGTTGGTCCCTGTTTCTAGTATTATAGTGGTGCCGGTCACCTCTTTTACTAAATAAATGCAGATTTTTCCTAACGTACATGATGTTTGCATAGATGTATTGACAAGGTACAGTCATGATGTTAATTTCCTTAAACAGTTCTCTTAGAGAATCGCGCCTACGCAGGTTATATATGGCTCTGATGGCTCTTTTCTGCAGAATAAATATAGACTCGATGTCTGCAGCCCGTCCCCATAGTAAAATACCGTATGACATAATACTATGAAAATAACTAAAATACACAAGCCTCGCGGTATCTACATCAGTAAATTGACGGATTTTTCTGACAGCATAAGCCGCTGAACTCAGCCGTCCTGCAAGAGATGTTAAATGAGGACCCCATTGTAGCCTTGAGTCGAGCGTGATCCCCAAGAAAACAGTTTCATCGACAAATTCAAGTTTCTCTTGATTCAATACTATGTCAGTATCACAAAATTTGACATTTGGTAGAGAAAATCTTATGCACTTAGTTTTTTTCCCATTTAATACTAAATTGTTAGCGGTAAACCAGTTATGGACCTGCATTAGAGCGTTATTTACGTCGTCAAGGTTTGTAGCATGTCTGTTTATCCTAAATATTAAAGAAGTATCGTCAGCAAACAACACCATTTGTGGATGATTTTTAAATAAATGGGGTAGGTCATTTATATATACTCAAAAGAGGAAAGGACCCAATATCGAACCTTGTGGTACACCCATTTTTACTTTTAAACCCATTGAATTTACACCATTTACTTGTACTTGCTGCTGTCTATCATTCAAATACGATGTTACTAAACTGAGCGCAAGTTTACCTAAACCATAATGCTTCAGTTTCAAGAGCAAGGTTTGGTGATTTACGCAATCAAATGCCTTCGAGAGGTCACAGAAGATTCCTATGGCATCTTGTGCCTCTTCCCACGCAGTATATATGTGTTTTAATAGTGTGACACCGGCGTCAGTCGTACAACGTCCTTTGGTGAAACCATACTGTTTGTCGTGTAAGATTTTATTGGTGTTAAAGTGGGTGAGCATTTGATTAAGCATTACCTTTTCAAACACCTTGCCCGAGATATTTCGACGTAAGTGATATTATAAGTTTAGTTAAAATCCGTAAACAGTGTTTATATTGTGTGTACAGACGCCAGCACAGCAAGCTACAACAATCTGTCAAATTTCTTTCAACCTTTTTGAAAAATAATTAGGTTCAAAGTTGATTGGGAAAATTTGACAGTTTCGGGTGGCTTGATGTGCTCGTCTGTACTTATGACATTTATGTGACAAATAAATCTACTTTCTTTTATTGTTCTTTGTTTACCTCGGCTAGCGTACTTAATCTTGAAGATCGATCAGTGCGGCTATTATTATTTAGTTATTTAGTAGGCACAAGCCCCTAAAGTTTAGTGCTTAAAGCTTCATACACTGTTTAGGACCTAAAAAATGCTAAAATCTAATTATGCTTAAGCTTAAATAAAAAACCGGCTAAGTGCGAATCGGACTCGCGCACGAAGGGTTCCATACCATTATTTATAAAAACGAGCAGGAAAATCAATTTTTTGTACGGGAGCCTCCTTAAATATTTATTTTATTCCGTTTTTAGTAGGTATTTGTTGTTATAGCGGCAACAGAAATACATAATCTGTCGAAATTTCAATTGGCTAACTATCACGGTTCATGAGATACAGCCTGGGGACGGACGGACAGACTGCGAAGTCTCAGTAATAGGCCTCGTTTGACCCTTTGGGTATGGAACCCTAAAAATACTCATACTCACTTTAATTGATCAAAGAGGCTATGCTCTCTTAAATGAAGTTTAAAGTTTTTCAAAGTATTGAATTGGAGATCGCATGAAGTACAATAAGCGTACTGAGCCAACTCCTTATGTACACATTGGACATGCGCGCGATATGCGGCTTTCCCTTCAAAAGCGCCCTTGCATGGATCACACGTGAATATTTCGACGACTTCGTCTTTTTCTCTGTGCGAGCTGGTGGGAGATAGGTGTATGTTAGGCGTATTTCAAACATAAAGTAAACACGCATAAGTTAAGGCAAAAGATGGGCGTGAAAAAATATAGTTCTGTCGGCTAACGCGATACTCGTAAACTGTCCATTAGCTTAAATGTAACGGCTTATAAGTATCTAGATAACTACACACACGATTCTAGAAATCTATACCTACTAATATTTAAAGCTGAAGAAATGTCTCTCAGGCATACTGGTTTCCTCAAGATCTTTTTGTTCACGCAAGCGTGTTATAACAAGGCTCTGTATAGTGTCGGTCGTAAAGAATAGCACCATCCCATATCTTCCCATGGGTGTCGTAAGAGGCGACTAAAGGACTTGCACTTGCCAGAGAATGGGCAGCAGCGTTCTCTGTGCTTTTGTAACAACTGTACTGCGATCGCCAACCCGCCTGCCAAGCGTGGCGATTATGGCAAATTCCCAAAAATGTTAATGTGATTTGGGGGAGGCCTATGTCCAGCAGTGGACGTCTTTTGGGCTGAAATGATGAAGCGAGTTATAATTATACAATAAACACATGAATCCGAAAAAACAAAGGTGCGTGTCTTGGGTTTGAAACTTTGAATTCGAACTCGAGGCCTATGACTAGACAGTCCCAGGGTCACACCAATAGGCGGTCTTTGCTAGCCAAAGCTGGTTAAGTATCTTCTTACTAACACCATGGAATGTGTCTGGAATAAAATATTTTTAATAATTTAAATCACTTACTCCGCGTGATCCTTCAGTCTGTCGACGGTGTCAAAGCTCTGCGCACACTGGTTGCACTTCAGTCTCTCTTTGTGAGCTTTCTCCAAATGAGCGTTAAGACGCTCTTGTGTACTGTAAAGTCAATAAAAAATAACAGCATACCATATAGTACAAGCCTATAGCGGCACTACAAAAACTACTAAAGCAATATAGTACAAAATTTGCTACAGCGCCATCTATGGCACAAATGAAGAACTAATTCCAAAATTGCACAGATAAAGTTATCCTCGGCACAAGACTACGTATAGAAAAACCCGACAACAACTGTTGGGCAGCCCACATGTCATACATGTGTTATGCCCCAGACATAACACATGTCTAGTCGGAGGATCCCTCCTTTCCTATGGTGGATTAAGAACTACACTCTACACTCTGTTCGAGGATGAAGAACTTAACAATCTATTCTTCATACCCCCCAAAAGTCTATTACTGTGTCACTGCTGCGCAAAGGCCGCCTTTTCTCCTTACCTATTCTCCCTGTTTTAGGTTAGTATGGAGGCGTTAAGCTCGCCCCACCATCTTCGCTCTGGGTCTGCCGCGCTGTCATCGGGCTTCGTGTCCGGGCCACCCCCATTTTATTTAACTGCTTTTTGAGTGGGGGAGTGAGTAAGGAATTGGGAGAGATTTTCCCTGCAGTGCATACTGTCAAGTATGCTAATAGAAAATAAAATGAATTGAAAGATCTACTTCTTAGCGTATCGATGTCAATTTAAATTGAGTCAGCCCAAAAGTTGGCGACGAGTTTGGCACTTTCAGTTGTGTCCATCAGCTACTGTGATGTACAAACAGTAGGACAGACACGAAATCAAGTGTCCCGTCGTTTGTGGAGCAACACCACATATACACTCTCCAGCACAGTCATCTATGAATCTTCACCAGTCCCCGTATTCACAAACACTCGGATTCGATTTCGATTCGGAAAGTCGTATGTCTACCTCGCTCGCTTTCTTAATGCCAAAACAAGATAGACATACGACTTATCGAATCGAAATCGAATCCGAGCGTTTGTGAATAGGGGGCCTGAACAGCCTTTCCTTACTTCGGCCGACCTGTGTCCGGAGTCTATTCAAAGACTTCCAGGTCAGCCATGGTAACTCGTGTCCAAGTTTTGGAACATTACAATAAACCATACTAACGAAAACTCCATATCGCAAGCTGCACAAACAGGTGATGGTGTCAGATCATGCGCTTTCACCACGTGCATTTCGATTACGTATCTTCGATGGTGTTTAAAGTCGCATTTCCGGCACTTATAGCATAAATAATGGCTCTGTACATGTCCAGTGAGGGCCAATTCATTATTGTAGCGGGTGGAGCATATTGGACACTCCAACTCGCCGATAAGCTGGAAGAAATACATTTGGAGTAGGAGCGAAGGTCCAGGTCAATTGTGGTATTTATATACGCACGACGATCAACCGAGATTCACAATTTAATCCTATACAATGAGATAGAGAGAGCGAGCTATACATCTCCAATACGCACACCGGCACAACGACACCGGCGATGCTTGCGAAGGGCGGGCGTTTTGGGGGACTGTATCTGGTAATTTTGACGTTCAAAAAGTGCTGATTATCAGCCTAATTTGAATAAATGACTTTTGATTTTGGTTAATAGTGTCGTGAAAGGTCTGTTTAAACCTTGTATCTAGCCGCCAGCACAGCAAGCTACAAGAATCTGTGAAATTTATTTAATAGATTTCAACTTTATCGTAAAAGAATTAGGTTCAAAGTTGATTGGGAAAATTTTACTGTTTTGGGTAACATGATCTGGCGTCTGTACCGGGTGGTATCACTTCCCGGGACGAACTTCTTCATAAATAGATTTGAAACTCCAAAACTACTACAAAACTTTTTTAACTTACCTCGCTGTGGTTCTCTTCCTTGTGCTTGTCTAATTCCGTTTCTTCAGCAAACCCAAGCACACACGATTCACACTTTAGACGATTTTTCATATATATTCTTTCACTACGATCTACTTCCCTTGTTGCCAGCATTTGATCCTCTGTCAAATTTACTATAGAGAATTTCAGACTAGTATCCTCTGGTTCTATGCTTGTCTCGGCGTCATCAGTTGCTTCTACTTTCATAATGACGCTTGGACGGTTTTGGTCTGCAGCTATAACTACAACCGGCGTTGAGCTTTCGTTTTCAGCTTCATATGCGTCGATGACCTCATGTTTTACTTCTTTTTCTAGCAGTACAAAAGGCATTGTCGAAAGTTTTGGGTCTTTCGTCAAATCAACAACTTTTTTCACCTTTTTGGCTTTGTTACCTATTTTTGATATTACTTTTTTAGTTTTATTATAGTAATGGTAAAATTTATACAGGGTGTAACGGAAAGGGTATATACATACTTAAGGGTGTGCTACAGACCATCAAACTCAACATGTTTCACCATCGGACAAACATCGTAATAGTGAAAAAAAATATCTGCTGCCCCACACAAAATTTCAATACCTATTCAACCCGAATGTATGTGGCAGATGATATTTTTTTCGCTATTACGATGTTTGTCCGATGGTGAAACATGTTGAGTTTGATGGTCTGTATATGTCCCCAACATGTTTGTTTGGTTTCGGATTGGGATCATGGACCTTCTTACGTTTCGTTTTGGTTTGAGAGCAACTATGTTCCTTCTTCCTTTTTGATGCTTTCTCTTTAGTTTCGGTTATCTCAGCGTCTGACTCTTGAAACATATATTCAACGTCGTACATTTTTTTTGTACATACACTTAGCTTACTTAGACTATCCATACGTACAGCCTGAAATGATTGAAAAAATCACATTCAAAATTAATATCACATCAAATTTCGGCTGGGTGCGCCACAGCAAAATTGTACACCAGTACATCAAGCTAGCCAAAATTGTCAAATTTTTCCAATCAACCAACCAGGTTCTTTAACGATAAAATTGAAAAACTATTAAAGAAATTTGACAAATTGCTGTAGGTTGATGTGCTGGCGTCTGACATTGTCTATGAAACATTCAAACTTAAACTTAAAACATTTATAACAATTAAACCATGCACAGACACTGTTGAGTGTCGAATAGTCAAAGTAAGTTTCAGTTCAAACATAAAGATAAGCCTAAATCTCTATGATGAAGAATGGGCAATTAACTCCATGGACACGGCAAAACATAGTATTTACACTTAGGTTTAGCATATAAAGAAGTTTCGACTTTGGCTGACTATACCCTTAGAATAATAAAACACATAGAAAGAGCGCTAAAATAGCAACTGAACTCAATATATTTGCTTCATTTTGACTTATGGAGCCGCTATGATGTTAGAGAAGGACACATATGCTTTAGTTATTATTCTAAGACATACCGTCCATACCTTATAAGTATGTATAAATATAAGGTAAAAACGCAGATAAAATGGACGAAGTTCTGACAAAATGTACCAATCCACAATGTCATATTCTGCTAAATACGCCAAACAACGTCAACAGTTTAAATGTAAATTAAATAAATATTATTAAATTAAATGTATATTATTACTTTTCAGTGAAAAGCTTGCGACAATCAGTCCGGTATACGTCCGCATGCTTAGAAAAGTTTTAAAATTTATCAGCGAACTCCAAAATCCTAACATAATATAATTTCGGGAAAACTAAAATTTTTGGCAGAACTACGTCCAAATGTATGCACAGATTTATGCAATTATTATTAGTTTATGGTATTGCATCAAACAGATAACAGAGACAAAAAGCAAGCAAAAAAAATTTAGGTATACAAATTATGTACGTATGACTTTTTTATATAAAAAATAAGAAAAATAAAAAATCGCATGTTACATTCCTAAAAAACTTGTTACAAGCGTCAGCCATAAAATTAACAGCAACCATAGAATAAAATAAAAATCATTTCATTAATGAATTATTATTAACGGAATACAGTACATGGCACAAATACAAAATAACCATTCAATTAAAAACTTTACAAACAGAAGAAGAAAAAAATTGAAGTTTTATTTTTTTTTTTATTAAATATATTTTTAGATTTAACCTTTTTCTTTTGGAATTTGATAATTAATTGCTGAGCTTTCAGGACTTGAAGTTTGAATTTACACAACTTTATTATCATCGCATAGCATTCCCAACAGAATAAGAAATGCTCCACATTGACCTAAAACAAAAATATATCCAGTAAAACATGAAACGCTAGCCAGAGGTATCTGGTACAGCCAAAACTACTTTTGACCAGTGAAAACTATTTTAAAAACCGGCGAAGTGCATATCGGACTTGCGCACGGAGGGTTACGTACCATTATTCATAAGAACGAGTAAATAAAATTACTTTTTTGTATGGGAAAGCAATTATTTAGGGTACCTCCCCTACATGTAAAGTGGGGATGATAATTTTTTTTTTCGTCCTTCCCATAGTGTGGGATATTGTTGGATAGGTCTTTAAAAATATTATGGGTTTGGGACGAACGTTTTTTGATTTAGTAAACCGTTCGTGACTTATCAAGTTTTAAAGTATCAATTTTCGTTAAGGTCAAGTGTCCCCCCCCTGTACAGACTAAACGGTTGTAGTTAGAAATACAAATGTCACGGCAGTAGTACCTATATATAACGAAGTTTAAAGGAAAACTATCACACTTAAGTGGGCTTTACAAGTTTACGAGTAACAGTCGACCCCCCTTAAATATTTATTTTATTCTGTTTTTAGTATTTGTTGTTATAGCGGCAACAGAAATTCATAATCTGTAGAAATTTCAACTGGCTAACTATCACGGTTCATCTTCTTGAGATACAGCCTGGTGACAGACGGACGGACAGCGAAGTCTCAGTAATAGCGTCCCGTTTGACCCAAGGAACGGTAACAAAAAAAACGTACGGAACCATAAAAATGACCTTTACTAAGAAACTCATAAGGTTGTTAGGTTTTTTTTTTGTGACACCTTGCAAAAACATCGTGTTGTACCTACTAGGTAATTCTAACCGAGGCGTTCTCAAACAAAATATTTTTAATACAGAACGCCATTTAACTTAATAAGGGTTTGAGTACCTACCACCAGACAAAAGCTTTTTAGTCCGTCTTACATTTTTGACTTTAACATAATTATATCTAACTAGCAGCCCGCCCCGGCTTCGCACGGGTATTTAACAATACACAAACATAAATAAACCCTTCTATTTGCGTCAGGTAACTAAAAAAAAACCGGCCAAGTGCGAGTCTTACTCGCACACAGGGTTCCATAGCCCCAAACAATATTTTGAACTGTAATTCATTAGTTAGTAGTATTAGTTAGTAAACTTCCACTCAACCGCAAAACTAAATTGGTTTTTCATAGGATGTTAATGAAAAACAAAGTTACTGCTGCAGTTTGATGAAAAAGTCCCATATCTCAAAAATTAAACATCATATCTTATTGAAACCAATTTTCGTTGATAGTTTTTTTTACGTTTTTCAATCTTAAATATTTTCAGAATTTTCCTCCTCTTACTTTAGAAATTAGAGGGGGGACGACACACATTTTACCACTTTGGAAGTGGCTCTAGCGCAAACTATTCAGTTTAGAAAAAAATGATATTAGAAACCTCAATATCATTTTTAAAGACCTATCCATAGATACCCCACACGTAGGGTACGATTAAAAAAAAATTTTTGGTTTTCAGTTCTATGTATGGGGAACCCCAAAATTTATGTTTTTTTTTTTCTATTTTTGTGTGAAAATCTGAATGCGGTTCACAGAATACATCTACTTACCAAGTTTTAACAGTGTAGTTCTTATAGTTTCGGAAAAAAGTGGCTGTGACATACGGACGGACGGACAGACAGACAGACAGACAGACATGACGAATCTATAAGGGTTCCGTTTTTTGCCATTCGGCTACGGAACCCTAAAAATTCTCTGTGGTGAGAAATTCTGTGTATGGACACCATACAGAATTTCACACCGCAGATATTTTTTTTTAGTTCTGTATGGTGTCGGACGTAAAGAATAGCACCATTCCATATCTTCCCGTGGGTTTCGTAAGAGGCGACTAAGGGACTTGCCAGAGAATGGGCAGCAGCGTTCTGTGGGCTTTTGTAACAACTGTACTGCGATCGCCAACCCGCCTGCCAAGCGTGTCGATTATGTCAAAACCCCCCTTATGTCAATGGCGACACTTGGGGGAGGTCTATGTCCTGCAGTGGATGTCTTTTGGCTGAAATGATGAATAATGATGAACTAAAAAAAAAATATATAAACAAAGTTTGAATATTCCCCTCCCGTACGGCCCGTACCCCAGTGACGCCTACATCGTATTAGGTGATGCCTAGCCAGCTGAGCAGGGTGAGCGGCGACCACGCAACTTTTTATAATACTTACACTTTTAAACTCCTGATATCTTTCGAATGGAATGTCCGAATTGAATAATTAAAAAAGTTATATAAAGGTATTGAAACAGTCTCGAATATGAAGTAATTTATTTTGATAAGGATTAATACCAAGATACAAATACAGAGCCTTTTCTAACGGCGGCATTAAAATATATTTTTTGAAATAAAAGAACACTTATTGTGGCATAAATATAATAGTTAGACATATGCTGTCGCGACACTTTTTGTAAATAATGATGTGTTCTGCAAAGTCGTAATACATTATTTTATTCTATCATCAATAGTTTTCGCAGCGCACGCGATGTAAAGAATATTTTAGGTAATTTTTATACACCTTGGGTTACATAATTGCAGTTTTAGTAAGGATCCCTAATTTTTTTTGGAAATATAATATAGCCTATGTCACCCGCGGATAGTGTAGCTTCCCAACAGTGAAAGAATTTTTCAAATCGGTTCATTAGTTTCGGAGCCTATTCAATGCAAACAAACAAACAAACAAACAATCAAATCTTTCCTCTTTATAATATTAGTTTAGATAAATAATACGTTTCATTATCTTCAAGTCTCATGTTATATTATTATTCAGTCATATTCAAGTCTCTTGGAGCTCGGGGCTAAATAAAAACAGCCGCACGGGTCGATCTTTAAGATTAAGCCATGCTTGCCGAGGTTGGTCCGTAGATGGGTGACCATAATTACATACTGAGCTTCCTCCGTGCCTCGGAAAGCACGTTAAGCCGTTGGTTTCAGCTGTCATTTGTAGATCTTTGACAGTCATTACGAGTAGTCACAAGCCAAAAGTCTGACATCCAGTCTTGCCAAGGGGTTTCGTATTAACCAGTTACTGGATCGTGGAGATCAGATAGGCAGTCGCTTCATGTAAAATACTGGTACTCAGCTGCATCCGGTTAGACTGGAAGCCGACCCCAAGGTAGTTTGGGAAAAGGCTAGGCAGATGATGACTTATGCTTAAGTGTCCATGCAAAAGGGGCGTGTCTGTTACCATTCACCGGGCAAAGTTACAGTCTGCAACTAAGAAATTCTTGCTGGAAAAACCCAATGACACTGCCCATCCTGGGAATCGAACCCAAGAATTCCAGCTCAGCGATAGCGCTTGCACACTAGACTCTAGTCGTTGCAAGTGCCACCGCTGAGCTGGAATTCTTGGGTGAAAAATTATATATATTTATTTAAACTTCATGAACAATAGTGTTACATAGGCGGACTTAATGCCACAAGGCATTCTCTACCAGTCAACCTTTGGGTTAAAAAGGACAACATTGTGGTAGGGTACAAAATAGTATCTAAAAATATGTAATTATTTCGAAATTGTATATAACTACATAGATGTACAAATACACATAAAAAAGACTAATAAATATTATATAATATTAGTCGTTTCGTCGTGTGTTGGTACTTAATTATTAGTGCCTTATTGGCCTAGTAACTAGACCAATAATTCAACCATCATCATTTCAGCCCTTTTAACGTCCACTGCTGTACATAGGCCTCCCCCAAGTGTTGCCACATTGACATTTTGGGGGGTGTTGCCATAATCGCCACGCTTGGCAGGCGGGTTGGCGATCGCAGTACGGTTGTTACAAAAGGACAGAGAACGCTGCTGCCCATTCTCTGGCAAGTCCCTTAGTCGCCTCATACGACACCCTCGCGAAGATATGGAATGGTGCTATTCTTAATGCCCAACACCATACAGAACAAAACAATAATTCAACCAATAACTCATAATTTTTATTGGTATTATTGCTATATCAGTTAGGTCCGGAAGTTTCTAGCTTCAACTATTAAATTAAGGATTAATATACAAACAAAAATAAATTGAAATAAAGGGACACCATTTTGAACAAAAATTTTACTTTTTTACTGTGGGTTACTAGAGAAGAAAACTTCAGTAATTTTACTTTTTTATTGTGGGTTACTAGAGAAGAAAACTTCAGTAATTTATAGTAGGGTAGGGTAGGTAGGTAGAGTAGGGTAGGTAAATAGAGTAGGGTAGGTAGGTAGGAAAAGTGCATTGCATTAACTTTTGACAGAACGAAGTCTGTCCTGCCAGCTAGTTTTTTATAAAAAAATATAAGCTCTTTGAACATTTTCGAATCAAAACTATGAAATTATATTCTTGAAAGCACTCATACATACATAATGTTACTAGCCTACTAGTTGAGAATAAAACCGTTGAATGTGTATCCCAAACCAATTTAAAAACTAAATGATTTTCAGACTACACATTGTTTTGTAATGGGCACCGTTACCTAGAATAAGTTTATTACAAGTTATCATATGTTCTCAAGTAAGTGGCTCTTTTGTCTTTTTGAGAATAAAGTATATTAAACCTAAACCTATATTCCACTACTAGCGGTCTAATAAAAAATAAAAATATATTTTTTAAAGTTTCTTACTGTATAGTTTGGCACATGAGAACATTATGTAACTTAAAAGCAGCTTATGATAGCGCTTTTTGTTATCTGTTATTGCCCATAGTAAGAAAGGTGGTTTTTGCTGAGATGATGAGTAATAGAGAAGTTTGAAAGAAGACATGCTGTATCAATAACACTTGCAACGGGATATTTACCATGTTTATTATTTAATTACCATGCTAAACATCCTGTTGCAAGTGTTATTGATAGTGTTAGTGACCATGTCAGTTTAAAAACTTATAAAACATGCTGTGCCCACCCTAAATAATTTGGTATAAGGGCAGGTGAGTAGTAATGTTGCCGACTAAAGCTTGCTAATTTTAATGATGCTCCACTAAAAGCAACTTTAATGCAGACACACTTAATCTGATAATTGCTATTAAGTAACTTACTCTTAACTATGAAAATATTTTGTCATTTTGCACATTTTAGTTTTTTATTTGTGTGGGCCTGTGTGCTCCCACTGCTGGGCAAAGCAGAGTAGCTTTAAATGAGTAATTTGTCTTAAGGTTACATAATTTTCAACATAATTAAGTGTGCTCTTGGAAATTTAATCTTAGTGGCGTTTTTCATAGTGTAGCTTAGCCTAGCGCTATGTTGAAAATTCTACCTTAAGAGATGGTTTATCAAGCTCACATTTCAATGCTTTACTTTGAGTTGTGTCGGGGCAGACGCGACGTGGTATTGTTGATCATAAATCTTAGAACCCTTTTAAAGTTATTGGGTATTAATTCAAAGTTCTGTTTTTGAAGTGAAAACTTCTTTAGCGGCGTTGAGCACTTTTCTGTAATGGGTATAAAATCTTAAACTCGCGTCAGGACACGTGACCTGATCGAAAAAGCGTAAGACGGATGGAGAGTTTTTGACCAGTTATTGGATCTCTCCACACGCGATTATTTAGATAACTTTTTCAAACATTTCTGCTTATATCAAATTAATTATGAGTTCTTGTTCAATTAAATGGTGTGGGAAATCGTCTAGAACATCCAGCTATAAAAAAGATGGCATAACTTTTCATCGGTAAGTAAAATATATTTATAATTTAATAAAATTATGAATAATTGCAGGGCTCTAGCTAAACTAGTTGTTTACGTTTAAGGCACAAAAAACGTACACCGCGTTGATGTCTTTTTGAAAAGTCCCTTTCTCTCACTAGGTATTGTCAATAAGTCTGTCCCTTTCCATCTGTAGGTGTAGATAGAAAGGGACAGACGTAATGCTGTAGTGTTGTGTCAACTTCGAAACAAAGTATAAATAATATTGAAGATAAAAATTACGGTGTTCCCTTACTGTAAAAAAGTAACATTACTTAATGTTTACATTTTAGATTTCCAAATATTCCAGAAGTGGAAGAAAAGTGGATTAATGCTGTTAACAGGGAAAGTTGAGGAGGATCGTCCAACCTAGGCACAAAATTAAAATTTTCTTTGGATTTTTTTCGATTTTTTTTACGATTAATTTAATAGCAACGTAAAAAATAGTGATAATTCATTATTTTATGTATTCGAGGCATATCTAATCATATTTTTTGATATTTCAAGTATTTTCATGCATTGAACTCCGCAGTTGGAAAACGGCCGATCTTATAGGAAGTTTGAGTTGGAATCTTATGTGAATAATGTATGTAGGACTCCTAAAAAACACTGTCATTAGATTACTTGTATATTTGTGATGTTAGTTATAAAGTTTCGTATAAATTTATTGCGTAGTTTTACTAAACAAAAATAAAATACGGTGACAGTCTATTTGCAGCAAGCAATCGCATTTCTATGGGATGTTTATAATTATCAAGTAGTCATAGAAAAGTTGTATATATTATAATACACGGTCTTGTTATCTAAGAACACGACACTGTTTACCGTTTAAGATAAGCTTTATTAGAACTCTGGCGATAAGAGTTTTTATGTCGGCCGGCCGAACGACGTCAGCGATGACGTAATGCGCGCGGCCGTTAGGGAAGTTACGCGTTAAGAAATGCAGGACGGAGAGGTTAACCTTGATTTTATTTTAGCATTGATTTGAATAAAGTGAAATTTACAGTGTTACGTAAGTGTTTTATTTGCACCCAGTTAACGCCCTATCAGTATAGTTTAAAAAAAAGTAGAATTAATAGACATCGTAATGTTCAATTTTATCGATATTAGGTATTGTAGCAAAACTGACTTGTGCATCACTATGTGTGGAACATTCGTCCTGACATTGTTGCATCGGCCAATCACAACCGCTATATTGTCTTCGTCCCCCGAACCGCAGTGTAGTACTTTTATACTGATAAAGCAATTGGTGCAAAATTATTCCCTAACCATTCCAAAATATCAAACATGCTCAACGTTAATAATCAAGTTTTCACTTCTGCCGGCACTCCCGGAGTGCAACCCGTCTTTTTTTTATTTCGGTAAGTATATATTATTTAAGTGTTTTTTCGTGAAGTAAAAACAGGATAAATAGTAAAAATAATTCAATTAGCTAATATTTTGATGTTTGGCTAATGTTTGCAACAACGCACCAACTATTGTTACAAACATCGACTGTTTTGGAACCGGCAATACATGGAGTAGTGTTGTTATTTTATATATTATTTTTGTTTGTAGATTTTCTAGCGAACCATTTCGATGTGCAGAATACATAAACCTTATAAACATTCGAGAATATGTTCAATTTATTTTGATAGTTTGGGCATAACTGGAAACACGCAAAGGCGTAGATTACAAAAATCTTTAAAACGAAAAAAAAGAAAACTATACCTGTAGGTATTTTCATGAAATACTTTAAAACTGTTTGCAATAAACCGCGCATGTTTCTTTACAGGTTCAACAAGTTTAAGTTTTGAAGATACCACAGGAATACGTGAGGAGCCTCGTTAGATCGTGAAAAACATTGTATGCACCTATATAATTTGAGGGTTGCCCTCGATTTCTCTAGGACTTGGTGACAACGGGACCGCCACAAGAGTATATGCTTTCGAATAAAAAACAGAATTTTAAACATCGGTTTACAATTATTGGTGGAGAAATAGGTGGACAAACAAACAAAATTTAGTCGAATGGAGAACCTCCTTTTTTTAAAGTCGGTTAAAAATAGTACCTACTACTTAGTCTACCACTTTTTACAAAATATTTGCCACCATAAAAAACGAGCCTTGGCCTAAAAAAAATATATTCTGCGACTCTACGTCTTTCAATACTTACTGTGTTATGAGCATTGAAATGTAATACCAAGAATTACGTCTAGTTCTAAATTAGTGTAAGCACGAAATTTTCAACGTAATGTTTTTAACCTTGTCACTTAGATTTTAAGATATATTTTAGAATAAATATTTTTGTACTCATGGCTTTTTATTTTCAAGCGATTTTAAATTTATTGCTTTTTAGGTTTCTCCGATGAAAGGACTTAAATAAATATCTTTTGCAATTGTTATTAAACCTTATGTGCGAATGTTAAGGTTTATAATAAACTGAAGTTGTTAATATAACTTTTTTCTATGAACTATAGATGTTTACGTGTGTGCAAACGTGGACACTTTAGCGATTCATTTTTGTTCCTGATCCTTAATCTAGTTCTATTATTGATCGAAGATTCTATTCTCTGTCTACGATTCTATAACAAGGCTGCCAATGACGAGCAGTAGTGTGAGACAAAAAACGGACTTTTTTTTAACAGTAAATATTTATCGTTTTCCTTTAATTACACAATTCGAGAATAATATATAAAAATAAAAATTAAATAAAAATGAGCAGAAATCAAAATTGAGTGCAAAATACGGTACACAGTTTCCTGTTTTACTTGTAGTCTCTTACCGTGAAAAAACCGGTTATTGCTAAAAGACAGGGTATCAAATAAAATATAAATGTCAAACCAAACCCATGAATTAAAAAAGCTTCATGCTTTTGCTTTGATTGATTGTTTTGTTTGGTCTTATTTGGTTAATACTTATTATCATTATTTTAGATAATTACACGAAAAATACGGACGTGTATTAACGAAAATGGAAGAATCAATAAAAATATGCGTAACATGTCTAAGCACGGACCGACGTCTTGTCCCTGTGCTTACTTTATCTGCGTTATTACAAGAAATAAAGTTCGAAGAGGTCAGTCTGTTGATCTCTATTTGTTGCCTCGTTCTAATACTGGATTGTGCATGACTCCACTGTATTTCTATGCCCCTATTTTATAAGCTACAATATTTATGTTAAATCGACATGTTAAAGGATTTAAAAAAAAATGCGTTTTCCATTCCCATTTTTAATTGTTTACCTACTTTCATTTTATTTTTAAATATATTTTTTTTAGCTGAAAGAGTCCTCAGGTGAAGTGTGTTGGGAATGCTGGAGTATCCTGGTAAAGTTCTATAAGTTTAAGAAAAGAGCGAAAATGGCACATGAGACGTTATCAAAAACTATGGAGGTAATAGAATTTACACATACATACCATAATATACCCACACAATTCACGCATATTACCCAGATGTGCGAAGCATTTGTTGTGTAAAGATAAATTGAGGAATGTGGTTAATAATTAATCCAGACCCTGACTGCCACACAGTGGAACGAATGTATGGGAGCGGTTGGACGTAGACATGTCCGAAAAATAAGAGTAAAATTATGACAAACTAATGATGCCATCTTATTCGATTACTTAATGCCTTCATAAATTGTGGTGATGAATTTCTTCATAACTCCCATATTTCGGGAGTAATTTGAGAAAATGTGAAATTTTACTATGAAAATGAGTGTATCGAGCTCTCTCCCTCCTGATTCCGGGCTTGTTTCAAGTAGCGGTCTCTAATATCGTAATGCTATTACTAAGAGCTATATTTAATACTAAGACACATAGTGCGCCAAATGTGCACTTTCTGGGATAAAAGGAAATGAAAATTTAAAAAAAAAAAACGTTTTTTCCCCATTTGTATTTACTTTAAACCGCAGACAGACTTATTAAGAGGTCTATAAATATATTATATATATACAGAAATATATATTAACAAAAATATTCACAAGAACTGATGAGAGTATGACTTTTAAGTAAGTTGATAATAAATTACCTAGTTTCATTAAAAGTACAATAAATAATTAAGATGTAAGCTCTAATTTACTAAGTTACACATTTTAAAACAATAACATCATTTAATTATCTTCGTCATCATCATCATCATCATCAATTAATTCAAATTCAGAATCGATGTCCGCTAAATCATTTATGTTAACAAATTCGATATCACTTTTCTCAGAATCCGTAAGCTCATAAAATTCCTTAAAAGATTTTTTTACAAACTTATTTCCTTTTGGACGGATACTTGTAACAAGTGGATCAGAAGACAGTAAAAGATTGTGCATAATATCTTCATTGCATGAGATACTGCTATGCTTTCGAGAATGCCCCTCTCTATATTTTCTAAAATCTTTATTTCTAGCCTCAGATGCCTCTTCGGATAGAAAACCAATGGGCACAATTGACATGTTCTGAACTATGTCTGGCCCATGCATTAAAATTTTATGAAGTGAAGAAGGCATATAATACCATGGGTATAACTCCACGTAAAGCTTAGCAGTATCAAAGCAGAACTCTCGGAATTTAGTTACGTTGATCTTCTCTCCTGATGAAATACACTGCAAGATCACACAGATTTTTCTTAAAAGCATAGCATCTATTCCGGTCAGTTCAGCAGATTTAGTGTAGTTTTCAAAAAATCTCCTTGCCGAGTTGCCATTGTTGGTGGATCCACTGCCTTGTTTCACAACATCGAGAAGTAAGCCCGTTTCTCTTCTTACAGCCTCTTGAACTCTTTTCTTCCTGTCATCAACTTGCCTTTTTGCTATATCACCCCTTACTTGCCATGATTTTATGTCTAATTTGTAGGAAATGTGTAATAAGCATTCCATTGAGCGAATCCAAGCGTGAAGGGTGCTTAAGCTATATTTATACATGTCCTCGTTTGCGTGTTTATCTTTGATTAACTCTAAAATTATTCATTTCTTTAGGACAAGCCTTGCATATGTCACACACTGAAGCTGCTGTATTGGATATAATGGAATGAATTTTACCATCAATCATTGTCAACAGCAGTTGGTGTTTGACACTAATTCCATCAGTGATGGTGGATGGAGTTAAGGTTTTCAATCTCTGCTTCGATTTCAGCCATCTCTCTCTGCACATTTTCTTTGGTTTCCTTTATAAACTTAAACAATATTGGCCGGCAAAATGAAGTGGAAGATGGTCGCTCGTTTTCCCAAATTGTTACACCTTTTGAGACGAGCCGCAGTGGTACAAGACTAATCATAAAATTACTAGCAAGATCGATTTGCTCATCTTCACTCGTCCTTTGATGATAAATGCTTTGGCTAGATGATCCGTCAAACCCCCATTTGCTGGTCAATACGAGCTGTTGATTGGGATCAACAGGGGTTTCTAACGACCTAATAAGTCTTCTTGAGGTTAAATCCATCAAGGCTTGTAATTTGATTTTTGCAGAGCTCTCTGTAACTGTGAGATCTTCTTTGGCCGGATAGCACTTAATTTTTTCTTTAACCAACATCTAGTAACTCGGGTATTGAAGAGCTCCTTCTTGAGTGTTGAAATCCCGAAGAGTGTTATAGCGCCATTTCGATAAGTTCATCGATACATAAAGAGCCAATGCCTTCAAAGGGGATATTTCCCGTACCTGAATTGATTTACCTTCAATGAAGGCTTTGATTTTTGAGGCCTCTTCTGGATTCTCCGTCAAGTATTTCATAACATAAGCTGTATCGCTTTGTCCTGCCTTTTGAAGCGCCCTTTCGGCCGAAAACATAATTTCAGCGCTGCTACTGCTGCATGAAAGACTATCTTCAGTGCGTCTTCTTTTTTGCCGGTTACTAAGGTCCTCAAAAGCTTTACGAGGACTAGGATGTGTACAAGTTGAAGCATCAGATTTAGCAGGAGAAATTATGGGCTCGATGACGTCACTTATATTTTCTGTAGAAGGTTCCATATTTTCATTCTGTAATTCCGGCCATTGAATTGCAGCCTGTAGCCAAATCTCATGTTTCTTCCGAAACTTATCTGTGCTTCTTCCAGACTGTGTCCATTTTGCATAAATGCGGTAGCAAAATCGACGACACCAGTCTTTTAAACTTGTTTCAGCACTTTCACATAACTGAACACATCTGTTATCTTTTAAAACACTGAACAAATAGTTAAAGTCGCGTAAATCTTTATGTGCGCGTGCGCATAAAGCAACGTGAATATCAAGATTTGTATTAAAATTTGGAAAATACATTGCGAGATTAGCTTGGATACAACGAGGTGTAAATCAACACTGATTTTAAAGTTACTAATAGTGACCTATTTATATAAAATCCAGGTATCCCAGGTATCCTTTGTTAAATATTGCAAGGTAATTAGTTATTGTGATAATTAGTAAATGATGCATGCTAAATTAGTGTATTAAGAGCCATTTAGTAATTAAATAATAGCAATGTTCTTATCAGTAATCATTAGTGCATCAGTTTTATATGTAAACCTTAAGTCCCTAATTATATATCCTAATTAGCTTATATCTTCTCTAATTGGCTGCTCAGAAATGTTATTGTAATAAGGTAAACCTTTAGAAAAACGGTTTTAATCAACAAAATAAACAAAAAATAAAAAAATTGTGTTATAAAATAAACATCACTCTTTATCCCAGAAAGTGCACATTTGGCGCACTATGTGTCTTAGTATTAAATATAGCTCTTAGTATTAGCATTATGATATTAGAGACCGCTACTTGAAACAAGCCCGGAATCAGGAGGGAGAGAGCTCGATACACTCATTTTCATAGTAAAATTTCACATTTTCTCAAATTACTCCCGAAATATGGGAGTTATGAAGAAATTCATCACCACAAGTTATGAAGGCATTAAGTAATCGAATAAGATGGCATCATTAGTTTGGCATAATTTTACTCTTTTTTTTCGGACATGTCTACGTCCAACCGCTCCCATACATTCGTTCCACTGTGTGCCACTCTAAAATTTCTGATGGAAAAACCTAATTACTTTGCTATATCTGGGAATCAAACTTCATACTCAGTAATCATGCTTGCTAATTATTTTCTTTTTCAGCATTCTAATATAAAATCACTAACAACACTTACCAAAACCAATATAATATTTTCTGAATATGATTACATATACAATTTTAACTATGTCACAAACGTTGACCACATTTCTATAAAAGAAGAAAATCCTGACCATACCGATGATGACATAGACCAAATCTATGATCATTTCAACCATATAGAAGAGACTTTAGACATCGATGAAAATCTGATAGCAAAACCACAAAAAAACAAAAATGTTCATTCTGAAGATGACATAATAGAAAATAAATACAATATTAATATGTTAGTGAAACAAGAAAATAGTCTTGAAGATATACCAATAATTTTCAACGAGACAGGTCAACCTAGTGAACACACAGAAGAATTAGAAACAGTAGATACAAAACCAACCAAGAAATTACTTCGTACAACTGTAAAAAGTCAGAAAAAAGATTTCAAAAAGATATCTCAAATAGCTATAAAAGACATAGATGATAAAGAATTTGAAGAGAAATTTCTACAAGTGGTATTAACGGAAGAAGAAGTGCTACAAGGCAGAGAAGAGAGAAGAAACCATCCGTCTTTTAGGACACTACCTTTTATATGCAATGGTTGTCTGCTCGGGTTTAGAAAAGAGGTGAAATATAGAATTCACATGGAGAAAAAGCATGATGAGGTATGTAGATATTATAAAATTATTAAAAGATGAAAGCAAGTTGTCTGTCTTGGTATGGACATGATGAGGAGGGATGGAACACACTTGTGACTAAAAGAGTGATAAATGTAAATGTGGATGGATAGAGAGAAAGACCGAAGAAAAGATGGATGGATTGTGTGAAAAATGATATGAAGGAAAAAGGAGCAATTTTTTTTAATTTTTTTCTGTTCTTATCTGCTATCAGTCATCCCTGACTATGACCAGATGTGTGGAAAGATGCATCGCAAAAAAGGAGCAAATGATAGCATGAGGAATGATAGAGGAGAATGGAGGAAAGAGACGTGTTGTGCCGACCCCAAGTAAAATGGGACAAGGGCAGGAATATGATGATGAATGCCTGTAATCTCCGCAGCGTTAATTAGAGGTGTTCCTAATAGTACACCCACATTTCGCCAGTTATGTTTAAGTCCCATGTAATGGGGGGCGAGCCTATGGCTATCGACCAGGCACAAATCCAGATCCCGTGGCTGCTACTGAGAATTTCCTGATTTTAAAAACCCAATAACAGTTTTGGCTGACCCGGAAATTAAACCTAAGTCCTTTTGCTCAACAGTCGCCCTTGCTTACCAATAGTACTTGACCAAACAAGTCTATGTAGATTTTATATACAGCATTTTATCTTTGTTCCGTATGGTGTCGGACGTAAAGAATAGCACCATCCCATATCTTCCCGTGGGTGTAAAAGGCGACCAAGGGATTTGCCAGAGAATGGGCAGCAGCGTTCTCTGTGCTTTTGTAACAACCGTACTGCGATTGCCAACCCGCCTGTCAAGCGTGGCGATTATGGCAAAACCCCCCAAAGTGTCAATGTGGCGACACTAGGCCTATGTCCATAATTTCGTCGGCTACCGCCGGTACACCGACCCTTGAGAGTTTCAGGAGGGGTCAGGGTTGCGTAGCAGCACGGTTCGGGGAGATCGTCGTGGCCGGAGTATACTTCTCCCCGAGCCGAACTCTCTCCGAATTCCACAACTCCCTCATGGAGTTGAGTGTCGTCATCCGAGGCTATCCCCCGTGGTTGTGCTCGGGGACTTCAATGCCAAAAACCTGGCTTGGGGTTCTCGTTGCACAGATGTGCGGGGTAGGATGGTGGACGACTGGGCTCTGGAGGCGGGCCTAGTCGTCATAAATCGGGGTTCTGTCCCCACGTGTGTGCGGATGCGGGGCGAGTCGGTGGTGGACATCTCGTTCGCTAGCCCCGCTCTGTCACCGCGTGTCGTTGACTGGCGCGTCATGGAGGGGGTAGAGACCTATTCCGACCACCGGTACATCCGGTTTGATGTCTCCGCCCCGGACTCAAGCGCGTCGGTCTTACAGACCCCGAGTGGTCCGCGTTGGGTGCTGAAGCAGCTGCACCGGGAGCTCCTCCAGGAAGCCTCGATAGTGCAGGCCTGGGTGACTTCATCGAACAGGCCTGCCGACATCAACAACGAGGCAGGTTGGTTCCAGGAGGCCATGTCCGACATTTGCGACGTGGCAATGCCCCGAGTTCGGCCAGGAAGCGCCCGGCGTCAGGTGTACTGGTGGCCAGGCATCGCAGACCTGAGAGCGGCGGTAGGCAGGCTTAAGGCCAAAAATACCGCCCAGGACCCGATGGCTTGCCTGGCAAAGCCTGGTTCCTGGCCTCGGAGGCTCTCGGGCCCCGACTGGAAGGGCTCTTAAGCGCATGCTTGGAGAGAGGCCAGTTCCCGCTTCGCTGGAAGACGGGGAAGCTGGTCCTCATCCTGAAGCCGGGGCGCCCTGCGGACTCTCCGTCCGCATACCGGTCCATTGTGTTGCTCGACGGGGTGGGCAAGCTCTTTGAAAGAGTCATTGCGAACCGCCTCGCTGGGCACCTTGTGGGGATGGAGACGGACCTTGCGGAACACCAATTTGGTTTCCGCAAAGGGCGCTCGACGGTGGACGCCATCATGCGCGTGAGGGCTCTCACGAAGGGGGTTGCGGTGTCCATGGGTGGGGTTGTCTTGGCGATGTCTCTTGACATCGCCAACGCCTTCAGCACCATGCCCTGGAGCTGCATTAGGGAGGCACTCCGGTATCACCGGGTGCCGACCTACCTTCGTTGTGTGGTTGTGGACTACCTGACGGATAGGGCCGTCATCTACCCCGGTCGCACCGGAGAATGGAACCGGCGAGAGGTGTCGTGCGGTGTTCCGCAGGGATCAGTTCTGGGGCCGCCCTTGTGGAACATCGGCTACGAATGGGTGCTGCGCGCTGACCTCCCTAGCGGTATCAGCGTAGTTTGCTACGGTGACGACACGCTGGTGCTGGCACAAGGGAGGTCGCACGAGGCGGCGGCCGAACTAATGACACGCGGGGTTGCGATAGTCGTGGAGAGAATCCGGCAACTGGGTCTCGAGGTGGCATTGCATAAGTCCGAGGCCATGTGCTTTCATGGGCCTCGGAATGCGCCACCGTCGGGATCCACACTGACGGTAGGAGGGGTTCCCATCGGCGTCGAGTCGACGCTGAAGTACCTAGGGCTTGTCCTCGACTGCCGGTGGAACTTCGTGGAGCATTTCCGACGTTTGGCCCCTAAACTGGGAAGGGCAGGGGCTGCGTTCAAGCGGCTCTTGCCCAACCTGGGGGGTCCAAACGCCTCATGCCGGAGGCTCTACGCGGGGGTCGTGCGGTCCATGGCCCTTTACGGGGCCCCAGTGTGGGCGCGTTCTTTGAGGTGGCGAGCCGCCCATTACCTGAACGCGTCCCAGAAGGTGGTAGCCGTAAGGCTGATCCGGGGGTACCGCACGATCTCCGGCGAGGCAGCGAGCCTCTTGGCCGGATTGCCGTCGAGGAGATAAGCCGTGCTTGCCTGAGTTGGTATGTGAATGGGTGATCACCCATTACATACCAAGTCTCCTTCTTGCCTTGGAAAGCATGTTTAGCTGTGGGTTCCAGTTGTCATTTGTAGATCTTTGACAGTCCTTAACACGTTGACTGCCTGACAATAGACACAATTGAAAATGTATTGTTTGGTCACCGGTGACCGGAGCGGCAGTGAAGGTGTTAAGTAGTCAGTGGCCCGAAAGTCTGACAGTCAGTGTTACCAAGCGGTATCACATTACCCAGTAATAACTGGGTTCTAGAGATCAGCTACCGCATTCACAAACGCTCGGATTCGATTTAGATTCGGAACGTCGTATGTCTATCTCGCTTCCTTTCGTAATGCCACAACAAGATCAAAATCGAATCCGAGCGCTTGTAATTAGGGGGCCAGATAGGCAGTCGCTCCATACTGGTATTCAGCTGCATCCGGTTAATCTAGCAGCTGACCCCAACATAGATGGGAAAAGGATAGGCAGATGATGATTGGTAAATTAACACATTTTTTTTTTCAGAGCATCGGCAACTTCACCTGTAATATATGCGCTGTCAGATTTCCACATAACCTAGCTCTGAACAAACACAAGAGGAAGCATTATGTAGTCTACAGATGTAAACTGTGTAGATACCAGGGCAATGATCTGCGGTCAGCGGTGAACCATTGTAAGATCAAGCATGCAGCCGACAAACCAGATAGTATACACTGTTTGCAGTGTAAATTTGTGGCCAAGTACGTACTACATTATAGTTACTAATAGCTGTTCCGCGCAACTTCGTCTGCGTCACATTTTCCCCGTTATCACAGTATTTTTCATTGCTGCTACACTTCTATACAGCTTCATCTATTGAATACTTACTCCATCCAGTCAACAGATACCGCCATCTGTTAGAATCGTTTGGAGCTAACAGATTTATTTATTTATTTAAGCTTTATTTATCCATACTAATACAAACTTAGTTACTAAAAGAGATTTATAAAATATATTTTATTGTATGGCCCCTGTAGGGTAAAAAGCCTCCTTCATCTTTTTCCATTTTTGTTTGTCTTGGGCTGTGTACATCCAGTTTTTCCCAGCCGTTTTCACGATATCATCAACCCTTTTGTCGTCCTCTTTGTCTCTTTCCAGTGGGACCAAGCCACTTTGTTGTTTGTAATGTCCATCTGTTATCCTGGTACCTAGCTATATGGCCTGCCCACTTCCATTTCAGTGTCATGGCTTGTTTCAGTGCATCCGTAAGTTTTGTTTTATTGCGTATGTCAGCATTTCGTGTTTTGTCTATTCTTCTTAGTTTCAGGATACTTCTTTCCATGGCGTGCTGGCACGAGAGGATTTTGTTTTTAGACTTGTTTGTGAAAGTCTGACTTGCAAATGTTAAGGAGGGCAAGATACATGAATCCATTATGATCTTCTTTAACTTCAGATTGTAATTTCCTTTGAGGATTTCTTTCTGTGCCCAATATTTTTTCCATGTTGTGTTTATTCTTCTGTCTACTTCATTCTCATTTCGATTGGTGTCAAATGACATAAGTTTTCCGAGGTATATATATTCGTTGACATATTCTATCGCCCTTCCATCTATCTTTATTGGGGTTTGAATATTATTGGTCATTATTTTTGTTTTGCTGGTATTCATTTCCAATCCTACTTTCTTGCTTTCTTTGTCGAGGCTTTGAAGCATTTTTTCTAGGTCTGTGGCAGTTTCACTAAAAAGAGCTATATCATCAGCGAATCTTAAATGGGTTAGACGTCTGTTTAGTATCCACACCCCTTTGTTTGTCCAATCTATATTTTGGAAGATATCTTGAAGAACCGCAATGAATAACTTCGGCGAGAGCGGATCTCCCTGCTTCACACCTCTTTCTATAGGAAACTCTTCACCTTTCCTTTCTAGTTTTATTCTACTCACGCTTTTTGAATACACATTCTTTATGAGATTTATGTATTTTTCAAGTATGTCGTTATTTTTAAGTGCTTCCCATATAGATGTATGTGTAATACTGTCGAAAGCTTTTGAATAGTCAACAAATGCTACATAAAGTGGTTTATTAAATTCCTGGTATTTCTCTATTAGTTGGTCCATTGTGTGGATATGGTCACTGGTTGAATAGTTCGGACGAAACCCTGCTTGTTCTATTGGTTGGTTTTTGTCTATGTTCGGTGCTATTCTGCTAAGTAAGATCGACGAAAACAGCTTATATACAGCCGATAACAAACTAATAGGCCTGTAGTTACCTATGTCTAATGGGTTTCCTTTCTTGTAAAGTAGTACTATGTGTGAAAGACCCCATTGTTCTGGTATTTGTTCGGATTCTAAAATCCGGTTAAAGAGTGTTGTCAAGTATGGGATTAGAATCCGTTCTCCGATTTTTAATGATTCATTAGTCAGATTATCTGGTCCTGGACTTTTTTCTGTTTTCAGTGTTTTTATGTGTCTGAATACTTCCATTTCACTTATTGGGTCTATTGTTTGTTGGGTTTGTTCTTTGTCTTTTCCTTTTTTGTATTTGCTTTCATCAGTGGCCAATTCCTCTCCTGGAGACTTTCTGTAGAGGCTTCTATAGAAGTCTGTAGCGCACCTGAGAGCATCTTTCCTGTTTCTTGCCTTGCTCTGACCGTCCCCAGGCTCTGAATCCATATTTTATGTGTTGACAGTTCTTTGTTGGCTCGTTTTGAACTTCGAAACGTTTTGAGGTTTTTTTCGATGATTGTCTTTCTATAAGTGTCAATTTATAGTCGCAATATTATTTTATTGCAAATTAAGTCACAATTATCTGTTAGCTCCAAACGATTCTAACAGATGGCGGTATCTGTTGACTGGATTGAGTAAGTATTCAACAGATGGCGCTGTATAGGAGCGGAGCAGCAATGAAAAATATTGCGAAAACTGGGAAAATATGAAGCACTTGATAGACGCAACTTCGTCTAAGTTGCGTCTATCAAGTAATCTTTCAAGTTGGATCAAACTGCACACGGAATGCAAATTTAATTAAAATCGGTTAAGTAGTTTAGGAGTCCATCCCCGACAAACAACGTGACACGTAATTTATACATATATAGATGTACAATAATTAATAAGCTATTAATTTCCAGAAACTCACAAGACTTAGAAAGACACATGGAAATGGAACATAAGTTTTGGTGTAATGAGTGCGGAGAAAAATTCACATTAAAGAGGAATATTAGAATACATTTGACGTGAGTACCACCATCATCATCATCAGCCTATAATGTTCCCACTGCTGGGACACAGGCCTCCGGTCAATGAGAGGGAGTACCACCAAATATGAATAAATTGCATTACAAGGGTCTTAAATATGATTACAATCATGAGCACTAATATGTATACACTGCGCAGCTTTCAAATTATTTTTCTCTTTTTGTATTGATTGTAATTGTGTAAATAAACGCCGGCTGCATGTACGAAAAAGGATGACTCATTTTCCCTTTACGCTTAATGTACCATCACCAAACTGGGTATCGGACCCCGGTAAGGACTATCCTTGCTTGCAGCGTTAAAACAGTTAAAAACTTTCTATTCCTTGGTCCCTTTTTTTGTTTTATTCCTATTGGTCGAAAAACGGTGGTCAAACATCTGGGATCATTAACACAGCCTGAGTTTTTTTTTAAACAGGTCATATTTTAAATTTTTCAAATTGGACCAGTAGTACCGAACCGGAGCCTATTCAATGCAAACAAACAAACAAACAATCAAATTTTTACTCTTTATAATATTAGTTAAGATCTCGTGGCTAAATAATAACAGCCGCACGGGTCGATCTTTAAGGTTAAGCTGTGCTTGCCGAGGTTGGTCCGTGGATGGGTGATCTGGTAAGGGGTGCCATGTCGCAAGTACGACTGCTGACCATAACGTACTGGGTTCGATTCCTATGTCGGGCAAAGGTATTTATTTTCTTCATCAGGAACTTTTCAGTAACCACAGACTCTGGATTTGTGCCCGGTTGATGTCAATAGGTTATAGGCCCGTCCCCTAAACCTATTACATGGGATCTAAACACACTGGTAAAATGTCTGTGTACCTTAGGTACACAATCAAAATCAAAAGTCATTTATTCAAATTAGGCTGATAATCAGCACTTTTTGAACGTCAAAATAACAAGTGACAGTCCCCAAAACGCCCGCCCTTCGCCACTTCCTAGTGTTTTAGCTGGGAAGAAGAATTGGCGGAACAAACTCCCCAGCAACACATCTGTCTGTTAGATTAGAAGAACCAGATTCTATACTACTCGACCAAGCTAAGTTTGCACCTCGCAATTTTGTTTGTGTATATTTTAATGTACCTTTGTATAATCTAATGTTAAAAACAAGAAATGCAAAGTATCTAACAAACATTTCTTTACTTTTTTATAGTCATAGCAAATCCTTTCTTGCAGTCCGTACCTAAGCGACAGTGTGACATAATCGACGCGAGGTGCAAACTTAGCTTGGTCGAGTAGTACAATAGTGAGATTCTATATAATAGTGAACTGTTATGCCAATTCTTTTGCGGAATACAGACATGATGTTATAATTATTTTATTTATTTTCAGTCGGACCCACGCTCCACTACGCGCCTTCAAATGCGATATTTGTAAAAAAGGATTTAAAACGAATGCGCAACTAGAATCGCATCTGGCCAGACATAACGAAAGCATAGCTAAGAAATTATCGTATTGTGAGGAATGCTGTATGCAGTTTAAGACTATAGTAATATACAGATCTCATTTGAAGAATACTGCTCATCATTCTAAGGGGTAAGTACCGTTTTAAAAATGTTTGTAGCAGTGAAAGCCAAATAAAAATAAAATAAAATCGTTTTTCTGGCAAAAAAAGTCCATTGGCAAAGCAAGGTTGTTAGTAACAAGAAATTTGCTTATAACTAATCTATTACATCTATTATCTATTACAAATAAATAAAATTGAAGTGCCTGTTTATAATATTAAAATAACCGCTTTTAGTACATGCATATGAATGTTTATACGGTACATATACCAAAATATTTTTTTTTACAATTTTTGTCTCTCTGTTTGTTCCGGCTAATCTCTGGAACGGCTGGACCGATTTTGACGGGACTTTCAGTGGCAGATAGCTGATGTAATAAGGAGTAACTTACGCTACTTCTATTTGAGAAATATTCTCAAATTATTATATCAATTATAATAAAAATACAAATACGAAACAAAAATATTTTTTGTTAAATTCCACGCGGCCGAAGTCGCGGGCACAGCTAGTGTTATAGTAATTAAAAATTAAAAATAAGAAAACTAGACAACGACAAGAATAATGGTGTGACTGTCAGGCTCTCAAGTCATACGTCTCAAGTTCGAACCCAAGATACGCAACTCTGATTACTGCACCGGTCGGTGCTCAGAACCTCGTGGCTATAATAATAACAGCTGGTCGGGTCGATCCTCCGGTTAAGCCGTGCTTGCCTAGGTTGGTCCGTGGATAGTGTTGGGATTTTATCCGGATAAATACTCAAAATGGATAAATACTCAATAAATGTCCGTTTTTACTCGAGTATTTATCCAAAAAGCGGATAAATACTACCTACAGTTTTACTTACGTTATCTTACGTGAATATTGTTATTTTACAAGCAAAAGGATTGAAATAAATAAAAATCGGAAAATATAGATTTGTTCCGTGCTTTATTAATCACTTTAACAATAACAAAAAGCCTGTAATACTCAATGATGGTTATTATCGTCAAGCACTGCCTAAGTTAGATAATGTTATCAATTTGTGATAAAGTTATTAATCACAAAAATACGGACATAAAAAAGGGGCTCCCGTGACTCTACGTAAGAACCGGTTCTGCAAGGTTTGCATCCTATGGATGTACTTAAGCTTGGTGTATGCGTACACGACTCAAGCGTACGTTATACTGGGGCGGATCACCGCGGTATAAAGGTGCAACTTGCACTTGAGTGACAACTTGCTTTTTGCTGAAATCATGAAATGAAGCCTACCCAAAGTAAAGGCAGCTCGGTCGCGAGCTGCTTTGATGTGCGCCGCGAAAGACAGGTGGTTGTCGAGAAGAACTCCTAAGTACTTGGCTTGCTACTCCAAAGGGATAGGCTTGCCGTACATAGTTATCGGGTTGTTGTAAAACTTACATGCGCGTGCGCTCTTTATGGCGCAAACCTGGGCACTGCACGAACACTATGCGGCACGGGAGTGGAGGGCAAGATAAGCAAAACAAAAGAAACGGGACAATAGGTGGCCGGGATAGGGTATAGTAAGAACCACGTTGTTTCGTTTTGACATCAAAAGTAATAATGTAATAGTGTCATCATCATCATCATCATCATTTCAGCCGAAAGACGTCCACTGCTGGACATAGGCCTCCCCCAAGTGTCGCCACATTGATCGGTCCCGTGCGACTCGCATCCAACGGATCCCCGAAACCTTCACCAGGTCATCGGTCCATCTAGTGGGAGGCCTTCCAACGCATCGTCTCCCGGTTCGCGGTCGCCATTCCAGAACTTTTCGGCCCCATCGGCCATCTGTTCTGCGAGCAATGTGCCCTGCCCACTGCCACTTAAGTCTGGCAATTCTTCGGGCTACGTCGGTAACCTTGGTTCTCTTGCGGATGTCCTCATTTCTGATTTGATCACGCAAGGAAACTCCGAGCATAGCTCTCTCCATTGTCCTCTGGGTGACTTTGAGCCTTCTGATGAGGCCCATTGTGAGCGGCCACGTTTCGGTCCCGTATGTAATCACTGGCAACACACACTGGTCATAAACCTTTGTCTTGAGACACTGCGGTAAGTTGGACGAGAAGATACCACGCAGCTTCCCGAACGCTGCCCAGCCGAGTCGGATTCGACGATTGACCTCTTTCTCGAAGTTAGACCTACCCAACTGGACCGTTTGTCCCAGGTAGACATAATCGTCTACAACTTCGATAGTAAAGTCTCCGATCTTGATAGGAGTGGGTGTTACATGGGCATTCAACATGACCTTGGTTTTGTCCATGTTCATTTTAAGACCCACTCTTTCGGAAGCTCTACTGAGGTCATCGAGCATTGTACTGAGGTCCTCCATGGTCTCAGCCATGACCACTATATCGTCGGCAAATGGAAGGTGAGAGATGTACTCGCCATTGATGTTGATGCCTAGCCCTCTCCAGTCCAGAACCTTGAAGATATCTTCCAATGCAGCGGTGAACAGTTTCGGAGATATGACGTCTCCCTGTCTCACACCTCGCTGCAGAAGGATAGGTTCCGAGGTCTGGTCCTGAAGTCGGACTGACATGGTGGCGTTTTTGTACAAACACTTCAGCACCTCGATGTACCGATAATCAATTTGGCACCGTTGGAGAGACTGCAGTACAGCCCAAGTCTCGATCGAATCGAAGGCTTTCTCATAGTCCACAAACGCTAAACAGAGAGGCAGGTTGTACTCTTCGGTCTTCTGTATAACCTGTCGCAGCGTATGTATGTGGTCTATGGTGCTAAAGCCTTTACGGAATCCGGCTTGTTCGGGAGGCTGAAAATCGTCAAACCTGCGCGCGAGACGATTCGTGATGACTCTTGAAAACAACTTGTAGACATGGCTTAGAAGTGAGATGGGCCTATAGTTCTTCAACCGGGCATTGTCGCCCTTTTTGAAGAAGAGTACCACCACACCCCTGCACCATGCCTGAGGCGTTTTGCCCTCGAGTATGACGGAACCAAACAGCTTCTGAAGGGCCTTAAGTACCGGTTTTCCACCCGCCTTCAGAAGTTCGGCCGTAATTCCATCATCACCCGGTGCCTTGTTGTTTTTAAGCTGTTTCAGAGCCATCCTAATCTCGTACAGGCTGATGTCCGGGATGTCTTCGGTGTAGTGTCGGGTCAGTCTAGCTCTTGGGTCATTCGCTAGATTTACAACGGGTTTCCTGGTTGACGTGTACAACTGCCCATAAAAACTCTCGATCTCCCTCAGTAGCTCCGGTTTGGCGGATACGATTCTGCCATCGTCGGTCTTCAGTTTCATAGTTAGTTTAATAGTGTAGTATTTTGGAAAGCCCAAATAACAATGCTAGTCATAAAATTTAAAAAAATAACCATCCGATTCGCAAAAAAAATAAATATCCATCATTTTGAGTAAATATCCGATAAAAATGGATAAAAACGAGTATTTATCCATTTCGGATAAATACTCGAGTAATTATCTTCCGAGAATTTATCCTCCGCCCATCACTATCCGTGGATGGGTGACCGCTCATTACATACCGAGTTTCCTTGTTGCCTCTGTAGGTTGTGTGGGTGAAGGTGAAGTTAAAATAAATAGCCCCAATAACAGTGGAAAGAAGAAAGTTTATTCCACACACTAGATCACATATATCACGCTCACACAATAGTTACACAAGATAGAAGGAGTGGTAGAAAGATAGATGGAAGAGAGAACAGATTGAAAGCAAGAAACAGATAAACAAAGTTAGGTACATTATAAAAAGCGCGGCGGGAGGCTAAGCAGATAAGTTAGCTAACTCGCGTGCGGTAAGCGAGAGCGTGACGGACGAACGTGCCGCCCCGCTCGCGCCACAGCCGTGCGCGCTGCGCGTGCACGTTAAGCCGTCGGTCCCGGCTTTCATTTGTAGATCTTTGACAGTTGTTACGAGTAGTCAGTGGCCTGAACGTCTGACAACCAGTCTTACCAATGGGTATCGAATTATCCAGCACTAACTTGGTTGTGGAGGTCAGCTAGGCAATCACTTCATGTAAAATACTGGTATTCAGCTGCTTCCGGTTAGACTGGAAGCCGACCCCGACATAGATGGGAAAAGGCTAGGCAGATGATGATTGATGAACAGAAAAAAAACGGGCCAAGTGCGAGTCGGACTCGTGGACGAAGGGTTCCGTACCATTATTTATAAAAACGAGCAAAAATATCACATTTTTGTATTGACGCCCCCTTAAATATTTATTTTATTCTGTTTTTAGTATTTGTTGCTATAACGGCAACAGAAATACATAATCTGTAGACATTTCTACTGGCTAACTATCATGGTTCATGAGATACAGCCTGGTGGCAGACGGACGGACGGACGGACGGACGGACAGCGAAGTCTCAGTAATAGGGTTCCGTTTGACCTTTTGGGTACGGAACCCTAAAAACAACTATACAAATTGGCATCTGCAGATACATGTTCTGCTGTATTTGATTTCACTTTCATGAAATACTTTTGGAACAGATTCTTCCTTAGCAGAATTCAGAATAACACCATAATCTTAATTTTCAGATACTCTTGCTCGAAGTGCGATAAAACATTCAAGGGAAAAAGCTATTTGAAGCAACATTATGACTTCCACCATTTACATAGATCTCGGTATAAGTGTGAAGTATGCAACAAGGTATGTTTTTAAACTCAGTTTTATTCTATTATATACTAGCTGTCCCGCGCAACTTCGTCTGCGTCACATTCATCTGCGTTTTCGCAACATTTTTCATTGCTGCTCCGCTCCTATTGGTCGTAGCGTGATGATATATAGCCTATAGCCTTCCTCGATAAATGGGCTATGTAACACTGAAAGAAGAAAAGATTTTTTCAAATCGGACCAGTATTTCCTGAGATTAGCGCGTTCAAGCAAACAAACAAACTCTTCAGCTTTATTATCATCATCATCATTACAGCCGAAAGACGTCCACTGCTGGACATAGGTCTCCCCCAAGTGTCGCCACATTGACATTTTGGGGGGGTTTGCCATAATCGTCACGCTTGGCAGGCGGGTTGGCGATTGCAGTACGGTTGTTACAAAATCACAGAGAACGCTGCTGCCCATTCTCTGGCAACTCCCTTAGTCGCCTCTTACGACACCCACGGGAAGATATGGGATGGTCAGCTTTATTATTAGTATATAGTATTAGTATAGCTAATAGATATTTCTCGACGGCATGTAAAGCTGAGTCAGAGGCCCATGGATGGCATAATAACTCTGGACTCCAGGTTAGGCAGTAACTACACGATAACCAAAGAAGTATTATTATACTAGCTGTCCGGCGCAACATCGTCTGCATCACAATTTCCCCGTTTTCGCAATATTTTTCATTGCTGCTGCGCTCCTATTGGTTGTAGAGTGATGATCATAGATCGGAGTAGGTAGATTGATTTTTGGTACTTGTATCATAAATGCACACAGAAAGAATAACATGGATAAGCCATTTTTCCGGAAAGTAATTCCGGATGCAATTAAATATTGTTAATGTTGGTAGTGATATTATTACTACTCAATTCAAAATTTAAAGGATGGTATCAAAACTAAATTAATTTATTATTTATCTGTTGAAAAATTTTTTTTTAATAATCAACCAATTCCGGAGGAATGTCCATATTAATATAAACGTTTCGGATCAATGACCCCAATTCAATCTACTTACTCCGATCTATGGTGATGATATAGCCTACAGCCTTCCTCGACAGCGCGAATACTTACTCAATCCAGTCAACAGATACCGCCATCTGTTAGAATCGTTTGGAGCTTACAGATAATTGTGACTTAATTTGCAATAAAATAATATTGCGACTATAAATTGAGATGTAAGCTATCCTATCTTTCAAGTTGGATCGAACTGCACACGGTGTGCAAATTTGATTAAAATCGGTTACGTAGTTTAGGAGTCCATCCCGGACAAACAACGTGACGCGTAATTTATATATAAATGTATTATACATAGTATAGATTTACATTCTCTTTGTTCCAGACTTTCATGTCGAAATCAGCTTTAAATATCCACAAGGCTGGACACCTGGGTAAAGACAGGCCCAGGAACTTCTCTTGCAACATATGTTCTAAGAAATTCTTTGTGAGTATGACTGCTTTTGATCACTGTTCCTAGTAGTAAACCATAGAGGAAGACCTGACCTGCTGGCCTACCATGACGTCTTAAAGCAGTATTATTTTAACCACATTCCAGCGTGGGAAAGAGACGCTAGACGTTCTTTAAAGCTTCGTCTCTTTTCCACACTGGAATAAGATTGAGACAATACTGCTTCCCATAACTTCCCGTGGGTGTCGTAATAGGCGACTAAGGGATTTGCCAGAGAATGGGCAGCAGCGTTCTCTGTGCGTTTGTAACAACCGTACTGCGATTGCCAACCCGCCTGCCAAGCGTGACGATTTTGGCAAAACCTCCCAAAATGTTAATGTGGCGACACTTGGGGGAGGCTTATGTCCAGCAGTGGACGTCTTTTGGGCTGAAATGATGATGATGAATACTGCTTTAAGACGTCGTAGTAACAATCTGGAGGCGAGGGTCATCGCGTCACTGTACAAGTGGCGCGGACGCTGGGCGGTGAACCGATGCAGCGCGAAATTGAGCTGCGTCGGTTTCAGCTCCGCGAGGTCCTGATGGCGGACTGGCAGGCTTTGCGCCCTACCGCCACCATCGAGGCGACCAGTGCTCGAGCAATGGCTTGGAAGGAGGCACGGCCCACTGTCATTTCGGGCGACGCAGGTGTTCTCGGGGCATGTGTGCTTCGGGAAGTACCTGCGTCGCATAAAACAGGGAGCCGGACGCTCCGTGTCATCACTGCGTCCACTGTCTCGAGGAAACGGCGCGGCATACGCTTGCAGAATATGCCGCATGGGAGGACAATGGTACACCGCTGTGTACGATTTTGTGCTTTATTTATTTTTGTGGGCGTGTTTTAATGGTACTGTATGTTTGTGAGGAGAGCAGCGGTGGCCCAGTGGTGGCATCCCCGACTAACGAGCAGTAAGCCGTGGGTGGCTTCGAACCCAGGCATTACTTTGTGTAATTTATTTCATCACTGCTGCTCTCAAAAACGGTGAAGGAAAACATGGTGAGGAAACCACAGGCATGTACTAGAACTAAAAAATCGAAGACATGTGTCATCTACCAACCCGCACTGGGCCCGCGTGGTGGATTACAGCCCACTCCCTCTCATAGAGAGGAGGCCAGTGTCGCAGCAGTGGGAACATTATAGGCTGATGATGATGATGTTTGTGAATGTTGTACGTGTAGATTTAATATCTGGAAATAAACGTTTCATTTCATTAGGTATATCTCTGGCTAACCCTTCGGTTATTACCATAGATCGGAGTAAGTAGATTGATTTTTGGTACTTGTATCACAAATGCACACAGAAAGAATAACATGGATAAGCCATTTTTCCGGAAAGTAATTCCGGTATTTCCGGATTCAATTAAATATTGTTAATGTTGGTAGTGATATTATTACTACTCAAATCAAAATTTAAAGGAAGGTATCAAAACTTAATTAATTTATACCATATAATATACCACCCATGATCCTTTGTTCTGATTGGTCGTTGGGTTGTGTCAAATCGTGACTGAGTGCCGTTAAAAAAAAATTAAGAAGAATATAATATTGCTTATTTTAATACAATTCCTACCTAAGTTCCGATTTTTATTAATAGTAAACCAATTCCGGAGGAATGTCCATTTTAATATATGTTTCGGATCAATGACCCCAATTCAAAAAAAAAATCAAAATCAAAATATTTTATTTTACATAGGCCTACATGGGCACTTATAAAACGTCAACAGAAGAGGCACGGTTCGGGTTGGTCGTTTCCTATGGAGAAGAACCGGCAAGAAACTCCATGGTTACTCTTTTAAAATCATTTGGTTCTACAATATTTGGATGTTACAGCGCTAGTACTTAAGTATGAGAGGACAGCGTAGGCCCGACAATAAGTCATCGCTTACTACAAAAGGTAGAAAAAGATGAAGCTGAAAAAAAAAAAATACAAAGCCTACAATGTCCACACATTCACAAAAAAATATGAATGAAAAAGAATCTATACAAAAGTAAAAATAAAACTAAGAACAATTAAATAAACAATTGACACAAATGTAGTCATTAGTACTGTAACTATTCTGCACAATGAATAAACGGTGCAATGATTTGAAAACTATTGTAAAACATCTGAAAAAAAATGAATAGAATAAATAAAATTCGGAATAGTTAGAGACATCCACATATTTGTGTCGTCAATATACAATCAATATATTCAATCTACCTACTCCGATCTATAGTTATTAAAGGCGTGATGCTATGATTAAATTGTAATAGGCTCCATTTATTTCCATTACAGAGTTCGTCAGTGCTCCATAATCATCAATTAACGCATACAGATGAACGAAAGTTCATGTGCGAAGATTGCGGTGACACCTTCAAGCAAAAAGCATGCTTATTTACACATACGCGACTGAAGCATAAGGGTTGGCGAAAGAGAAAGCGAGAGAGTTGATTATAGTCTGTCTCCTCTTCATCATAAATAGTTGAGCAAGCAACAAGCATGCTTTTTACAGATACGCGACTGAAGCATAAGGGTTGGCGAAAGAGGAAGCGATAGAGTTGATTATAGTCTGTCTCCTCTTCATCATAAATAGTTGAGCAAGCAACAAGCATGCTTATTTACAGATACGCGACTGAAGCATAAGGGTTGGCGAAAGAGGAAGCGATAGAGTTGATTATAGTCTGTCTCCTCTTCATCATAAATAGTTGAGCAAGCAACAAGCATGCTTATTTACAGATACGCGACTGAAGCATAAGGGTTGGCGAAAGAGGAAGCGATAGAGTTGATTATAGTCTGTCTCCTCTTCATCATAAATAGTTGAGCAAGCAACAAGCATGCTTATTTACAGATACGCGACTGAAGCATAAGGGTTGGCGAAAGAGAAAGCGAGAGAGTTGATTATAGTCTGTCTGCTCTTTATAATCCATAGCCGACCAAGCAAAAAGCATGCTTATTTACACTTCCCGACTTAAGCATAAAGGTTTGCGAAAGAGGAAGTCAGAGAGTTGATAATTGTCTGTCTCATCAGCCTCTCTTAGCTTGTGGCAAGGTCTAAGTTCCTTTTTTGATGTGAAATATATTATATGCGCGACTAAGCAGTAAAATGGAGTCGTATTTTCCGAGCCGGGAAATGGTGTTGCGCCCCCACCCCTCATCATCTGCCTAGCCTTTTCCCAAACTATCTTGGGGTCGGCTTCCAGTCTAACCGGATGCAGCTGAGTACCAGTATTTTACATGAGGCGACTGCCTATCTGACCTCCAAAACCCAGTAACTGGGTAATACGATACCCCCTTAGTAAGACTGGATGTCAGACTTTTGGCTTCTGAGTTATCGTAACGACTGTCAAAGATTTACAAATGACAGCCGGGACCAACGGCTTAACGTGCTTTCTGAGGCACGGAGGAAACTCGGTATGTTAATATGGTCACCCATCCACGGACCAACCACGGCAAGCACGGCTTATCTTTAAAGATCGAACCGTGCGGCTGTTATTATTTAGCCACGAATTCTAGTTCGAGTAAAATCAAACTATACCCATTCAAATTTGAAAAATTTGTTCTGGATTGATGGTTGATCTTGTTTTGTTTTTGAAAGTTCCACGTAATTTTTTTTTTCTTTTTGTATTCGATAATTATTAAATCCATATTTTTGGCAGTCGCTTCATGTAAAATACTGGTACTCAGCTGCATCCATTTAGACTGGAAACAGACTCCAAGATAGTTTGGAAAAAGGCTAGGCAGATGATGACTCGATAATTATTTCGTTGTAGTTTTTATCCATAAATAATTTTATTAAAAACATACATGTTTCACATATGGCCCATTGGCGTCCTGTGACGACCAACTTTTTTAACCGCACCGTCCGGGGAGAAGGTTTGGTTATGTGGGGCTTGCACCCACTAAAAACATCGCCGTGAGCCTACTGTCGCCTTGGTGGATGAACCGCAAACATTTAACGAAAATAAATATTTTAAACTTATAAAATGGTGTTTTATTTACGAACTAGCTGCCCTGCGCAACTTCGTCTGCGTCACATTGCCCCCGTTTTCGCAGCATTTTTCATTGCTGCTCCGCTCCTGTTGGTCGTAGCGTGATAATAGCCTAAAGCCTTCCTCGATAAATGGGCTATCTAACACTGAAATAATTTTTCAAATCAGACCAGTAGTTCCTGATATTAGCGCGTTCAAGCAAACAAACAAAATTTATTATTTTTTCGAAAATGTTTTTTAGTAACTTTTAAATAAAAAAAACCGGTCAAGTGCGAGTCGGACTCGCGCACGAAGGGCTCCGTACCATTATTTATAAAAACGAGCAAAAAAAAATCACTTTTTTTATGGGAGCCCCCTTAAATATTTATTTTATTCTGTTTTTTTAGTATTTGTTGTTATAGCGGCAACAGAAATTCATAATCTGTAGAAATTTCAACTGGCTAACTATCACGGTTCATGAGATTTAGCCTGGTGACAGACGGACGGACAGCGAAGTCTCAGTAATAGGGTCCCGTTTGACCCTTTGAGTACGGAACCCTAAAAAAAATGCCAGGCATTACACGCGTGCAATTGAAGATCAGCTTAATTTGGTGTTTACACAGGGCCTCAAGTCTGCTATTTTTATTAACTTCGTCATTCCAACACGATCCCATTGTCATTTTGCTAAAAGTTCGTAATCTGCTAAATTCATAATGATCTGTCATTTGTCTGTCAAATTCTATGACATTTCTTTCCATGGAGTTTCAGTGGTTGACCATTGTGAAGTCATAATGACGCCATTATAATTAGTAGATTACCAAACTTGTCAAAATCAACAATTATGAAATTAATGATAGGCTATTCTGACACTATTGTACTAGCAGACTTGACTTGCCCTGCTTGTTTGGGCGTCGTGCCTACTGCTAGGGCCGAAACACATAACCGCGTTGCGGCCGCAACGCTAAAATCAGCAGTTTCCGTTGCGGCGACGCGAAAAGGAGCGTTATATGGTATGGTAGGGTAACCAGTTCCTCGTGATTTTTGATTGTGTATAGACGTCTCTGCCATGGATCGTCGTAAGAAACTTATTGCTTAGTTGTTATTTAGAAGACATTACTCTGTTTTAAACGATAAAAAAGATACTGGATACATCCATTTTTTTCGTCGATAGAATCTCACAAACAAGGGCGTTCCTGAACCAAAGATATAAAAAATCGATCTCAACGTCAGACATTTTATTTTTAAAACTGCTTCCGGTTTGACGCGTGTTGTTTGCAAGTCGCGGTGCGGCGCCGCGCCTCTGAATTCGGCGCTGAAGCCACTGCCAATTTTAGCGGCGCGGCGCCGCAACGCTTAGGTGTTTCGGCCCTTAGGTATATCTCTGCTTAATCCTTCGGGGATTACAGGCGTGATATTATGAACTGGGCCTATTTGGTGCAGCCGTGAGACACACAATGTTTTCTTTTTATTTTCTGTTTAGATTTAAGTTTTTTACTTTATTTTTTATTGTTTGTACTTGTGGCTTGTGTCAAATAAATATGCTTTTTGTCTATCTTAATGAATGATGTTATGTAAAAAATGAACTTCAAACCAAAATATTTATTGGTAAATAAATTCTCACTTATTATAGTTAACTACACTCATAATACATAATACAAAAACTCTTAGATGTTCTTCTTTGTACCTCCGTCTTTGTGCCGTAGTCGTGTGTGTGTGTACAAAGCTGCGCTTTGCTTAAAAGTGTCTCCACAATGTGCACACATGAAGGAGCGCAGCGCGGAATGTGTCAGCTGATGGCTTCGGAGTGTAGCCGATGTCTGTGAAAAAAAAAAGGAGATTATACCAGTGACAAATAAGGAATTAAATTCGAAGGACTAAGTTGGATCCCGAGCAGCATTGGAGGATTCTAGATTAGAACTCTGAGCGGAGCGATGGATACAAGGACCAAGATAATTTTTTTTTCAAGAGTTGTGTATTTCTTACCATTGACTGCGGGAAAATAAATAAATCATGTAGTCGGGGTGGGTCAGGTTCAGGTAAAGAGCTTTGTTATACGATAAAACTTTAATAAAAAAAGATTGAACAAGTCGTGCCATTTTCCTTATTCCTCTTTTCTTTAGACCACAAACTTAAGATTTATGTCAAGACTCCTTGAACCTGATTGGTTCTAACAATATTCAAACTGACCAATAAGTTAGCTTTATACTTGAAATGACCTTGGCCACCATTGGTCAGTGCGACCATAGACAAACTCTACGTCTATGAGCGCGTTCGGAAACACGCTACTTAGCCTGGCGAGTAACGCCGAGGCGAAACACCTTTGCCTTTGCGACTAAGGAGTATTCGACCATCCGCTAATATTTTTAGGGTTCCGTAGCCGAATGGCAAAAAACGGAACCCTTATAGATTCGTCATGTCTGTCTGTCTGTCCGTCCGTCCGTATGTCACAGCCACTTTTCTCCGAAACTATAAGAACTATACTGTTGAAACTTGGTAAGTAGATGTATTCTGTGAACCTCATTAAGATTTTCACACAAAAATAGAAAAAAAAACAAATTTTGGGGTTCCCCATACATAGAACTGAAAACCAGTAGAACGTAAAAAAAACTATCAACGAAAATTGGCTTCAATAAGATATGATGTTTAGTTTTTGAGATATGGGACTTTTTCATCAAAGTGCAGCAGTAACTTTGTTTTTCATTAAGATACTATGAAAAACCAATTTAGTTTTGCGGTTGAGTGGAAGTTTACTAATACTACTAACTAATGAATGACAGTTCAAAATATTGTTTGGGGCTATGGAACCCTGTGTGCGAGTAAGATTTGCACTTGGCCGGTTTTTTTCTCTACACAATGTACTTAATGCTAGGGTTACAGTGGAGCACGAACATGGAATTAACTTAGTGAGAGACTGGTGCTTGATAAGAACCTGTGTTACAAGTCACCAGGGTCCTCCGGCAGCTAGTACTATTTTTGAAAGTAAAAAAAATGTGTCCGTTTCAACCACGCGGCCACCTCATAATACTTGATGAAACTTTGTCAGGAATTAGTCCTAATTTGTTCCTATACACACCTCTTTTCGTGAATTTGTTCCAAAAAAAACCAAGGCGCTATGACCAAGAATAGTTGGCCGCTAGAACCGCCACTTGCCGTAGTCATCGCCCGTGATTACACAGAAACTATATGATGGAGATAGACGAATTATGCATCAAAAGAAAGGTCTTAATTTGTTCCATTTGTTTCAAAAATAAAAAACATCAAAAAGTAAATAAATGAAAAGTTATAATATTTAGTTTTCAGGTTATGAGTAGGTAGGTATCTCACCTTATATATCAAATTATTAGAAGCTAATGTGTATGGACAATTAGTCCCTAATTTGTTACAGCGAATAAACAGAAAAAAATACTAGAAAGTAGGTTCAATGATTTGTTAGAGTCGATTTTAGTTGGCCGCTCGGACGGCAATATGCCTAAAATACAATGGCGTTTATCTCGTTATTAAAAGCAGGTTTAAGCTTAGTTATAGTACTAATTGACGGGTAACGTAACCTAGTTTGGATAAACATGGAGAATATAACTGCAGCATTCATATTTTAGAAGACATTTACAAAAAATCTGTAGTATGAAACCGTATGAGAGTAGGGTGACCATGATTACATTGGTACGAAGGCATGTTTTTAATGTTGGACTCTGTTTGAACGAATATGCGGTTCGTTTTGCGGCCATTGTCTATTGTTCTTAATCCAAAACCATTATAAGAAAAAATAATAAAAGAAAAAAATAATAATAAAGAAATAATAAGATTTTCAAAAGGAGATTTTTTCGTTTGGGAGCAGCCAAAAGCAGGCTTGCTAAAAGACATCATGAAAAAGTAAAAATTTAACTTACCGCAGTTCATTTCGATCCCTCTGCAATACTTTTTGGTGGTGAGTTCCACATTAACAAATCCAACATATAAGTGACACAACTCATAGCTAAGCACTCTTAGACACTTCTGGATTTAGTGATAGTTGTCTCAGTAACTTAGTAGTTTGTAAATCTCGGGAATTAAATACGTACGAGGTACGAGCACACAGTTAAAAATTAAGCACAGTAATGACTATATTCACAACAAAAAATAATCGTTCAAACCCCTTGTGACAAATATTTTTAACAATAGTTTGGAAACAATAGAGATCCTTTTTCTGGAATCGTTCCCATCATAAAACACCTGTGGAAAGTCAATGAAACGAAAATTTAATCAGTAAATACTTTAAAGAATTAAGAACAATAGACAATGGCCGCAAAACGAACCGCATATTCGTTCAAACAGAGTCCAACATTAAAAACATGCCTTCGTACCAATGTAATCATGGTCACCCTACACTCATACGGTTTCATACTACAGATTTTTTGTAAATGTCTTCTAAAATATGAATGCTGCAGTTATATTCTCCATGTTTATCCAAACTAGGTTACGTTACCCGACAATTAGTACTATAACTAAGCTTAAACTTGCTTTTAATAACGAGATAAACGCTATTGTATTTTAGGCATATTGCCGTCCGAGCGGCCAACTAAAATCGACTCTAACAAATCATTGAACCTACTTTCTAGTATTTTTTTCTGTTTATTCGCTGTAACAAATTAGGGACTAATGGTCCATACACATTAGCTTCTAATAATTTGATATATAAGGTGAGATACCTACCTACTCATAACCTGAAAACTAAATATTATAACTTTTCATTTATTTACTTTTTGATGTTTTTTATTTTTGAAACAAATGGAACAAATTAAGACCTTTCTTTTGATGCATAATTCGTCTATCTCCATCATATAGTTTCTGTGTAATCACGGGCGATGACTACGGCAAGTGGCGGTTCTAGCGGCCAACTATTCTTGGTCATAGCGCCTTGGTTTTTTTTGGAACAAATTCACGAAAAGAGGTGTGTATAGGAACAAATTAGGACTAATTCCTGACAAAGTTTCATCAAGTATTATGAGGTGGCCGCGTGGTTGAAACGGACACAAAAAAATGGATAAATAAGAGTGCAGTTATCTTTAATAAGAGTGCAGGACACTAAGACAGGTTGCATTATACACACATCAAAAGTGTCTAGGGATCAACATATTGCTTGCTCACACTCAACATCTCCAAGACTAAGTTTATCCCCTTCACCCCGAGTATTCTTAGCCAACCGCCTTTGTCGTTTGAGATAAGGACCCATATGTGTACTAACCCAGTCGCCAATACCTGTAACTGTGCCCAAATCGAACGGTCTGATAGCTTAAAATACCTCGGAGTAATATTGGACAATCTATTGACATGGAAGAAGCAGATTAACTCAGTTGTGATTCGAGTCAGAAGATTGATTTACATATTTAAAAAACTTCGAGCGGCTGCCGATTTCCAATGCCTTAGAATGGTCTACTTTGCCCTCGCTCAATCAATTCTCGGTTACTGCATAACCACGTGGGGGGGAGCGCACAAGACAACCATGCTGCGGCTAGAGAGGGCTCAGAGAGCAGTGTTAAAAGTACTCGCTAAGAAACCGATTAGATTTCCCACTTGTGAGCTTTACTCACTTTGCGAGGTCCTCTCAGTGAGACAGTTGTTCGTGCTGCAAACACTTATTAGGAAGCACCTACTTCTCCCATACGAACCTCAGTCCCTTCCAAAGAAGCGTCGTGCCGACAGAGTCTGTAAGACTGAACACTGCAGGTTAGCCATGGTCAGTCGCCACTTTACTCACACCAGCTCTAAACTTTATAATGCCATAAATATAAGAATTAAAATATACCCTATGACTAGGTTTGTACTGAAGAAAAAGGTGACCAACTGGCTTAAGAGCTTGTCCTACGATGAGACTGAGCAACTTATGGTGTCATAAACGCGGTAGACACACACATACACACACACACAGACACGCAAATACACACCTCATCCCCACCTCCACACTACATATATACGACATAGTAACCACATAATGCACTTTATAATTTTTTTTTTTTTTTTTTTTTTCTACTATTTTCATTTCGTTTTATTATTTCTAATTTATAATTTAACTTCTTTTAGGTTAATCCTGAAACAATATATAAGATTGTATTTATTTTGAATTGGGCGTTGATAGCTGCGCCACAGTACTTTACTTTTGTAGCTATCTTCGTTTTTTCTGTGTAATCTGTAAACTTAAGTTGTTTCAAATAAACTTTTATTATTTATTATATATTTTTGCAATAACTTTTCTCCTGATTGATATTAATTAAAATTTTCTTTAAGGATTCATCAAATAAAGTGTTTTCGTTTGTCACAGTAACGATAAACCAAGTCACCTTTGCATTAATAAAGAAATTTGCCATTTTCTAATAAAGGGATTTTTGACATTTGAACCACTAACATTAAAGTTCGAAAAAAAGACTGAAATAACAGTTTTCTTTAAAATTTTATTGGGTAACTTAAACAATTAATAATCCGTGTTTCTACCGCGAACACTAACAACACAAGAACATCGGTTTGGCATACTCAAAATGAGTTCATCCAAATCACGCTGTGGAATGGCCGCCCATGTTCGTTGCAACAACAAAAAAAGGTCTTCTTGCGACTGGATACCCTCCATATTCGGCAGAGCTCTTCTCTGTAGCATATCCCATGCATGCTCAATCGGGTTCAAGTCTGGCGACTGAGCAGGCCAGGGCAGGACATTGATGTTAGCTGCGGCGAGAGTCTGTCTTACAACTCTTGCGGTGTGCGGTCGTGCATTATCATGCATTAACTGAAATAAGGGACCGATTTGCACTTGTAGAGGAACGATGACGTCTGATACAATCGTCTCAGCATAAATTTGAGCGTTGAGGTTGCCTCTGATCCAAATCAACTCAGTTCTTCCGCCGATTCAAATACCCGCCCATACCATGATGGTTCCACCACTATAAGGATGGACTTCCTGGCAGGATTTTAATCGCTGTTGGCGTCCAGGGGTTCTCCAGTGTCGTATACGTCTTGTATCCGGTCTCATACCAAAACGAGACTCATCAGAAAAGCACACGAAACGCCATTGTTCTTCTGCCCAATTTCTGTGTTCAAGAGCCCATTGATATCGAATCCTACGATTGTGCATTGCTATAGGTGGTACCCGTAGCGGTCTTCGGGAATGAAGGTTCACTTCATGCAAGCGGTTTCTGACTGTTTGGTCGCTAATTAAGTTCCCTGAAGAGTGATGAAGCCTCACGGCTAACATCATGGCGGTTATTGTTGGAGCTCTTCGAGTTAAGATTTGAATGTATCGGTCTTGTCTCCGTGTGGTGCAGCGATACCGTCCTCCATGGCGCTCAGCCACGGTACCAGTGCTTCGGTAACGTGTCCAAAGTCGACTGATAACACTCTCACTTGTATTCAGAGCTAAAGCCACAGTACGTTGCCGGGAACCAGCTTCTATCATTCCCACGGCTCTGAGCATTTCTTCCCTGCTTAAATGACGTCGCCGCTCCATAATAACGTTGGTTTTAATCAGTAGTAGGGAAACAGTAGCACTAATAATGTCTTCAATGCGTTGTATGTTTTTATAGGGAAAATATTGACAGCTGATTTTCATCTTTTACTCGAATTTGATTCACAGTTCCTGATTCAAATTATGAAATGCACCAAAAAGGATCCATATAAATTTATAAAATCATAAATTTATTACAAAGCCACATCTCAATCTCAAGAAATCCGCATAAAAATGCTTGATCCCTAGACACTTTTGATGTGTGTATTTATAAGACACAGGAAAAAAACATAAAACAAAAAATTCAAATACTCAATGATTGAGATAAATAGTAGTCTACTATTTATATTTATCACATTTTATCATAAAATGGCTACACAGACAACCAGATAGCAAGTTTTATTTACATTTCGTACTTGTTCCAAATGTTTTTATTCACTCAGTTAATAAAATAAGACTTTTATTTGAGGAAACATCGAAATAATTTGATCCCTTGCTGCATCGTTATTACTTAACCTTTAGTTATGAAGTTAATTTGTAAGCAATTCAAGGATTCACTCTATAAATCATACACTTTAGAAACACGATTAATTGTAGTTTTCTCGATAGAAAATAATGCCAATGTAATCTCTAAAAAAGAAAATAAATTCTCAGTACGGCGTAAAAGAAAAAGCTTTTAAATAATAACAAAACTACATGTTTTCTATAACGTATACATTTTAGATTTTCAAAATTTGTATTGGTTTCAATAATATGAAGGAAATACCTAAATTAGCGCGCGTTCCGCCCATTATAACTAGAGCCGCCACTCTTCCCGGAGCGTCGCGCGCGCCTGTCTTACACATACACGGAGCGCATAGATACCTACACGGTGCGCTTTTAAATCAAATCGAATCAAATGCCCTTTTTCGGGTGGTTTTTTGGAGTCTTTAGTTAGTTACAGGACGTACAGGTGAACCTAATAAAAGCATGTTAAAACCAAGCGACTATACAAGGTGTTGTTTTGCAACCTCGTCAAATTCTAGGAGGTAACTATGCTAATGATTCTCGACCCGAATCAATAATAAAATGAGTAGGTTATTTTTTTTATTTATTTACTGAAATCGGTAACCGTGAACCACCTGTGTTTTGAACACGGGCCGTCTGATTCCCGCCTTATAACGTCGCTTACACACAAACAAAAAACCTCAAACGTTTTTTCGATAATTTTATAATCCCTAAACCACGTTAAGGGGGTTATTCTGAAATATTGACAAACTTAAACAACAAAAAAACGCAGTGTTTTTTAATAATTTACTAGGTACCGTAATTTATATTGATTATTTAGGTCTTTTGTGACAACATCCTGAATTTTGACGAGGATGCAAAACAACACCTTGTATAAAGCTCAACATAAAAAGCTGTAAAACTTACAAAGAATTTCTTGCCACATGTGTTACAAGAATGATTTCTAGGTCTGCTCATACCGTGGTATTGTTGTTTGTGGTTTCGTAGGCGCCAATTTGATATGAAGAGCTGGAACAAAAGGTAGTGCGTGATTTTTTTATATTTCATAAGGGCTAGTAAGATGATGATACACCGCCTCCACTTTCAGTTACTTTTTAACTGGCTCCTGAAATAAAGGTACACTAACCTAGCTCTTGAGCCAAGGTCTCACAAAACGGTAATCTGTTTTACGGCAATAAAGAATTTTATTATACCTTTACTCATTTCATAACATATAATTTTCATCACACTTGCACGTAAACAGTATCTAAACATACAGGTTAACTTGGTCGTAATGCCCCATATAAAACCCTCGGACTTTTTTTTACCATGAATGAAACCCTAGGGCGGTAAGTAATTTTTTTTTAATTTGTAGCACAGCACATAGGTCATGCAAGGAGTTTACACGCAATTGAAAAATTGGCTTAAAATATTATCTAAATAGGAATTTCATTGCAATCTCGCTACATGTTACTTATAAACTCAACTAATGTTCTAATCGATAGTCTTTTTGTATCAAAACGTCGAAACTATTTTTTTTTTTTCACTCCGTCATGGCTGTATACCTACGTAAGTATTTGTCCTTAACGTTTCTGAACAAAACATTTGTATAATCTGTGGTGTGGGAAAGAGCCCGCCATCCGCTTAAAAAAGTTCACGTTTTTCGTAATAATAGTTGTGCTGATTTGTGTATTACAGCTATAATTCATAATTATTTACTCGCAAATGTGATGAAAAACATTGTATGTTTCACGGGCGGTACGGGAATTTCGAACCTCGTCTCAGAAAGCCCTCAGTCTTCGACTTCGGGCTTCTACTAGAGCCTCGATCGTAATTCCTTACATACCGCCTTTAATACACAAAGTACTATTACATTTATAAATATTTTTACATTTTTTTTTAAACTTTAAAAAAATATTTTATTTTATATCGACTAATAAAAAAATAATAAAAATACTTTATTTCAGACCTTGATCCATATGATGTTAGTAATACACACTACTTATAAACTACGTTAGTAACAAACGAAATAAAAGATTCTAATTCATATATCTGCTCCACTCACTTGACGCACCGGGTACCTGTACATGTACACGTACCCAATGCGCCATAATGGTGCAGCACGGCTTTTCACTAATGACCTTCAGAATGTCATTGCCGTTCCCACGCACCCTGCGCATCATAGAGGCAATCTACTTACGTAATATGGTACTGAAACCGTCAGTACGTGCTTCCGCAAACATTCCTGATGCGCTACAGTAACGTGGGAGCCCCAACAACATCCTGAAAGTATTGTTGTACTGAACTCTGAGGGCGTTGTATGCCCTCTGCGTATATCGAACCCACAGGGAGCACGTGTACAACGACTGACAAAAAGCCTTAAAAAGAGTTATTTTAACTTCTGGTGTACAACGTGCAAACCTGCGGGCCAACATATTACATCGGACAGCCAACGCCCTCCGTTCTCTTTCCATATCAGCATCATCATTTAAGTCCTCCGTAACTATGTGCCCCAAGTACTTAAAATCAACCACTCTTTCAAGGGCCACACCTTTTAACATAACTGGTGGCATATTATGTGTTGGTTTTTTATGCTTCGCCCTAAACACAAGCAGTTTGCTTTTTTGTACATTGTACACAAGTCCGTGCGCTTCTGCATAAGCCTCACAGACCGCCAACAACTTCCTGAGTGCACTAATTGACGGACTCAGCAGCACCATGTCGTCCGCATAACTAATACTATTGACACAAAGTCCGTCAATAGAACAACCAACAAGAGTGCTACTGAGCTCGACAATCAGTTGGTTAACATACAGGTTGAAAAGCGCTGGCGAGGTCAATCCCCACTGTCTCACCCCGCATTCCTACCTGTACTCTTCAGACAACTCGTTGCCCCATCTAACTTGATTGGTTTGGTGGCCATACCAATACTGAAACATATTCGTTATAGTGTCAGGCACTCCCGCTTCGCGCATCTTACACCACAAGACGTCATACCTTACCAGGTCAAATGCCCTGGAAAGGTCTAGGAATGCGGCATACACAGGCGTACTTCTCTCGGTATAGTACCTGACAGTATGCTTGAGGGACAAAATAGCACATTCAGTTGATAGCTGTGGCCTAAAGCCGAACTGAGCATGGTGTATTTTAAGATGTTTACTAATAAAAACTTTTTCTATCTTTCTTTTCATCGGAGGCTAGTTAAAGTAACGATCTCCGCAGGGTGACTGAAAACAGGATGAGAGTTCCCGATAATCGAGTTAAGTGGCGTACAATTGAAGGCCTATGTCCAGCAGAAGCCTGCTGTAGGCTGACGATGGTGACAGAACTTAACCAACTTACCTTGTTACATACTTCACATTTGTACTGCGATTTTCTTAAATGATAGAAATTGTAATGCTGCCTTAAATACCCTTTTGAACGGAATTTCTTATTGCACTCTGAACATGGGTATCTGAAAATTGATAAAGATGTTGTAACAATATTCTGATTTAAAAGAGTGTCTGTGTGCATTGACGCGAATATACCCTGGTGGTTGAGAGAATCTCATGCTCAATTAAATGTCACGCTGATGGTGGCGGGTGTGTCGGGTCATTTAGTACATTAAAATTTAGTTCCCTTCAATATGGTTAAGTTGAATGATGACATGCGTCATGTTCGTGAACGGGCGCTGTCAGTTGTGACTGGTCATCTCTTAGCTGTCACGGTTTATTTGTAATTACTTTATTTTGGAATTACTGATTCAATCTCGTATTTCTACATCGTTCTCACATATTCGTAATTCTTAACATGAATGATGTAACCAAGATTTTGTAACATATATTGATTTAAAAGAGTGTCCATGGAGTTTCTTGCCTAGTCTTCTTTATAGAGATCTACGCTTTGGAATGGACAACTACAGTACTTTCACAAGTTATTATGCCTTGTGACTGGGACTGTAGCGTCGCGTTTTTTTGTTTTTTGACTTTCAAAAGTGCCTGTAATGGTCTTATTGAATAAACGCTTTGAGTTTGAGAGTTTGTTGTTGTCAATGGAGTTTTTTGCCTATTCTTTTCCATAGAGATCTACGCTTTGGAATGGGCAACTACAGATTAAAATTATCGGGAAATAGACAGCCGGAACCTAATTCCACAGACTGGCATTTCGCACTTCTTCCTTTTTTATTGTGTGGAGTGTGAACCTTTGTCAGAGTTTTATGCCGACCTGGGCCTCTGACTTAACTTTACATGCCGTCGAGAAATATCTCTCAGACATGCTGGTTCCCTCACGATGTTTTCCTTCACCGAAGTAAGTGATAAACAGTGATCGGAGTAGGTAGATTGATTTTTAGTACTTGTATCATAAATGCACACAGAAAGAATAACATAGATAAGCCATTTTTCCGGAAAGTAATTCCGATATTTTCGAATTCAATTAAATATTGTTAATGTTGGTAGTGATATTATTACTACTCAATTCAAAATTTAAAGGAAGGTAGCAAAACTAAATTAATTTATTATTTCATCATCATCATCATCTGCCTAGCCTTTTCCCAAACTATCTTGGGGTCGGCTTCCAGTCTAACCGGATGCAGCTGAGTACCAATATTTTACATGAAGCGACTGCCTATCTGACCTCCACAACCCAGTAACTGGGTAATACGATACCCCTTGGTAAGACTGGATATCAGACTTTTAGCTTCTGACTACTCGTAACGACTGTCAAAAATCTACAAATGACAGTCGGGACCAACGGCTTAACGTGCTTTCTGAGGCACGGATGAAACTCGATATGTAATGGTCACCCATCCACAGACCAACCTCGTCAAGCACGGCTTTACCTTAAAGATCGACCTGGGCGGCTGTTATTATTTAGCCACGAGCTCCTACAGTTAATTTATTATTTATCTGTTGATTTTTTTTTTTATAATCGACCTATTCCGGAGGAATGTCTATATTAATATATACGTTTATGATCAATGACCCCAATTCAATCTGCCTACTCAGATCACTACTAATTACTATCGTACCGTGCCACAGTGGGCAGACAGATCACCCTCACTGCTTGCAACCCCGAACACCAACAGCCATAATTATGGAAATAATTACAATTATCTAATCTAATTCTATTAAATTATATATTATTATTATATAATAAATTATATTCTATCTAATTATCAATTATCTGATTTAATTACTGTTGTGTTATTGTGATAAAAATGAATGAGTATAAAAAAATGTTTCTTTGGGAAAGTTGTTCGTTATCAGGAGTACAATCACGTGTATGAGAATCGGTCACTAATTACCACCCTAGATAACTTACCCTTGAGAATGATGAGAGCTGGACTGCAGATGGCCTCTATAGACTCGTATATTCTTATACTGGATATTGCACTGTTGACAATATGCTAGCTTCTTGGCCAAGTTGCTATGTGAAACCATGTGAGATTCAAGGCGAGTCTTCGTTTTGAACGTTTTCTTGCAAATATCACAGATGAAACTGCGTAGGACAGAGTGGGCTCGGCTGTGAACAAAAAACATATGCTTGATATCAGAGGGCAAGTGAGGGAGAGGGGGACGGTTGGAACAAATACTTCAATTTTATTTAAAAAATGAAGTGAAATAAAATTGAAGTGTGTGTTTGTAAGTTCAAAATAATGGCTTTTTACTGAATGTATTATCATCATCATCATTTCAGCCCAAAATACGTCCACTGCTGGACATAGGCCACCCCCAAGTGTCGCCACATTGACATTTTGGGGGGTTTTGCCATAATTGGCACGCTTGGCAGGCGGGTTGGCGATTGCAGTACGGTTGTTACAAAAGCACAGAGAACGCTGCTGCCCATTCTCTGGCAAGTCCCTTAGTCGCCTCTTACGACACCCACGGGAAGATACGGGTTGGTGCTATTCTTTCCGTCCGACACCATACAAAGCTACATAGGTACTAATAGCAAAATAAAAATACTTTTTTTTACTTTTTGTCTGTCAGTCTTTTTGTTTATTCCGGATAATATCGGCTGGACTGATTTTGGACTTTACTGAAAGATAGCCGATGTTATAAGTAGTAGATAGGCTTTTATTTTAGAAAAAGAAATTAAGTTTCCGTGACATCATTCTAAAGCCTGTTGCTGTTTCCTACAAAAGTAAACCTACACGGTCAAAATGTATGGAACATCTGTTTTTGACGTGACAACGTCTAATAAATCGATGAACGCCGGCTGCACGCACGAAAAAGGATAACTCATTGTAACCTTACACTCGACGATCGGAGCGAGAGCGCTGCACGTGCGAGCGTAAGGCACAATCGGCTTGAGCGTTCGGCTTGGTAATCATAAAAGTATGCAACTATTTCATCAATGTTTTTTTATGACGTTGTCACGTTTAACTATCGTCCGTAAACCGACTTTATAGACAACCAATTTTTTTTTCTAAATTACGGTTGAATTTCTAGGTTCAGAATGGAGTTCAATGCGTGGTAACCGGTAATGCGTGTTGTGCCCTTCGAAGCTGTATAGATATAAATCTTGTATACTCACCTCATATGCTGTCTTAAATTGCTCTTGTCTTTGAATTTGATACCACAATCACAGAAAAGTGTATGTTCGGTCTGCATGTGTGTTTCTAAATCTTCTGGGGTTCTGAAATAAAATAACATATTCTATGATACATACACATTACACACACATAAATTTATATAGTACTGCCTCGTTGGCCCTTTTTTACGGATGGTAAATCATCAAATGACGCCTCCCACTCTGGGCGGAGCGGTAGGGAGTGTCAGACTTGTACTGACTAAAACCCATCCATGTTCCTTCTTAGCCCTTTGTGTTCCAGGGCCACGGTATCTCTTCCGAACAGTCCCACAGCCTTGGCAGGCATCAGCCCTCTCGGACCCCTTCCGATTAGCTGACATCTACATGAGGTAGCAGCCACGGAGTCTGGATCTGTGCCCGGTTGATGGCAATATGCTCGCCCATTATTACATGGGACTTAAAATCTTTACTAGCGAAATGTGGGTGTACTATTAGGCCTAACCCTTTGGGGATTACAGGTGTGATGTAATGCTATATTCTATGATATACTAGCTGTCCCGCGCAACTTCGTCTGCGTCACATTTTCCCCGTTTTGGAAATATTTTTCATTGCTGCTCCGCTCCTATTAGTCGTAGCGTGATTATATATAGCCTATAGCCTTTCTCGACAAATGGGCTATCTAACTCTGAAATATTTTTTCAAATCGGACCAGTAGTTCCCGAGATTAGCGCATTCAAGCAAAACAAACTAACAAACTCTTCAGCTTTATTATTAGTATTTAGATTTAGATTAGTATAGATATTATTTAACTTTGATTTAAAAAAAAACGTACACATTGAGCACTTAATAGGTAAACCTACTACGAAACCGGATTCCCAACGCCCCCTATCTCTTTGTCCCCGAGTGATGGACATTGCCATTCTAAAAAAAAAAACTTACTGCCCCCTACTGGTGGACTAGTGACACCACTTTTTAATATTGTCCCACCAACCACTTATATGATTATTTGAGTTAATCCCGTCAAAGAGATTTTGTTTTGTTCGGGACCGCGTAGCATGACCGCCGTAGACACGGGCTATGTCGACGGAAGAATTGACAAACTGACACATTGTCATTGTCTATCTGTCATTATGTCGATTCTTCCGTAGACAAAACTCGTTACTACAGTGGTCATGCTACGCGTGCTGGGGATCTTCTAGATACGCAGATATTGAAGGTCAAACCTCCAACTTTGACGCATCCATCGACATAATATTTAAAGTGCCTTACATTGAGTCCTACCGTAGACCGTGATTTTTCACTCCAAGAAAAAGTAATTTCCCACCAATAATGTTTGCGTCGAATTAATTAGTTTGATGATCAGAATGCTTGGTTGGCGGTTTCGTGAAGGGTCCGTTTACACCTTGTTTACTCACTTGTTGCTCAAAAAGTCGCTTCGCTGAAGTGGGAACTGGAACATGCCCAAAGAGCTGTGGGCCAAAATAACCACTTTCTGAAGCCCTGACACAGCCACAAGGCGTCGCGGCAGACCTAGAAGATGGGGGGACGAGCTAGACAAGACCAGCGACCTGGCCCCTTATTCACAAAACAAACGCTCGGTTTCGATTTCGATTCGGAAAGTCATATGTCTATCTCGCTCGCTTTCGTATTGCCAAAACGAGATGGACATACAACTTATCGAATCGAAATCGAAACCGAGCGTTTGTGAATACGGCGGCAGGTCGACATTCGCACTGGATCGCAACAACTGGAAGTCATGGGGCCTTTGCCCAGCAGTGGGATGACGCAGACTAACAGTATCAGTATCGGCATACTTACTTGACGACCACATCACACTGTGAACAGTGTATCCTGTTGGGTTCATCATCTACATGCTTAGTCTTGCAATGATTGACCATCCACACAAACTCATGGGCTTCGTATCTGCATAGACGACACCTGTACACCGTGTAGTGCTTGCTTTTATGGTTGTTTAACGCTAGTTTGTGGCGGAAACGGATGTGGCATACGTCGCAGATATTCTCGCCGATGCTCTAAAAAAAATATTGAATTCAATTAAACCACTTAAGCGCTCGCGAAATTCAAATTTTCTTACGTTTTTTGCAATTTGCCGGTCAGTGTCAAACTGTATGGTACACAAAATATGATTCGCGACCGTAACACATATGTATTTACGGTTTATAATCTTTGAAATCATCAATACATATTATGTACATTAACTCACTCCTGCTTCCCATGGACCCCCATGGGAAGGAGGCGTGAGGCAGAAACCAGAGAACGCCACCTGCTACGATCCTTACATACTCCTTTTGCCTCATCCTCGTCATATACGCACGCCGGTTATGAGTACTACGCACCTGACCTTTCTGAAGAACCTCACCGGTAAGGTCAGTGTGTCCTTCTAGGGCGCCATCCCGGCGTTGCCAATATCATCAATGTAACACCCTAAGTTCATTTAATCTCTGCTTTTCATGATGATGAATCAATGTTATATCATAACAACATTGTGGCTTACTTAAAATTGTAATGCAACATTTAAAAATCTTGAATATTTATTTAAAAATACATTACCTCATCATGCTTCTTCCTCATATGTAAACTATAAGTATCCTTTCTAGTAAACCCGAGCACACAACTGTCACATTTATACGGTATCTTCTTAAAATTATAATGATTTCGCTTCTCCTCTCTCGCTTTACGCATCTCTTCTTCACTCAACACGACTTGAGTGAACTTTTCTTGAAATTCACTCTCATCTCTCTTTAAATCTCTTTTAGATTTTTTCTTCAATGAATGCTTATTAAGTTTTTTCTCTTTAGTTATTTCTTCAGTAAGTTTTTCATTGTGTTCACTTAATATGACTTCAGCAAAATTGATTTTCGTTCTGTTAACATTTTTAGTACATTTATGTTTTGCTAATCTATGTTTAGTTTCATTTACTTGCACATTTTCAATTGTTTCAGGAATGTTAGATATGTTTTCATCAAAATCTGAAATGTTGTATATAACACAATCACATTGGTCTACAATTTCTTTCTTTCCCAAAATAATACTGTGAATTTTTGTTTCCTCAATATCAGCATATTTATTTTCTGTTTCTACATCAATATCAGTTTTTTTTTCATCAAAATCTGAATGATTGTCTATGTTTTCATCAATTTCGTCTATAATTTCTTGTTTGAATGTTTCTGGTTCCGTTTTCGTTAGAGGATCTAAGGTATAGGTGTATTGGCAGTCATAAAAAATATTGGTTTTTGATGTCAGTGTTGACAGTGGTTTAATATTGTTGTGCTGGAAAATTAATGTTAGCTTCTAAGATTTGTCATAAGTAATTGCCAACAAGTGAGATAAATGAAAAGAGGGACGGGATGTCTTTGCCCAGCAGTGGGACACATAAGGCTAAATAAATACATTTAAATAATCAGGTAAAAAGGAAATATAATTTTAATACCTCTGTACTTTTAGATAAGGTGTCCTGTGCTATTTTAGCTTTTTTCTTAAACTTATAGAACTTTGCAAGGATACTGCAGCATTCCCAACACACTCCACCAAAAGACTGTTTCAACTGAAAACAAACCCGTTGATTTATATGAAATGAAAATAGTAAGAAGCCTGGGGAATAAGACATTATCATCTGCCTTGCCTTTTCACGACTTTGTTGGGGTCGGCTTAAAGTCTAACCGGATACAGCTGAATACCAGTATTTTACATGGAGCAAGTGGCTATTAGACGTCCACAATACAGTTGGTACTGTGGAATACAATACCCTTTGTAATGTATAGCAGGCTGGTTTCTGCAACTCCACGTCCAAAGCACGTATTTTGGGTACAGGAGGGAACATTATTCAATCCACCTTAGTTCCCCGAGAAAGGCCAGCAGCTCCTTGGTATTACTGACGATCTCGCTGAGAGTACTTGGGTTACTGAAGTACTTTGCCCTGTATTGGTACTGTGTAATGCAATACCCCTTGGTAAGACTGGTTGTAAGGCATTCGGGCCTCTGACTACCTGTACATCTGCCAAAGATCTACAAATGACAGCCGAGATGAACACCTTGACATGCTTTCCAAGGCATTGAGAATGCTCAGTATGTTACGTTTGGTCACCAACCAAGGCAAGCGTGGTTTAACTTAAAGATCGACCCGAGCGGTTTTTATTATTAAGCCACAAGCTTCTCCGAGCCTGGGGAACAAGATATGTAACTATTTGGATTTTGAGCAATTGAATTTTGGGAATATTTTCATACAGTATCATAAAGTACTTCACGTAGTATGGAATTTAGGCTTTGCATTCAAAACCAAATTAAATACATACATTTTGATTAACCAAATAACACTAACCTCTTCGAAAAGTATTTCTTGCAGTAAAGTTGTTATTTTATGCAAGGGTACTAAGTTGCGATCCATGCTAAGACATGTTATGCATATGTTGAACGGTTCTTCCATTTTTATTTACTTTTTCACATGAATTATAACAACGAATTTTTATTAAAATAGCCGTCGGGCACCAGTCTCTTTGGGATATTACCAGTTGATAGCATTAACGACAAGTTTTTTGACGCAATTTTTTAGTTTATTGTTAAGCTAGTTTGTTTAGGTTATTTTATTTATATTGTTTATATATCGCACATCAATTTGTAGGATTTAGATAATAATTGCGAAGAATACACAATCACTACAATGACACAATTGACACAATAACAATAATGTTCTTTTCATGATCCGGTTTGTTTCACAGATATAATTCAATTGTTATCTGGTCTTTTAGACTTTAATAAACCGTAAATTGGTATAAACTGGGTTCTGGAGCTAAGACAGGCAGACGCTACATTTAGAATACGGGTATTTAGCAGCATCTAATTAAATTAGAAGCTAACCCCAGCAAAGTTTCGGAAAACGCTGGGTAGGAGACAACGATTTTCGATCTTTCAGCCTTCCAAAAACCGTAAATTGCCGATGAGATTGCAAGAAATGTGAATGGCCTTAACCACAAATGACATTTACATAGAATAACAGAAAACAGCTGATTTTAGTAAACAATCTGTCGAGAAATTTGTAATTTCCATTAATTCTTTAAAAATGGCAGAAAATCACACAAAATTGTGTCGTATTTGTCTAACAAGTGGCATAGAAGATAATATTAGTGATTCGTCGTATTATGCCAGGTTTTTTATTCAAGTTATGTGTTTGAAAGTAAGTTAACTTTTTTGTGAAAGTTTTTTAATTTATGCCTATATACTGAGTCTTTGCCTAGACCTAGCGACTTTCGTAAGTAATGTACTTGTAATTAATCCTAAAACACATTATTTACAATAATTTTGTAATAATTTTACAGGACTTCAACGAAAAATTAATGCTTTGCATGTGGTGCAAAGCTGCGTTGAGACGAGCAATGGCTGTGTTTAAATTGGCATTGGAATCTGAAAAAACTAAACAAAATGAGGTATGTGTGAAACACATTAATTGTAATCTATGAGGGTATGTTGTAGAGGTACTATTTAAAAAAAAAAAACATCCTTTTTTGTAACCCTCCTTCATAAATTTTATTATTACTAGCTGCTGCCTGCGACTTCGCTCGCGTGGAAATATTGATGTGTTTTATGGGTATAAAAAATAACTTTCAACCTATTCTCAAACCTACCAAATATACACAAAAAAAAAATCATAAAAATTGGTCAAACCATTTCGGAAGAGTTCATTACAACCACTGTGACTTTTTTATATATTAGATTGTATTCTATTAAAAAAATCTATCTTAATTATCAATGATAGGTAAATATTTATGTCATGTATAGTATTGTCTCTCTCTCTCTTTTACAAACTAGAAAAATGAATGCATTAATTATTTTCTTTTTCAGAGTCCAACGTCAGACAATATCAGACCTAAAAGACTACACCCACTGAGTTTTATTCACAATTCACACATAGACATACCACCTCTTTTATTAGAATACCAAGATTATAAAACTGAACATATTACTCAAGAAATGGAAGAAATTATTAATCCTTTAATTGAAATACAAGAAAATGATGATATATCTTTGAAAACAAATACTGATGTTTTAAATGAAGAATCAATTTCAAGTAAAGATCATGATGTTTTTGAAAATGGAATTTCAATTACAAAAAGGAATAAAAAGACTATGAGATCCTCTGATATTATAAATGAAGAATCAAATTCAAACATAGAACAATATTATTTTGAAGATGAAATTGCAGCTAAAAAAAGAAATAAAAAGTCTATCAAATCCAATGATATTCTAAATGAAGAATCAATTTCAAATGTAGAACAAGAATTTCTAGAAAATGGAATTTTAACTGAGAAAAGAAAGAAAAAAGAGTTTGATTTCAATGAATTGAAGTTTGAAGTAGAATATTTGAATTTTGAAGAGCAGTTGAAAGAACTTGAATTGAAAAAGTTGAAATATAAAGAATTTAAGTTTCATTGTAATGAATGTGGTATGGGGTTTCTTACTAGTGATATATTTGAAGAACATAAAGTTAGACATTCAAAGGTAAATATGTTTTTATTTTTTATGAAAGCTGCTGCAGCAATTCAATTTGTGGATCTTTGACAGTTGTTACATGTAGTCAGTGGCCCGGAAGTCTGACAACTAGTCTTTCCAATGAGTATCGTATTACCCAGTACTAACTGGGTTGTGGAGGTCAGATAGCAGTCACTCCATGTAAAATACTGGTAGTCATCAGCCGACTCCATTGTATTTTCTGATAACGGTATTTCGCATCATGTTTTTATGAAGTATTCCTAACTTTCAGCTATCCGGCAACCATAAATGCTCAATATGCGGTCTCCATTTCAAATCTCGCGACGTTCTATCACAGCACTCGCTAGCACATAAGCGTCGGTACAGATGTTCGCTGTGTGTGCGTGTGTTCACTAGATGGACGCATTGTGTCGCACACAGCTACAAGTGCGGCGCAGTTGTTACACCGACAGCTTGTGCCCACTGTGCTAAGCTGTTTAGGTAAGTCGCTAAACAGACACTCTCAACACTAGCTGTGTGTGCGAGTGTTCACTAGATGGACGCATTGTGTCGCACACAGCTACAAGTGCGGCGCAGTTGTTACACCGACAGCTTGTGCACACTGTGCTAAGCTATTTAGGTAAGTTGCTAGACAGACAGACAGACAGACACTCTCAACACTCGCTGTGTGCGTGTGTTCACTAGATGGACGTATTGTGTCGCACACAGGTACAAGTGCGGCGCAGTTGTTACACCGACAGTTTGTGCCCACAGGACTGTGCTAAGCTGTTTAGGTAAGTCGCTAGACAGACAGACAGACAGACACTCTCAACACTCGCTGTGTGTGCGTGTGTTCACTAGATGGACGCATTGTGTCGCACACAGCTACAAGTGCGGTGCAGTTGTTACACCGACAGCTTGTGCCCACTGTCCTAAGCTGTTTAGGTAAGTCGCTAGACATACAGACAGACAGACAGACACTCTCAACACTCGCTGTGTGTGCGTGTGTTCACTAGATGGACGCACTGTGTCGCACACAGCTACAAGTGCGGCGCAGTTGTTACACCGACAGCTTGTGCACACTGTGCTAAGCTGTTTAGGTAAGTCGCTAGACAGACAGACAGACACTCTCAACACTCGCTGTGTGTGCGTGTGTTCACTAGATGGACGCACTGTGTCGCACACAGCTACAAGTGCGGCGCAGTTGTTACACCGACAGCTTGTGCACACTGTGCTAAGCTGTTTAGGTAAGTCGCTAGATAGACTGACAAATCAAATCAAAATCATTTATTTCATGTAGGCCAGTTACAGGCACTTTTGAATAGTTGAATAACAATAAAAATGAAGCTACAGTCCCAGTCACAAGACATAATAACTGTGAAAGTACTGTAGTTGTCCATTCCATTGCGTAGATCTCTCTGGAGAAGAATGGGCAAGAAACTCCATGGACACTCTATTAAATCAGAATCTTGTTACAAAAACCTTGGTTACATCATTCATGTTGAGATGGTAAGTTATGTGAGAACGATGAAGCAAGACGTACACGTTAAAAGTGTCCACAGTAAAAACAAAAAAAACCGGCCAAGTGCGAGTCAGACTCGCGCACGAAGGGTTCCGTACCACTATTAATAAAAACAAAAAAAAAACACTTTTTTGTATGGGAGCCCCCCTTAAATATTGTTTTTTTTTCTGTTTTTATTATTTGTTGATAAAGCGTCAACAGAAATACATAATCTGTAGAAATTTCAACTGGCTAACTATCACGGTTCATGAGATACATCCTGGTGACAGACGGACGGACGGACGGACGGACAGCAAAGTCTCAGTAATACGTTTGACCCTTTGGGTACGGAACCCTAAAAAAGACAATTAAAAGATAAAATAATCAGTTTGAAATGACTGACACTCGTGCTTCTAGCCGGCACGCCTGGCAGCCGCTGTGCTCTCAAACTCCGGTTATTCCAGACCTGCCTTATGGGTGATCGACCATAAGGTCCATTTTCCATTTTGTCCATTTTGGTATACTAGGTGGAAGCGAAACCGACGCTAAAACAGTTACCAGGTTGCCCACCATGACTTTAAAATCAGTATTGTTTTACTTTTATTCCAGTGTGGGAAAGTGACGGAGCTATACAGGATGTCTAGCGCCATCTCTTTCCCACACTGGAATAGGAGTAAAACAATAATGTTTTATGCCGTCATGGTAGGCCATCTGGTATTCATCGTTCTAAACTCCCCACATAGAAAATTTTCGTAAGTTATAAAAAAAAACTCATCTGTTATACAGCTAGATTTTTTAGTCACCGTCCAAATTTTTTCTAGGCATTATGTATCATTCACTAACTCCATTTTTGAAAAAAAAAAACGATATGTGAAATTTTCATATTTTCATATGTCATTTTTTTCTCGAAAAAAATATCTGCTCTGCCTGGTCACTAAGTTAAACGTTAAAAATACTACACTTGCCGCGCAAACATTCAATGTGGCGGGGGCGGCCAGCCCGCGTAGTTACCCAGCGTGTACCTACGCACGGCGCGGCACAGTCCATGATATCTCAATATTTTTGTATTGAGTGATACTAAAAGAAAAAACACGTATTCAATGGTTTTCGCCAAAGATTAAAATGTCTAAATTTGAACGGTGACTAAAAAATCATGCTGTATGTATACATTTTGACCGTGTAGGTATTGCAGTTTTGTAGGAAACAGTGGTTTTATTTTTATTTCTATATGGGGGGTGGGGGGGGGGGGTATCAGAATGATGTACTGAACACGTGGTTACCGTTTTAGCGTCGGTATCCCTTCCACCCTGTATACTTCAACACATAAGAGAAGATTGACTGCTAGAGGTTGCAAGAGATACTACTTAGGGGTCATCCATTAATCATGTGATGTTTTTAACCCCCCCCCCCCCTCCTCCTGTGATACGTGGTGAGGTTTAAGACTAACCCAAAATCACGTGTATTTTTTAGTACCTTAAAAGAATCTTATTTTTTTTAGAATATTATCTTTAAATACAGGTACTTCGGCTACCTGGCAAGGCGAGTCAAGGTCACACTACACGCCGCTTTTCGGTTTAGAAATCGCGTGTTTGACGAAAAAATACACGTGATATCTTACTACACTCCCCTCCCCCTTTGTGAAAAGTCGTGATTTTTGCTAAACCAAATGGACGGTCGCTTAGTAGCATGTAGCAACCAAAAATCGGTTCGATTCCCAGGTCAGCCAAGTCTTGTTTCTCATTGATACTCTCCGTCTGATTCCGTCTACCTTAGCGTAATTCTGCTGCTACCATGAATTAGGAGAGCAAGATTTTGTTTGCACTAAGAATATCAAACTTTTTTATTCCTTTTTTTAGCAACGAGTATTCTTTGAAGATCCACATGAAAGTTCATAACACTGAAAAGAAGTTTTGTTGTGACCAGTGCAAAAGAAAGTTTGCCAGCAAGCAACGATTGACAGTGCATATGAGGTGAGCCAATCAAATCTTATGTCTGATGATTACCTATATGTATTGTTTGCCTTTTTTTGCGTAAATTGGATTAAATAATTACAGACCATTAAAAAAAGGCTTGAGCCCAGAAAAAGGAGTTATTGTTTTTAGGATCCCTTTTATCTCTCAATCCGGAAATCGAATCGAAAAATTACTCTCTCCTGCTAACAGTATCCTGCGAAAGTGTCTCCGCGAAAATAAGCTCCAAGCCAAAGTTATCCTAGACAGAGTGACCTTTAAAGTGTATCTTGACTAGAATGATCGCCTATGAAAGTGTATCTTGACCAGAATGACCCCAACGAAATGTATCTTGACTAGAATGACCCTCGATAAAAGTGTATCTTGATAAGAATGACCCCAACAGAATATATCTTGACTAGAATTACCCTCGATAAAAGTGTATCTTGACAAGAATGACTCTCGTCATAATTGTATCTTGAACAGAATAACCCCTATAAAATGTATCTTGACCAAAATGACCTTATTTCCCAAATGAAACCCACATCATTGTTATAGATCCCACTCTGGAATAAAGCCGTTCTCGTGCTCGATATGCTCGCGCGCCTTTGCGACGCGGTCTAACTTACGCGCCCACAATGCAGTACATGACCCTAACAGTAAGTTCTACTGTGTAGAATGTCACACGTATTATAAGACTGAGAAGAGTCTTAAACGCCATTTTAAGGAGTCTGCTAAGCATGTGGGGTTGAAAAGTGATATGTAAGTATTTACTGAGTGCCTGTTTTAAACAGTTTGTTGTGATTTTTCAGGGTTTTTAAAATGGTTTTGTGAGGGTCACCGGTGCCTTTGGAAATTGTTATATCAATGGGATCGCAAGTGTGTTGCCATATTATTTTTTTTACTCTTACAATACACATTGAAAGCTTTCAGCGGGGCAGTAAGGGGAACTCCCTTAACATTTGCACCTACACGAAAATGGTCTTAGGAGACTATAATCCATGAAAAACTGGTGACTATTGTTCCCTTTTAGGGTTCCGTACCCAAACGGTCAAACGGGACCCTATTTTTGAGACTTCGCTGTCCGTCTATCACCAGGCTGTTTCTCAAGAACCGCGATAGTTAGTCAGCTGAAATTTCTACAGATTATGTATTTCTGTTGCCGCTATAACAAAAATATTTAAAGCCCCCCCTTATTTTTTTTTATGTAGCTTCAACAATAAACTCTTACAACAAAGTGATTTTATTGCTCGTTCTTATAAATAATGTTACGGAACCCTTCGTGAGCGAGTCCGACTCGCAGTTGGCCGGTGTTTTGTTTGTTTTTATTAGGGTTCCGTAGCCAAATGGCAAAAAACGGAACCCTTATACAACGTGTTGTTTTGCAACCTCGTCAAATTTAAGGAGGTAACTATGCTAATGATTCTCGTCCCGAATGAATAATAAAATTGGTAGGTAATTTTTGTTTTTAATTTCATTTACGGAAATCGGTAAGTGTGAAAAACCCGTGTTTTAAACTAGGGCCGTCTGATTCTCGCCTTATAACCGCGACTCCACAAATACAAACAATCTCAAACGCTTATTCAATTATTTCTTATTCCCTAAACCACGTTAAGGGGGTTATTCTGAAATACTGACAAACATAAACAACCAAAAAAATCTGCGTTTATTAGTAATTAACTAGGTACAGTAATTTTAATTGATTATTTATGTCTTGTGTGACAACCTCCTGAATTTTGACGAGGATGTAAAACAACACCTTGTAGATTCGTCATGTCTGTCTGTCTGTCTGTCTGTCTGTCCGTCCGTCCGTATGTCACAGCCACTTTTTTCCGAAACTATAAGAACTATACTGTTGAAACTTGGTAAGTAGATGTATACTCTGAACCGCATTCAGATTCTCACACAAAAATAGAAAAAAAAACATAAATTTTGGGGTTCCCCATACATAGAACTGAAAACCAAAAATGTTTTTTTAATCATACCCCTACGTGTGGGGTATCTATGGATAGGTCTTCAAAAATGATATTGAGGTTTCTAATATCATTTTTTTCTAAACTGAATAGTTTGCGCTAGAGCCACTTCCAAAGTGGTAAAATGTGTGTCCCCCCCCCTCTAATTTCTAAAGTAAGAGGAGGAAAATTCTGAAAATATTTAGGATTGTAGAACGTAAAAAAAACTATCAACGAAAATTGGTTTCAATAAGATATGATGTTCAGTTTTTGAGATATGGGACTTTTTGATCAAACTGCAGCAGTAACTTTGTTTTTCATTACCATACAATGAAAAACCAATTTAGTTTTGCGGTTGAGTGGAAGTTTACCAACTAATACTATTAACTAATGAATGACAGTTCAAAATATTGTTTGGGGCTATGGAACCCTGTGTGCGAGTAAGACTCGCACTTGGCCGGTTTTTAGCTGTAAGTTCTCCATGTTCTAAATATATAAACAATTATTATTCATGCAATTTTGATACCCATTCGATTTTTTAAATGTAGGTACAGGTAGCAAGAAAATGGCCACTTCCTCAGACGAACTCCTTCCTTACTAAAACAAATTTTTGCTTTCAGGTACTCGTGTAAGGATTGTAGCAAACAGTTCGCTACTGAGAAGTCTTTGAGCTATCATATTAGTACCAGACATGGTACGGAACACCGCTGTTCTCAGTGCGATAAGGTTTGTGTCTACTACCCTCTTTTACTATGAATAACACTAGTAACAGGATATTTACCACGTTTATTATTTATTTTGAGTTCCCGATATTTCGGCGCTGTTGCAAACGCCATGATCACGGATAAAAATAAAAACATATTTTTAGACCTCTGTATCCTGCTTATGCGTATTAAGTTTCATTAAAATCGGTTCAATCATTTCGGAAAATAAGGGCTTGAAAGTTTGAATGAAATGCCGTAAGGTGTAAACGCTCTTAATAGACGGCTCGAACTCGTTAGCGGGCGTATGCTATTTAGTAAAGTTTTTAATTTATTTAGTTTAATTCATTTTGTATTCATTTATCTAGTTTTTATTTACTTATTTATACATTTATTTATTTATTTAGTGAAATAAACTACGATTTATAACGAAAATGAGCGCGTAAAATTTTATAAATTGAGTTCTGCCTTAAAGATATTATGGGAAAACTACTGGACGTATCTACTCAAAATATATTATTTGAACTTGTGAATAAATTTTTCTATCCCTGTACGGTTTCACTTTTTCCATTTTCATACTACATAAGTTATTTATTTACGCCCAAAGATGAGTTAAAATTAGTGTTGATATATGAAAGTTTCGACGCTCATAACTTCCGAACCAATATATTTTTTCCAATTCTGGTTCCATACAGATGGAATGGATGGCTAGATAATGACAAGAAATGATAAAATTTTTAGTTTTGAACCTACACCGTCAAACACGACAGACCAGTAATCACCATACTACGTTTGTATGGAAGAATGGCCGACTTGTGTACCCTTAAGTTCAAGTTAATACTTAAATTTGACTTCAAATACCAGGGTAGGACTTCTATTAATTTTCAACCGTATTTTAAATACAATAAATTTCAATATGCCTTAGAAAAAATACCTTAACCTTGGGTAGGCTAATTAAGGTATTTTTTCTAGATTTTGTATTTATTTTTGTATATTTGATTTTGTAGATGTGGATAATTGTTTTGTTTTTAATGAAATATAAATCCTGATGTCACGGTTAATCGTATTGTAATTGTAATTTGTATAAGTAGGTTTTTCTCATGGCGGTCACAATTGTAATCATTTGCCATGTTGACGTCACCTGATTGTAGATTATTTATCGAGTTTTTGTATTAAAAATCTTTGACATGTTACATTATTACGCTGTTATACAATATAACATGAAAATTTAGAGGAGCTCGTAGCTAAATAATAACAGCCGCTCGGGATCTGTTTTTAGGTTCTGTCGCGTTTGCCTAGGTTGTTCTGTGGATGGGTTACTGCCCAATACCGAGATTCCTCCATGCCTCGGAAAGTACGTTAAGCCGTCGCGTCGGTACAGCACGCGTAGCATGACCACTGTAGAAAAGAGTTTTGTCCACGGAAAAATCGACATAATGACATATAGACAATGACAATGTGTCAGTTTGTTGATTCTTCTGTCAACATAGCCCGTTTCTACGGCGGCCATGCTACGCGTGCTGGCTGTCATCTGTAGATCTTTGACAGACGTTACCGAGTCTTTTGAGGGTAGTTGGACGACGGAAACATAGGGTATCTTATTACTCAGTAACTGGCTGATGGAGATCAGATAGGCAGTCGCTTCATGTAAAATACTGGTATTCAGCTGCATCCGGTTAGACTGGAAGCCGACCCCAACATAGACGCGAAAAGGCTAAGCTCTGTTGGTATACCTAATGAATTCAAAGTTATTTTAATGTTTTTTATTTTGTTTCAGACGTTCTCGAACAATTCGAACCTGAATAAACATATTAAATGTATTCACACGGCAAAATAATTGTTAATTTAGTATTTAATAAATGTTATGTTTTGCATAAGTAATAATTTGTGTATTTTATTTGACCTCTGCCTAGTTTACATCAGTTGTAATGGCTCACGGGCCTGTAAGAAAATGTTTTTATTAAATTTTGAGACCTATATATTCTGCAGCGTATGAAGTTTCATTAAAATTAGTTCAGTCGTTTCGAAAAATCATCATTCTCTTGCCCTTATCACAATTGATTTGGGGTCGGCCCAGTACGTCTTCTTCTTCCATACTTCTCTATTACTTGTCATCTCATGGGATACCTTCTTTCTTGCCATATCATCCTTCACACAGTCCATCCATCGTTTCTTAGGTCTTCCTCTACCCTTATACCCATCCACATTCATACTCAAAACTTTCCTCACGATATTTTCCTAATTCCTCCGCATCACATGCCCATACCACGACAACCTATTTCCACACATCTTTTCAGTCACCGGCGCCACTGTCAGACTTCCTCTAATGTACTCATTCCTTATTCTATCCATTCGCGTAACACCACACATCCCCCTTAGCATTCTCATCTCAGCTACATGCAAATGCCTTTCATTCATCCCTTTTGTGGCCCAACATTCTGATCAATACAAGACAGCAGGTCTAACCATTGTTTTATAAATCTTCCCCTTAAGTTTAAGGGGAATGCGGGAGTCGCAGATAGTTCCCGTGACCTGCCGCCATTTCATCCGTCCAATGTTTATTCTGTGCTTAACACTACTTAATGTTTATTCAGTCGTTTCGAAAAATAAGGACTTAAAAGTTTGTATGAAATGTTGTAAGGCATAAACGCTCTAAACTTAGTTCACGATCACAGTTTAAAAAGGTCAATATATCTATCACGATCACGATAATAATACTGAGCTATTAATACTCTAATTGCAAAATGTGTTGACCACATTTTTTTTAATTTGAATAAAGAATAACATGTCATGTCATCAACTTTAAGGTGTCGGACGTGAAGAATAGCACCATCCCATATCTTCCCGTGGGTGTCGTGAGAGCCGGACTTGCCAGAGAATGGGCAGCAGCGTTCTCTGTGCTTTTGTAACAACCGTACTGCGATCGCCAACCCTCCTGCCAAGCGTGAGGATTATGGCAAAACACTCCTTATGTACACCTGGGGGAGGCCTATGTCCAGCAGTGGCCGTCTTTCGGCTGAAATGATGATGATGATAATGATGAAAGATTAACATCAGGAGATGATAGTTATCAAAGACGACATATATAACATCACACCTGTAATCCCCGAAGGGTTAGCAGAGGTGTACCTAATAATAACTAAGTAGGTACCTACACCTACATTGAGAGCAGTGGTGGCCCAGTGGTGGCAACCCCGACTTACGAGCGGTTGGTTCGAACCCAGGCAGGCGCATTACTTTATGTAATAACTAGCTGTGCCGCGCAACTTCGTCTGCGTCATATTTTCCCTGTTTTCATTGCTGTTTGCATTTTTCATTGCTGCTCCGCTCATATTGGTCTTAGCGTGATGATATATAGCCTATGTCCTTCCCCAGGTTGAAATCTATCTTTTTGCCAAACTTCATTTAGATCCGATCAGCCGTTTAGTCGTGAAAAGGTAACAAACATACAAACAAACAGAGTGACTTTCGCATTTATAATATTAGTATGGATTTCATCACCGCTGCCCTCAAAACGGTGTTGGAAAACATCGTGAGGAAACCGGCTTGTTCTAGAACTAAAAATTCGAAGACATGTGACATCTACCAACCCGCACTGGGCCCGCGTGGTGGGTTACAGCCCACTCACTCTAGAGAGGAGGCCTGTGTCACAGCAGTGGAAACATTATAGGCTGATGATGATGATGATGACACCCACATTCGCCAGATAAGTTTAAGTCCCATGTAATTAAGGCGATCCTATTGCCATCAACCGGGCACAAATCCAGATTCCGTGGCTGCTACTGAGAAATTCCTGACGAGAAAACCCAATAACACTCCCGACCCGGGAATCGAACCCGTGACCTCAAAGGTAAGCTTAGCAGTCACGATTGCATCCACTAGACCAACGAGACTCAAACAGGAGTCTTTATTTAAACATCTATTAACATGAAGTTCTTTACTTCAATCATCATCATCATTTCAGCCGAAAGACGTCCACTGCTGGACATAGGCCTCCCCCAAGTGTCGCCACATTGACCGGCCCCATGCGACTCGCATCAAGCGGATCCCCGCAACCTTCACCAGGTCATCGGTCCACCTAGTGAGAGGCCTTCCAAAGAATCGTCTTCCAGTTCGTGGTCGCCATTCCAGAACTTTTCGGCCCCATCGGCCATCCGTTCTACGAGCAATGTGCCCTGCCCACTGCCACTTAAGTTTGGCAATTTTTCGGGCTACGTCGGTAACGTGGTTCTCTTGCGGATGTCCTGATTTCAGATTTGATCACGCAAGGAATTCCGAGCATAGCATTGTCCATTGCCCTTTGGGTGTCTTCAATAGGATTATGAAATCGAGAAGAAAAAACGCTAGTTTTCAATAAAAACGTATTCATTTTACAATAGGTAAAACGGTTTTATGCTATGCTTATCAAGGAAGGAACAGGTGAGATAAGGAATTAGACGTTTAGGAGCTCGTGGGTAAATAACAATAGCCGCAATAATAGTTGGTCCCGTCATTTGTAGATCTTTGACAGCAGTAGTCAGGTAGTCAGTGCCCCGACAGTCTGACAACCAGTCTTACCAGGGGTATTGTATTACCCAGTCCTAGGCAATCGCTCCATGTTAATGGGGTCAAAGCTCCAACTTTTACTCTTTTTTTTTTAAATATTCCTACAAGTTTTTAGTGTTAAAACCAGAGGTTGGAATTAGGTAGAGTTATTTGTGTACATAAACTAATTCCATACAGCGAAAGAATAAAGTGGATATGCCTCAAATCCCGAGATTAATTTTAAAGAGCAGAAAAATTACCGTGGTTTATTAAACAAAAAAGTTATTTACTTTTACACAATTTAAACCATCCGCCATCGGATGTCCGAAGTTGCTGCTAAATTCCATTGCGCACACGCAAGGGAAGATCCATATTAATATCAACATTTCGATACAAGTACAAAAATAACTCTACCTAATTCCAACCTCTGGTTATAACTTTACTATAAACTACCTGTCCGGCGCAACTTCGTTTGCGTCACATTTTCCCCGTTTTCGCAACATTTTTCATTGCTGCTCCACTCCTATTGGTTGGGTAGCGTGATGATACATAGCCTATAGCCTTCCTCGATAAATGGGCTATCTAACACTGGAAATTTTTGAAGTGAAAACTTCTTTAGCGGCGTTGAGCACTTTTCTGTAATGGGTATAAAATCTTAAACTCGCGTCAGGACACGTGACCTGATCGAAAAAGCGTAAGACGGATGGAGAGTTTTTGACCAGTTATTGGATCTCTCCACACGCGATTATTTAGTTAACTTTTTCAAACATTTCTGCTTATATCAAATTAATTATGAGTTCTTGTTCAATTAAATGGTGTGGGAAATCGTCTAGAACATCCAGCTATAAAAAAGATGGCATAACTTTTCATCGGTAAGTAAAATATATTTATAATTTAATAAAATTATGAATAATTGCAGGGCTCTAGCTAAACTAGTTGTTTACGTTTAAGGCACAAAAAACGTACACCGCGTTGATGTCTTTTTGAAAAGTCCCTTTCTCTCACTAGGTATTGTCAATAAGTCTGTCCCTTTCCATCTGTAGGTGTAGATAGAAAGGGACAGACGTAATGCTGTAGTGTTGTGTCAACTTCGAAACAAAGTATAAATAATATTGAAGATAAAAATTACGGTGTTCCCTTACTGTAAAAAAGTAACATTACTTAATGTTTACATTTTAGATTTCCAAATATTCCAGAAGTGGAAGAAAAGTGGATTAATGCTGTTAACAGGGAAAGTTGAGGAGGATCGTCCAACCTAGGCACAAAATTAAAATTTTCTTTGGATTTTTTTCGATTTTTTTTACGATTAATTTAATAGCAACGTAAAAAATAGTGATAATTCATTATTTTATGTATTCGAGGCATATCTAATCATATTTTTTGATATTTCAAGTATTTTCATGCATTGAACTCCGCAGTTGGAAAACGGCCGATCTTATAGGAAGTTTGAGTTGGAATCTTATGTGAATAATGTATGTAGGACTCCTAAAAAACACTGTCATTAGATTACTTGTATATTTGTGATGTTAGTTATAAAGTTTCGTATAAATTTATTGCGTAGTTTTACTAAACAAAAATAAAATACGGTGACAGTCTATTTGCAGCAAGCAATCGCATTTCTATGGGATGTTTATAATTATCAAGTAGTCATAGAAAAGTTGTATATATTATAATACACGGTCTTGTTATCTAAGAACACGACACTGTTTACCGTTTAAGATAAGCTTTATTAGAACTCTGGCGATAAGAGTTTTTATGTCGGCCGGCCGAACGACGTCAGCGATGACGTAATGCGCGCGGCCGTTAGGGAAGTTACGCGTTAAGAAATGCAGGACGGAGAGGTTAACCTTGATTTTATTTTAGCATTGATTTGAATAAAGTGAAATTTACAGTGTTACGTAAGTGTTTTATTGGCACCCAGTTAACGCCCTATCAGTATAGTTTAAAAAAAAGTAGAATTAATAGACATCGTAATGTTCAATTTTATCGATATTAGGTATTGTAGCAAAACTGACTTGTGCATCACTATGTGTGGAACATTCGTCCTGACATTGTTGCATCGGCCAATCACAACCGCTATATTGTCTTCGTCCCCCGAACCGCAGTGTAGTACTTTTATACTGATAAAGCAATTGGTGCAAAATTATTCCCTAACCATTCCAAAATATCAAACATGCTCAACGTTAATAATCAAGTTTTCACTTCTGCCGGCACTCCCGGAGTGCAACCCGTCTTTTTTTTTAAATCGGACAGTAATTTCGGAGCCTATTAAATAAAAACAAACAAACAATCAAATCTTTCCTCTTTATAATATTAGTTTAGATACCTCCACGATCAGCGTACTTTTCAATGCATCGATCAGCACAATATTTTGAGTCACAGAAATATAATTATCTATGGATTGAGTCCTACCATAAAATGTGATTTTTCACCCAAAAAAAGTCGTTTCCCTGTACTTAGTTTGATGTACAGAATCCTTGGTTGACAGCTTCGTAGAGAGTTCGTTCAAACCTTGTATACTGCTGGGCCTCTAGCACACGGCGTATTTTAAACGCGCAACAGACGCGCGATTCACGATCGCCCCGTGTGCTTAGGTTACAAGGTTGCGTTCAAATCTCGTTTGAAGCGTGTATATACGCGCGTCATCTGCGCGTCGTCTGCGCGTTTCAGAAACACGCGCTTTCTAGATTCTGCGCCGTAGATTTAGTTTTTTGCGTTTTTATAGAATCAAACGCGTGTTAAACGCGACACAAACGTGCGTGTGAAGCGCGTTCGAAACTCGTTTGAAGCGTGTACAAGGGGTCGGAGGAGGGGTAGACGAGGGGCGCGCGCTCACGTCACCATATCGCCCGCGCCGCAGTTACGAGGAGTTTCTGACCAAAACGCGGAAGCTACGAGCGACTACAGAGCGTCTGTATCGCTGTATCTGCGCGTATACGCGCAGCAGACGCGCGTTCCACAATCGCCCCGTGTGCTTAGGTTACAAGGTTGCGTTCAAATCTCGTTTGAAGTGCGTAAACGCGAGTCGTCTGCGCGTCGTCTGCGCGTCGTCTGCGCGTTTAAAATACGCCGTGTGCTTGGGGCCTTACGTCGTCTGCTTTACGAGAACATTCTAGGATTACGTTCGACTATATCTAGAAGATTCGAGAACAATCCTAGAATGTTCAACGATAGAAGTGTCTAGAATGTTCGAGAAAGTTCTGGACCCTTCTAGAAAGATTGGTTCCACTATAGAGCTATCTAAGAAGGTTGTAGAACTTTCTCGAAGGATGGGTTTCCCCTAAGGAACTACCTAGACATTCACGGAAGTTGTGGAAGTTTCTCGAAGATGGTTCGGCCATATAAATAGACGACGGGTTAGGCGAGAAGTTCCCCTCCCCGACCCTCGCTCGAGCCAGCCCGCGATGCTGTGCCAGTTTTAAATCAGCTCCTAAATAATGATATCATTCAGATCCAGCCTGTCCCCATGCAGTCCTCCCCCAGCGACGCTCTAAGCCGACGCTCGTACCCCACAGGGGGTGCCCTTAGCGTGTAGTCGCTTAGTATGTAAGTTTTTATGCCCTGGCTGGAGGCCTTACTCTGAAGGCACCCACAGGATAGTCCGGTTAAGCAGACGACAACCTCCTAGGTTGAACTGCGAGATGCCATTCCCAAAAAAAAAACTTGATTATTAACGTTGAGCATGTTTGATATTTTGGAATGGTTAGGGAATAATTTTGCACCAATTGCTTTATCAGTATAAAAGTACTACACTGCGGTTCGGGGGACGAAGACAATATAGCGGTTGTGATTGGCCGATGCAACAATGTCAGGACGAATGTTCCACACATAGTGATGCACAAGTCAGTTTTGCTACAATACCTAATATCGATAAAATTGAACATTACGATGTCTATTAATTCTACTTTTTTTTAAACTATACTGATAGGGCGTTAACTGGGTGCCAATAAAACACTTACGTAACACTGTAAATTTCACTTTATTCAAATCAATGCTAAAATAAAATCAAGGTTAACCTCTCCGTCCTGCATTTCTTAACGCGTAACTTCCCTAACGGCCGCGCGCATTACGTCATCGCTGACGTCGTTCGGCCGGCCGACATAAAAACTCTTATCGCCAGAGTTCTAATAAAGCTTATCTTAAACGGTAAACAGTGTCGTGTTCTTAGATAACAAGACCGTGTATTATAATATATACAACTTTTCTATGACTACTTGATAATTATAAACATCCCATAGAAATGCGATTGCTTGCTGCAAATAGACTGTCACCGTATTTTATTTTTGTTTAGTAAAACTACGCAATAAATTTATACGAAACTTTATAACTAACATCACAAATATACAAGTAATCTAATGACAGTGTTTTTTAGGAGTCCTACATACATTATTCACATAAGATTCCAACTCAAACTTCCTATAAGATCGGCCGTTTTCCAACTGCGGAGTTCAATGCATGAAAATACTTGAAATATCAAAAAATATGATTAGATATGCCTCGAATACATAAAATAATGAATTATCACTATTTTTTACGTTGCTATTAAATTAATCGTAAAAAAAATCGAAAAAAATCCAAAGAAAATTTTAATTTTGTGCCTAGGTTGGACGATCCTCCTCAACTTTCCCTGTTAACAGCATTAATCCACTTTTCTTCCACTTCTGGAATATTTGGAAATCTAAAATGTAAACATTAAGTAATGTTACTTTTTTACAGTAAGGGAACACCGTAATTTTTATCTTCAATATTATTTATACTTTGTTTCGAAGTTGACACAACACTACAGCATTACGTCTGTCCCTTTCTATCTACACCTACAGATGGAAAGGGACAGACTTATTGACAATACCTAGTGAGAGAAAGGGACTTTTCAAAAAGACATCAACGCGGTGTACGTTTTTTGTGCCTTAAACGTAAACAACTAGTTTAGCTAGAGCCCTGCAATTATTCATAATTTTATTAAATTATAAATATATTTTACTTACCGATGAAAAGTTATGCCATCTTTTTTATAGCTGGATGTTCTAGACGATTTCCCACACCATTTAATTGAACAAGAACTCATAATTAATTTGATATAAGCAGAAATGTTTGAAAAAGTTAACTAAATAATCGCGTGTGGAGAGATCCAATAACTGGTCAAAAACTCTCCATCCGTCTTACGCTTTTTCGATCAGGTCACGTGTCCTGACGCGAGTTTAAGATTTTATACCCATTACAGAAAAGTGCTCAACGCCGCTAAAGAAGTTTTCACTTCAAAAAAACGGGAGGAGTAAGTCTGATTTTGGCTACGGAACGAAGCGATCGAAGTGAACTACTAGTGCGATATCTAAGTGAATAGTGATCAGTTGTGTAATTGTTATTAAGTTTAAGTGTTTTGTGTTAATTAAAGATTTTTAGTGTTTAATTGGTAGTGTGTTAATTTATCCTATACCCCGCTCGTAACAATACTCAGTCGTTAGCTCGCAGCTTACGTCAGATAAACCACTTTGGTACAACGCTTCAGAATGTCTCTACTTGCCCTTCCTCCGGTCTAACGGACCTTGTCTTCGGACCTGATTGACGGTAACCGTACTTAACAGTAAATCGGAAGCCCTTTTCCGTTCCGTCGTATTCAATATGGATACGGATTTCCTGTTAATTCCTGTTACTGGCTAATTTAATTATTTCTGTAACGTACCGGTTTATTGATAAGGTCTCATTAGTTTAGTTTAGTTTATTTATTAATAAATATCAAAATTACATGTCAAGTTCAGCAAAAAATTAATAAAAACACAAATCATTAAACGAGCATAAAATACAAATTATCATACATTTAAGAATTACTCGAGAATTACAATAAAAATATAGACTGTTTGACAAGAAAAAGTAAAAATAAATGATTAAATCAATTACCTAAAACGATTCTTTTAGGTCATACAATGCGTGTTTTTTTTTGGAATGCCATCTCACAGTTTCGCCTATGAGGTTGTCGTCTGCTTAACCGGACATAATGCGTGTTCGGTTCATCATTTCAGCTGAAAGACGTCCACTGCTGGACATAGGCCTTCCCCAAGTGTCGCCAAATTGGCATAAGGGGGGTTTTGCCATAATTGCCACGCTTGGCAGGCGGGTTGGCGATCGCAGTACGGTTGTTACAAAAGCACAGAGAACGCTGCTGCCCATTCTCTGGCAAGTCCCTTAGCCCCTTAGCCTTGTCGTGTTCGGTTAGCCATCCTTTTAGTTTACATTTGAAAACATTATCAGACGTCGCGCTTAAAATATCATCTGGTAGACGGTTACGGTGACGGTTATTATGCATATGTATAACCTGCTGCCCCTTTAACTGCCCCGTTGGTTAAGAGGTTGCGCGACTGCTGAGCAAGTAGACCTGGCTTTGATTCCTGGGTCAGTCAAACTGTTAAAGGGTTCTTCTATTAGGAATATCTCAGTATCAGCCACGGAGTCTTGATTTTTGCCTGTTTGGTGGCAATAGGCTCGCCTATTACATTTAGGGACTTAAATATAGCTGGGCTGGGGTGCACAATGTGGGTTCCTTAGGTAGGTACACCTCTGCCAAACCCTTCGGGGATTATAGGAGTGATATTATGTTATTATGCTTCAGGCCGGGGCTTCGCTCGCATGAAAGTCCCAAATTACCTACACTACAAGAATGTTACACTGTGTTCAATATTACGTTTATCTAAATATCTATTCAGCTGTCATCATCATCATCATCTGCATAACCTTTTCCCAAACTATCTTGGGGTCGGCTTCCAGTCTAACCGAATGCAGCTGAGTACCAGTATTTTACATGAAGCGACTGCCTATCTGACCTCCACAACCCAGTAACTGGGTAATGCGATACCCCTTAGTAAGACTGGATGTCAAACTTTTGTCTTCTGACTACTCGTAACGACTGTCAAAGATCTACAAAAGACAGCCGGGACCAACGGCTTAACGTGCTTTTCGAGGCACGGAGGAAACTCGGCATGTAATTATGGTCAACCATCCACGGGCCAACCTCGGCAAGCAGAGCTTAACCTTAAAGATTGACCCGTGCGGATCTTATTATGTAGCCACGAGCTCCTCCATATAAATATCTATTCAACTGTATAAGTATGAAAAGGTCAAAAAGACACACATCAACTAACAGAGTAACTTCCACATCTTACTTCTTGCTAGGAACTCATTATTATAAATGAGAAAGTATGTGAGGATTAATAGATGTTCGTTACTCTTTCACGCAAAAAAATACTAAAAAGATTTGGATGTAATTTGGCACACAGATAGTTTATAACCTGGACTGAAGAAAAGTTGTGTGGTAATCGGTTTGTCGTGGTATGGGCATATGATGCGGAGGAATGAGGAAAATGTCGTGAGGCAAGTTTTGTGTATGAATTTGAATACAATAGAATAATTTTTATTTGTGTAAAAACATGGTACATTTAGGTCTTATTATAGGGTTGTGAACTTACATGTTTTGCCATTGAATGGCATACAAATATTTGAACAAGTTATAGGTACGTGAATTTTAATACGAAACATCATTTTGTTAAAATATTAAAACTATAGCATTTCTAGCTATATAGCTAGCTATAATAGCTAGTGGATGGGTATAAGGGTAGAGGAAGACCAAAGAAACGAGGGATGGACTGTGTGAAGAAAGGAGTTGTCTGATGAGATGACGAGTAACAAAGAAGAGAATTATGGAAGAAAAAGACATGCTGCTCCGACCCCAAATGAATTGGGATAAGGACAAGAGAATCATGATGATAGTTTATAAACTGGATTATAAAACATAGGATACGCTTTAACCCAGTAGTATGATCCCTCGGAACAATTACCAAAATCCACGTAGGAGAAGCCGCGCGCATAAGCACGTGTCAACGTGCACGTGTGTTCGAAATTAATCTTCTCTAATATATAAAATTCTCGTGTCGCGGTGTTTGTTACCAAACTCCTCCGAAACGGCTGAACCGATTTGTAAGAAATTTCGTGTGCACATAATCGAAGCGTTTCTTTGCACAACAGCTAACATTGCGTAGGGAAGCAGTTTGATTCGTAATATTAATAAAGTGTTTATTATGTCTGCTAAAGTAACCAATGAACGGCTCGCACACACAGATAAACCCTGAGAGGTTTGCGTTGTGTGTATTTAATCAACCTGTAATATATATAAGCATTTTGGAAATAAATAAATAATAATAATAATAAAACATCGGGTAGGTCTGAGAATCGGTCAACATCTATTTTTCATACCCCTAAAACCCATCAAAATTTCCAAACGAACGAAGTCGCGGGCAGCAGCTAATAGGTATCTCTATACATTTGTGTCCAAATAAGCCTAGCTGTGATGTGAAGCGGAGGAACAAGGAAAATGTTGTCAGGAGCATTTGAGTGAGGATTGCAATAAGGGTAGGGGAACACCAAAGAATATGATGGATGGACTGTATGAAAGATGATATAGATAGAAAGGGTATTATTACTGAAGGAGGTAATATCACCCAAAACTGGAAGGTTGTACCTAGATAGTTTAATGAATCAGGATTAAATTTTAAAATTTGACAAGAATGAACAGCCCCCTTACCATGACGTCTTAAAGCAGTATTGTTTTAATCTTATTCCAGAGTGAGAAAGAGATGGCGCTAGACGTACTCTGTAGCTCCGTCTCTTTCCCACACTGGAATAAGATTAAAATAATAATGTTTTAAGACGTCATAGTAACCCCCCTCTACTAAGGTTATCTCCAACCCCCCACCACCCTAGTTCTGCCAACTGAAGTGTACGCTGGCTGGCATTAACCTATTTTATTATAATCATTAAGCATTAATAAACTTAGTTTTATTAATAAATATGTGTTATTTATGACACTTTGTTGTTTCCTTTTATCCCAATACCATCCATCATCTACATCGTTCTCACATACTAGTAATTCTCAACACGATTGATGTAACCAAGATTTTGTAACATATTTTGATTTAAAAGAGTGTCCATGGAGTTTCTTGCCCATTCTTCTCCATAGAGATCTACGCTTTGGAATGGGCAACTACAGTACTTTCACAAGTTATTATGTCTTGTGACTGGGACTGTAGCTTCGCGTTCTTCTTTTTTGTTCTTTGACTTTCAAAAGTGCCTGTAATGGTCTAATTGAAATAAATGCTTTGAGTTTGAGTTTGATCCCACTCTACATCTGGGACTTTGTTCCAGTACCCTTAGAGGGACAAAATCACATATGTAACAGTGGCGGGACAGTGGTGGGAGGTATCCCATGATATGACAAGTAATAGAGAGGTATGGAAGAAGAAGACGTACTGCGCCGACCCCAAATGAATTGGGATAAGGGCAAGAGAATGATGATGGGTATTATTACAAAAATGACGAATAAGCTTGGAAGAAGAAGACATGCTGAGCCGACCACAAAGAAATTCAGATAAGGTCAGAAAGAATGACTGACGTTGCTCAAAAAGCTGAAGCGGGACTGGACTGGCCACGTCTGCCGTATGCCCGACGAGGTGTGGACCATAATAAACACGATGTGGAGCCCTGACACAGCAAGAACGCCGCGCAGGAGATGGCGGGACGAGCTGGACAGAACCAACGGCCAGTGGACCTGGATCGAAGAATTTGGAAGTCACGGGGAGAGGCCTTGACCCAGCAGTGGGATACAAAGGCTAACAGTAACAGTAAGATCAGGAGAATGATGATGATAAGTATACACCGTGGCATTTTAATCGTCTTACAAAGGTGGTCCACTCAATGTATCCGACATAAAATACCTCCAGACACGATTTTTTTTTTTTTATTTGCAATAGTAATTTCTTATTATTGCAATAGTAAGAAACACATTTTTGCAATAGGGGGAATGAACTCTGTTAAAGATGCCGCCGCTTCAGTCCGTGCCGCCTTTGGAACGCAATGCTCGGACCGCGCTCATAACAGGGTGTTTCAAACTACGTCATGCGTCATAATAATAAATAATATTTTCATTTTTTTAATTATTCAAATGTTCATAAATATGTTTTTTTTTATTATGAATGTTTACTAATCATTGGATACATGAAGTGGGCTGCCGTTGTAAGACGATTAAAATGCCACGGTGTATAAATATCTAGCTCATGAAAACGTCAGTCAGACGTCAAAATCCTTATGTTCTTGCTTTACCGAGAAAAATAATAAGACAACAATAAGTTATAGAGAGAGGACAAAGTACAAACGGTTACAGACAAGTTCACTCACACATAGACGCGTACGCACACATAATTGACGTCACTCGACAAGCCCCCGCGCACACCTCCAAGCGACTTGGTAATCAAGCGGCTTCAGCGCTTTGTGAAGTTTTTGATTTGAACTAATTATAGCGTAGAGTCAACACATAAGGAAAAATAAAAGGATATTAACTACATCATTTTTATTATTCTATCGTTAAGTTTTATCGTTAAGTTGTTTTGTTCGGCTATGAACATAAAGTTACTCTACGAATTCTTATAGGGAGTATTCTATAGTAAGTAGAAGACTGCTGCAACAACGGTGACTTTACCAAAAATATTTATCTAGCGGACTTGGTGGAGTGATGTAGAAATGAATCACTTATTATTTTACTGAGCGGATAAAATACAATAAAGGGATTCCGGGGTTTTTTTTTCTACTTATATTTTATGGAGAGCTGTTAGACAGCCAGAATCACTAAGGAACTCATTTAGGTTGTGGATAAGCTTTCGCTCCATGCATGAATTCCGCTGTACCTATGCCAATCCAAGCGAACATTAAACAAAGTACTAAATGGAGAAACAAGAGTCTAGCAATGAAGAAACGCAGTGAATTTTATCGGAGTGTCAATGTACACTCAAGCGAAGATGTGAATTTAAAAGAATGGCTTTTACAAACTCGTCTAGCTCTACGCTTATCTGCTAAAATAGATAAACAGCTTATAACTTCATTTTAGAATCCTATTATACAGCGCTTTTCCGCTGAGTAGTAAAAACACTAACATTCTCCTCAACCGGTTTCCAACATACGTCACAAGTGAGACAACAGACATTTCCTACGGCAAGCCGTATCGCGCGTCACTTCAAATTCGAACCCGGATCGCGCCACGCATGCGTCTTGCGCTCCAAATTGCCGCGAACGAATGTCAAATAAAGTAAATTAAAAGAAAACAATTCTGAATTTGTTTTATACGTAAATTGTTTACACAAGTGTGTGAGAAACAGTATTTTTTGCATTAAAATAATTAGTTTTGTGCCTGTGTTAGTGTATTTTAGTGAAAGGAGTTTTGGATATCCTACAGCTATGGCGGTAAAGTTTTCTACGTTTGTTTTTGTTTCTTAAAATAAGTTGCGTCTGTGCTTTCTAGGTAGTATTGCCAACTGTAAATTAGCATCCATAAATAACTTTTACGAGGTATGGTTTTGTTTGTTTCGGCGCGTTTCTTTTGCGGATATTTGGATTATACTTACTTCTCTTCATACAGGAGATAATTTCTACATAACAAAAAGATTTCAGTTCGCATAAGCAATTATTTAGATACATATTTAAATTCCATTTTTGCTGGGCGAATATTATATGCCCGTTTTTACTACTTAATTAATATTAAGGTTTATTATAACGTGTAAAGCTGTAAGACTTTAAAAAAATCACATTGTTCCAAATCACACATTCACATTGTTAAAAAACCGAGTCCAACAGCACGCGTATTAGAACGAGTTTTGTCTACGGAATAATCACAAATGACATAATGACAGAGAGACAATGACAATGAGTCAGTTTGTCGATTCTTCCGTAGACAAAACTCGTTTCTACAGTGGTCATGCTACGTGTGCTGGCCGGGAAAACGCAACTCTACCTAGGTGGGTACTTTCGACCTGTCAGCCTTTATAAAACCAGTCTAGCCACAGAGTCTAGCGTATCCCGAATTATGTCGGGGTCGACAAACTTCCAGTCTAACCAGTTCTCATCATCTGCCTAGTCTTTTCCCAAACTATCTTGGGGTCGGCTTCCAGTCTAACCGGATGCAGCTGAGTACCAGTATTTTACATGAAGCGACTGGCTATCTGACCTCCACAACCCAGTAACTGGGTAATACGATACCCCTTGGTAAGACTAGATGTCAGACTTTTAGCTTCTGACTACTCGTAACGACTGTCAAAGATCTACAAATGACAGCCGGGACCAACGGCTTAACGTTGTTTCCAAGGCACGGAGGAAACTCGATATGTAATTATGGTCACCCATCCACAGACCAACCTCGGCAAGCACGGCTTAACCTTAAAGATCGACCTGGGCGGCTGTTATTATTTAGCCACGAGCTCCTCTAACCAGTTCTATCAGAATTAATGAGAGCCAAATACCTTCTAGAATAAGATTTCGATTTCGTTTCATTCAATATCTAGTTTTTCTAAGTTTACGGTACCTACATAAGAGCAAAAGTGGTCAAACGCGAAATTTTCGTTTTATGGGAAATAACAAAATTGTGTTTCGTGTTTTAGGGAGTTTCAAATAAAATACGTGATAGAAATGTTTTCTTTTGTGCTTTTCTATCACGATATCGTCACTTTTGATTCACTTGACGTGCCCATGTTATTTGGAGTAGATTAAGATATTTAACGCAATTTTACGTAATTTTGGGTTCGGTCATTTTCATTTTGACTGTGCGAATTATCTACAAACATGTTCTAAAATGAAGTACGCCTAAGGCTGAACGCAGACTTGAGTAACGACAGTATTAAGACAGACTTTCCTCACATAGACAAGTCTGCCTTAAAACTAAAACGAAACTGTTTTGTCTACGACACGTCGCACACCTAAAACGAAACAGTTTTGTCTACTACGACGACGCGGTGCGGTCCCATCTTCAATTTTAAAGAATACGTTTTAAGGTTGATTGGGAAAATTTGTCGGTTTCGGGTACCTAGCTTGACCTGCCCCCGTATTCACAAATGCTCGGATTCGATTTCGATTCGGAAAGTCGTATGTCTATCTCGCTCGCTTTCGTGATGCCGAAACAAGATAGACATACGACTTATCGAATCGAAATCGAATCCGAGCGTTTGTGAATAGGGGCCCTGCTGGCGATGGCGTCCCGACCGTTTTGTCGTTAATGTGCGCGACCGCATAGGTACAAAAGGGAATCCGGCAATCGTAGTCAGATTTGTATAGTCGCAGTGCAGTTCTAGTAGATATTACAAAATTTTGTCTATGAGACATTTTGTTTGAAATTTGCGCGTCTTTATATTGTAGGATCAGTACAGGATTACTCGATTAAAACAGGGATTGCGTAGAAACATTTGGATTTAATCTTTAATATTCTATGGCTGAATATCAAGTAAGTCACTCAAAAAGAAAAATAGACAGTTGTCATTTTTAAAAGTGACAACTGTAACGGCCAGTCATTTGAATATCGATACTAGAATGAATCGATTAAAGCAACACCGATATGAGAAAAATTCGATTAAATATTATAAGGCTAACAATATGTTTTGTAATGCAATAGTCTCATCTGTCGGGACTCAAGTCTGTGCTCAGCCTAAACAGACTTGAACACAGCACTGTTTCTAACTGTTTCAAATGCACTATCTTATACAATTTATGAACTGAGTTTACACCGTTAAATTTCTCGGTACGAACGAGTGCTTCGTTTGTACCGAGGCTCGCCGAACGGTACTAGATTTTATTAGCGCTTTCAAATAAATATCTATGTTAGTTTAAGAGCTTTTACACCTTACGGCATTTCACACAAACTTTCAAGTCGTTATTTTTCGATGTGACTGAACTGATTTTAATTAAACTTAATACGCAAAAGCAGGATACACAGGTCTAAAAAGTTACTAAAAAACATTTTCGAAATGCCTTTAAAAAAACAGATATTTAGACGGTTTCCATAATATAATAATAACTTATAGTTGGTCTAAATTAGCTGTACTGTAACACTATTTTTCGAAAATGTTTTTAGTAAATTTTTAGACCTATGTATCCTGCTTAAATATGCTTATGAAGTTTAATTAAAATCGGTTTAGTCATGTCGGAAAATAAGGAATTGAAAGTTTGTATGAAATGTCGTAAGGCGTAATCGCTCATAAGTAGTTACTTATATATTTTGGTTTCTGAAATGGACAAGAATTTGCACGAAGGATGAACCGACCGAGCGAGGGAAGAGAGAGCAATATTTAGGCGGGTACTGAGGACAAAACAACATAGATTCCAGCTATTTTATTATTCATAATATGATTGCTATACCTACAATGACAACGTGACCTACGCCACGCGGTTTAAACTTTACCTAATACATACCAAACTGACGTCATCGACCCAAATTCACATGAAGCTAGCCTACTGTAGTTTCAGTCAACGGAAGTATCCACTAACAAACAGTTTATCTTTTTGCGTAAGAATTCCAGGGCAGTCCTGAATTCCTATCCGGCTCGAAGGACTAAACATGAAAAGGGCAAATTTAAGAGAAATGAACCTGCTAAACAAGATGGCGACAATACGACAGTCAATGAAAACACTAGTAGTACATAGGAATATTTTTAAACCATCAAATAATTCCTAACATCATCATCATCTGCCTAACCTTTTTCCCAAACTATCTTGGGATCGGCTTCAGTATTTTACATGCAGCGACTGCCTATCTGACCTCCACAACCCAGTAACTGGGTAATACGATACCCCTTAGTAATACTGAATGTCAGACTTTTGGCTTGTGACTACTCGCAACGACTGTCAAAGATCTTCAAATGACAGCCGGGACCAACGGCTTAACGTGCTTTCCGAGGCACGGAGGAAACTCGGTATGTAATTATGGTCACCCATTCACGGATCAACCTCGGCAAGCACGGCTTAACCGTAAAGATCGACCCGTGCGGCTCTTATTATTTAGCCACGAGCTCCTCCTAAATAAATCCTAACATCGAAATTAAATAAAAGATTTTTCCAAACATACTAAATAGCGTAAAAATGTTAACCTGTTATTATTATAATTATAACCAAATAGAACACCGTTTAAAGATTTTATTGGTGTGACTGTGCACCAATAAAATCTATATCCATACTAATATTATAAATGCGAAAGTAACTCTGTTTGTTTGTTTGTTACCTTTTTACGACTAAACGGCTTATTGGATGGTTATGAAATTTCTCAAGGAGATAGATTATATCTTCGATAAGAACATAGGCTACTTTTTATCCCTGAATAAAAGATCAAAAGGGCATTGGGTAAGTTTGTATGGACCAGTGGCATGATTTTTTATCACAGCGGCCACAAACATTATTGTTGTTAACATATAGTGAAATATATGATAATAATGACTCCTAAAACAATTTGGGCGAAAATTATATCGGAGCTGAGATATCTGATGTCAAAGTTGTGTTGTTCCTACTAACAGTTAGCATACTGTTGTGTATTTTATCAAAAATTAACTCTTTCCTATCGTTTTATGTATGTTATTACTTCCTAGAATTTGATCCTTTGCAGCGACACCATCGAATGGTGTAATAATACAGGATGGTTCTTTTTTTCAAAATTAACGGGTTCGATTTCTGGCTAGGAATATTTATTTTTCAAAAAACCAATGAAGCAGTTTTAGTTTTTATCAAAATCAGGCTCGTGACTCCTTTGAGTGTTTTTCGCTATTCTTCATAGTTTCGGATTTGGCCTTCCACCCACTTGAAAATTTCACCCTGTATATCTCGGCTCCGATGCATTTTGGAAATAATTGTTCATAGAAGAAAATGAATGTCTTATTGTGTTCTCAGTAATGACATATTTTTTATTAGTGGCCGAAGACTTAAAAAATCATGCCACTTTTACCTAAACCCCTTTCCACGCGAACGAAGTCGCGGGCAGGAGCTAGTATTATACAAGGTGTTGTTTTGCATCCTCGTCAAAATTCAGGATGTTGCCATGTTGTCACAAAAGACATGAATAGTCAATATAAATTACGGTACCTAGTAAATTATTACAAAACACTGCGTTTTTTTGTTGTTTAAATTTGTCAATATTTCAGAATAACCCCCTTAACGTGGTTTAGGGATTTTGAAATTATCGAAAAAACGTTTGAGGTTTTTTGTTTGTGTGTAAGCGACGTTATAAGGCGGGGATCAGACGGCCCGTGTTTAAAACACGGGTGGTTCACAGTTACCGATTTCAGAAAATAAATGAAAAAAATAAAATTACCTACTCATTTTATTATTGATTCGGGTCGAGAATCATTAGCATAGTTACCTCCTAGAATTTGACGAGGTTGCAAAACAACACCTTGTTTATAACGGCCTACTAAAGTGCCACTTGACTATAGGCTCGATGTTATCTTTCCGTAGACCTTCAAAGTCATTCCGCATCCATATTTTGTTCTAGACGAGTGCACGACTGAACAAAATCGATTTTAATAAGTTACGGTCTATATATTTTAATATTAAACAAGAATTTATTATTAACAAAGCATTCTAAGTTATTTAGCAATCATCTGCTTAGCCTTTTCCCGGATGCAGCTGAATACCAGTATTTTACATGGAGCGACTGCTTATGCCTGACTGCTTCTGTATGGTGTCGGACGTTAAGAATATCACCATCCCATATCTTCCCGTGGGTGTCGTAAGAGCCGACTAAGGGACTTGCCAGAGAATAGGCAGCAGCGTTCTCTGTAATTTTGTAACAACCGTACTGCGATCGCCAACCCGCCTGCCAAGCGTGGCGATTATGGCAAAACCCCCCAAAATGTCAATGGGCAACACTTGGGGGCCTATGTCCAGCAGTGGACGTCTTTTGGGCTGAAATGATGTTTTTTTTTTCTTTTTTTTTAATAAAATATTTTTTCTGCATGTGTAAATTCTAAATTAAGTTAGTAAGTACATATTTTAATTGTAATGTTTACTTTTGTTCGTGAGCTCATACTTGTACACTTAGTTTGAGGGCTTAAGGCGCTGCGTACTAAAATACAGGCTTTAAACCTAGTTCGGTAGCAGATGCTAAAAATAGACACAATGTCAGAAGTTAAAATTTTTAAGATTAATATTAAGTAGCTTATTGCCAAATTGTGTGAACATATGTATATTTTTCTGGTCTAATAAAATATTATTATTATTACTGCTTATCTGACCTCCACAACCCAGTTAGTAAAAGGTAATATGATACCCTTTGTTAAGACTGGTTGTCAGACTTTCAGGCCACTGACTATCTGTAACGACTGTCAAAGATCTACAAATAACAGCCGGCACCAACGGCTTAACGTACTGTCCGAGGCACGGAAGAAACTCGGTGCGTAAATGATGGTCACTCAACCACGGACCGACCTCGGCCGGCACGGCTTAACCATAAAGATCGACCCGTACGGCTGTTATTATTTAGCCACGAGCTCCTGACTTATTTAGCAAAACACGTTATATTTTTACTTAGAAGTTCTGCTTATACAATGTGTTGTTTTGCATTCTCGTCAAATTCAAGGAGGTAATTATGCTAATGATTCTCGACCCAAATCAACAATAAAATAGGTAGGTGTTTTTTTTTTTTTTTTTCTTATTTACGGAAATCCGTAAGTGTGAACCAGCCGTATTAAAACGCGGCCCGTCTGTTACCGCGCTTACACGCACATAAAGAAACGCTAACAATACATACACAACGCAAACGCAACGAACATACGATAATTTCATAGGTACCTATTCCCTACCAAGCACGGCGCGGGTATGCCAGCGGGGTGCGCGGGCGCACTCTTCGCTCGCGCGCCTATCCACCCCCCGCCGTCCCGGAACCAAACAGTGTGTTTAATGCCGCCGACGCGTGCACGCGCGTTGCGAATTCCGCTCCTAGGTACATCGTTGAGACGTAGGTGCAAAGTGCAAGATGACGGACAATTACTCAAACGTCGAGTTGGTAGAGATGGTCCGCATGTATGCCATCAGTGGAGACAGCCTACGTGGAGCAGTACGGTGTTTCCCCTCAATATGGTCGGCATGTACGCGAGTACTTAAACGAAAAGTTTGGTGACCATTGGGTGGGTCGCGGAGGACCTGTGGCCTGGCCCGTTCTCCGGACCTGACGTTTCTAAACTTTTATTTGTGGGGAGACGTTAAAAGGTTAGTTTACTCGGAGAAAGTGGCAAGTGTTACAGAATTACGTGAAAAGATAATTAGTGCTTTCGACACTTTCAAAAGGAATGTGATAGTGCTACGTAAGCTGAAGGAAAACCAGCTACGTCGTTGTCGACTGTGCCAAGAATGTGGTGGTGGCAACTTTGAACATACCTCCGGATAACTTAAGTAGGTAATTTATTTATTTGTACAAAGACTATCATTTTGTAAATACGTTGTTAGCTTAATCAATTTTATTAGTGTAAATAAGTTGATTTCAAACTTTTAACTACGCCAATAATACCTAACAGTCGAAAGTATTTCTACATACCTACTTAGCTAGCACATCTTTCCAATTCCAACAAACGTAAAAAACAATTTTAGACTTAGTAAATTGGTACACCAACTAAGGTACTAACCACCAATAAATTCAATTCACAAATAAAAACAAAATCATTACGAAAACTTTAGGCTGAATTTACCTACGTACAATGTTCAGAGTGTTAGTTTAGATAGCAATAAAGCAAGCCATTTTATTAATCATCTGATAACTACCGAACTTAGGTAAGTACAGGTCAGTGAACTTTTCTTTGGCACACTAGTATTGTAACTGTTGTCGTTAGTAAGATTTCCGTATTCCAATGATGCTTAAAAATTAGTTTAGTATCAAGCGAAATTTATGACAATAATGTAGGTGATTTTCGAAATAAAATTAGGCAAAATTGCTAGGTACCGGTCGCCGTAGGTCAACGCACGGTCGCAACACTGTTGCATTTCGTAGGTAAGACGTCGACTGTCGACTCTCACGCACACAGAGCAGCTGCATTGTCGCTGTGTGCGTAGTTGGGTGATTCTGTTTTAAGTGTTTTGGATCAAGGGTTTTATTCTGAAATACTGTTAAATTTCAACAATAAAAAAAAGCAACGCTTATTAATTATAGACCGGTACCGACCTTTAAATTGATTATTTATGTGTTTTATGACAACCTCCTGAAATTTGACGAGGATGCAAAACAACACATTGTATACTCGGCGTGAAAGTAAATATTCTGATTCTATGTGGCCTTGCCGATCAATGTCGTCATAATGATTTTGCTTTATTTTTATTTTTTGTCTGTGTGTTGGTTTAGGTAGACTTTTTATTCAGTCGGCCTTCACACCTCATATTTAGGATGAAGATGATTTAAGATCTGTCTATAATTTGTTCAACTAAGCCAATATTTTTCTGCCAAAAGTTAGGTCCTAACCTGATACCTGGAGGTCAGATAGGCAGTCGCTTCATGTAAAATACTGGTACTTACCGGCATCCGGTTAGACTGGAAGCCGACCCCAAGATACTTTGGGAAAAGGCTTGGCAGATGACATGGTTGGACATGGTTTAACAATGAAAATAAACACAACGTTTTACTGTTATTTATTCAGAGAAAGTGTAACTTAATACAATAAGTGTTCACTATTAATTATACTCAGATTAATTATAATTATTTTCATAATATTAACAAGTTGGGAAAAATAAAATCAATCACTAGTCCACCAGCGTTACTAAGCAAAGTTCCTTTGACAGTAAATATAAAATTATATGCCAACACACATAATTTTTAAGTTATGTTTATAATTGTCAGATAACCTTGATAATGATTTTATATAAAGAATTAAATTCTTAGCACGCTTTGTTTTCTTCTTAAAATATATTTATAAAAAAAAACAACGTTTATAACAATTGAAATAACAATTTAAAAAAAACTTTATGCAAGTCCCATCCATGTCAGACAATGATTGTCCGACTTCAGGGCTTCTGACTCTGACCACCCGCAACGATTGTCAAAGTTCAACAAAAGACAGCCGGGCCCAACACTTTTACTTACCAAAATCATGAATTATGCAGAAGACAGGCTAGAGACAGAACCGATGCCCGGACACAATGCCGTTAGCTCAAACGACGCGTATGACCTTGAATGGCTAATGAATGAGTTCTCATGCGTGCATGATGATGCGTATAATTTCTTCTTTGACTGCAATCGTCTACGATCTTTCCACTTCATAAATGTTAATGCTATAATTAATCGTGCCTGGGATGACAGAGTGGCACGTGGCAAAATAACAGTCGCTTGGGCCGATCTTTCGGTTAAGAACGTTTCCACCTAACGGCATTTCATACAAACTTCCAAGTCCTTATTTTCCGAAATGACTGAACCGATTTTATTGAAACTTAATACGCAGGATATAAGGTCTAAAAAGTTATTAAAAACATTGTTGCAATGTTTTTTGAGTTACCTAGTTTTGATGTACAGAATGATTGGTTGATGGTTTAGAGAAGCCGTCGTTGCTTTCCGAGGCACGGAGGAAACTCGGTATTTAATGGGCTTTCACGGCTATCCACGGACCAGCCTAGGCAAGAGCGGCTTAAGAGCGTTTGCACCTTACGACATTTCATACAAACTTCCAAGTCCTTATTTTCCGAAATGACAGAACCGATTTAATAAAACTTCTTACGCATAAGCAGGATACATAGGTCTAAAAAGTTACTAAAAAACATTTTCGAAAAATAGTGTAAACAGGTAAATTATACCAATTATAAATCATCGATAGAAACAAATGTCCAATTACCTTTTTTTTTAAAGAGATTTCCAAATTTTTATATTGTTTCTTTTTAGACGTATGTATCCAGCTCGTGCGTATTAAGTTTCTTTTAAATCGGTTCAGTAATTTCGGAAAATAAGGACTTGAAAGTTTGTATGAAATGCCGTACGGCGTAAACGGTCTTAAGACGCATTTTTGCACCGATCATACTTAGCAGGTGACATGGAGGAGTCAACGAGGGACTCAAAGTACAGCAAGCATTGGTAATTAACTATGACGGAGCACTATAAGGTCTAAAGTGCTTCGTCATGGCTGATTGAAGTGTCAAGTCAACAAACTCTAACTCATACAGAATTCGTCGAAACCGTGTTAATTTCCTACTAAACATTTGTCTTTTCCTGTTCATTTTTAAACATACTTGCCCTACAGTTTCCTCCGTGCCTCGGAAAGCACGTTAAGCCGTTGGTCCCGGCTGTCATTTGTAGGTCTTTGACAGTCGTTTCGAGTAGTCAGAAGCCAAAAGTCTGACATCCAGTCTAACCAAGGGTTATCGTATTACCCAGTTACTGGGTTGTGGATGTGAGATAGGCAGTCGCTTCATGTAAAATACTTAACTGCATCCGGTTAGACTGGAAGCCGACCACAAGATAGTTTGGGAAAAGGCTAGGCAGATGATGAAATTAATAAATACTATTTACAATCCTTATTGCCAAATGATGATGAACACTTGCCCTATTTAATCTATTCTCAGATTATCGTACGTGCAAACAACCACAAACTAATTGGAGTTTACGCGTTAAACACATGTTCACATGTTTTCCGGAATGACGTCACAGGATATAAATAAGACACGAGTACTTTAACTCGGTAACTGCTGTAGACCAGGGATATTCATGTCGGTGCAGGGAAAAAGAGGGTAATGCGTTTAACGACTAAACGAGAGTGTTATTAACAGAGGTCGAAATTATGTAGAGTTATTTGGGTACTTACACTTATTTCAAACAGAGAAAGAATAAAGTGGATATGCCTCAAATCCCGAGATTAATTTTAAAGAGCAGAAAAATCCCATGATATATTAAATAAAAAGGTTATTTACTTTTACACCATTTTGAACCATCCGACATCGAATGTCCGAAGTTGCAAAATTCCAATGCGCACAAGCACGGGAAGATCCATATTAATATCAACATTTCGATGCAAGTACAAAAATAACTCTACCTAATTCCGACCTCTGGTTATTAATTTGAGATTATGATTGAATGAGAACAAGTAGAACATGATAAAGAACCATTAGCAACAAATGATGATGATGATAATCTTAGACAGAGGAATAATAATAATATTAATAGGATACTGCATAGTCAGCAGTTTGGTTTCACGAAGGGTAGGCCAACAACAGACGCGGGAGTGAAACTCATCAGTCACATTCTGGAATCCTGGGAGAACTCCCAGGACGCTATTGGCATTTTTTGTGATCTCTCAAAAGCGTTTGACTGCGTCGACCACAACACGCTGATCTGTAAATTACATCACTACGGAGTTCGTGGACGAGCTGCTGAACTTGTTCTTTCCTATTTATCTAACAGACAGCAAAAAGTAAATGTAAATGGGGCGACATCCTCCGGGTCTTTAGTCAAGATGGGCGTACCCCAAGGTTCAATTCTTGGCCCTTTCCTATTTCTTGTTTATATTAATGATCTCCCTTATATGATGGCCAAATTATCGGATATAATTCTATTTGCTGATGACACTTCGCTAATTTTTAAAATTCATAGAAAAGATACAGAAGTCAAACATGTCAACGAAAGTCTAACTGTTCTCTCGAAATGGTTCGCGGCTAATAATCTTTTACTGAATACGAACAAAACTAAATGTCTTAAGTTCTCTTTACCAAATGTAACACAACGTGACCTTCATCTATATCTTGACGGCGAAAAACTCGATGTTATCGCGGAAACTGTATTCTTAGGGATTACTATCGATTCTAAACTGCAGTGGGGCGCACACATTAGAACTCTTTCGGGGAGGTTAAGCTCAGCTGCCTATGCAGTTAGGAAAATAAGGCAGTTAACTGATGAAGACACAGCTAGGTTAGTATACTACGCTTATTTCCACAGTATTATGTCTTATGGCATTCTGCTGTGGGGATCGGCAGCAGACGTTGATTCAATTTTTATATTGCAAAAGAGGGCAGTCCGCGCGATCTATAAAATGGGTCCTCGCGAGTCCCTCAGAGAAAAATTTAAAGAGATCGATATACTGACTCTGCCTTCACTTTATATCTTAGAATGTATTTTATATGTCCGCAAAAACCGAGGGCTTTTCAAAATTAGAAGCGACTTCCATAATATAAACACACGCAGTAAACACGAAATTGTAATACCCAAATTTAGATTAACAAAAACTAGCAAGTCTTTTCTTATAAACAGTAATACGCTTTTATAATAAGTTGCCAAAGTCAGTTACGGAACTGACTGATGGAAAGTTTAAAAATTGCATCAAACGTGTCCTTATCAAAAAAGCATATTACAAAATTAAGGACTATGTTGAAGATAAAGAAGTTTGACTCTAGTTCCTTCTGCTCATGCGGCTTCCCTGGTAGCTCATAAACGACACAAATGTGTGGTCGTCTCTAACTATTCCCAATTTTATCTTTTCCATTCTTTTTATTATTCAGATGTTTTACAGTAGTTTTCAAATAATTGCACCGTTCATTAATTGTTCAGAATAGTTACAGCACTGATGACAACATCTGTGTCAATTGTTTAATTTAGTGTTCTTATAATGTTTTATTTTTACTTTTGTATAGATTCTTTTTCATTTACCTATTTTTGTGAATGTGTGGACATTGTAGGCCTTGTAAATTAGTTTTTTTTTTTTTTTATTGTTTTGTTCTACCTTTTGTAGTAAGCAACGACTTATTGTCGGGCCTACGCTGTCCTTCCACAGTTATGTACTAACGCTGTAACACTCAAATATTGTAAAACCAAATGATTTTAAAAGAGTAACCATGGAGTTTCTTGCCGGTTCTTCTCCATAGGAAACGACCAACCCGAACCGTGCATCTTTTGTCGACGTTTTATAAGTGCCCATATAGGCCTATGTAAAATAAAATATTTTGATTTGATTAGAGTCGACCTTATTATATACCAAATTTGTAACACATCTCTTCCTCAGATACTTCACACACTTTTAGCAATAGCTAACTCCAAGACCACCAGTAATATTTTTATAGTCTTCGGCTTTACATGAACGCTCTATCGATAAACTGAACGCATTGTTATTCAGTAACCGTTACGTCAGTCTCGCATCGATGGATATAACTGTATAACGGGCATGTGTATATAATGTGCGGCCGAGTGGTCGAGTAACACGAGAGAGTACAGTTCCGGTGGCAAGTCGAGTGCGAGAGATTGTGCTGCCGAATTTGCGGTAAACAAACGATTTAAGACGCGGTACCGTATTCATTACTATCGAGGAGCTCGTGGCTAAATAATAACAGCCGCACGGGTCGATTTTTAAGGTAAAGTCGTGCTTGGTTCGTGGATGGGTGACCATAATTACATACCAAGTTTCCTCATTCCCTCGGAAAGCACGTTAAGCTGTTGGTCCCGGCTGTTATTGGTATAGATCTTTGACAGTCGTTACGAGTAGTCAGAAGCCAAAAGTCTGACATCCAGTCTTACCAAAGGGTATCGTATTACCCATTTACTGGGTTGTGGAGGTCAGATTTGCAGTTGCTTCATGTAAAATTCTGGTAGTCAGATGCATCCGGTTAGACTGAAAGCCGACCCCAAGATAGTTTGGGAAAAGGCTAGGTAGATGATGACCGTATTCATTATTATTCTTACCCTGCTATCTATAGTCAACTTAAAATAATTACTTGAGCTTCTTGAGCGTTTACGCCTTACGACATTTCATACAAACTTTCAAGTCCTTATTTTGCGAATTGACGGAACCGATTTCAATGAAACTTCATACGCATAAGCAGGATTCGTTATTCGTGTAACATGCTAAATTAGACCGATTATAAGTTATCTATAGACACAGAAATTTCCAATTATCTTTTTTAGGGTTCCGTAGCCCAATGGCAAAAAACGGAACCCTTATAGATTCGTCATGTCTGTCTGTCTGTCCGTCCGTATGTCACAGCCACTTTTTTCCGAAACTTTAAGAACTATACTGTTGAAACTTGGTAAGTAGATGTATTCTGTGAACCGCATTATGATTTTCACACAAAAATAGAAAAAAAAAACAATAAATTTTGGGGTTCCCCATACATAGAACTGAAAATCAAATTTCATTTTTCATCAAACCCATACGTGTGGGATATCTATGGATAGGTCTTAAAAAATGATATTGAGGTTTCTAATATAATATTCATTTATTTGCTCAGAATGTAGGTATTTACAATAAGGTGGTTACAATATTAAAGAATCCTTGTACCATTATGGCATGCAAACATCGATACAGTTCATCATTAAGCATACAAACATTAATACACAACCAAAATTTATCGGGTAGAAAGTCCGATACGGACACGACACGGATACTGACATTTATTTAATAGAAGTTCACATAGTTTATTTTTGAATGTTGTTATTGGTTTATCTTTTATGGTATCAGGAATGTGGATAAAAATAGCCGGTGCCATACCAAAAACACTTTTCCTCAACAAAGCAGTCCTATAGCGACCTTACCATGAAGTCTTAAAACATTATTGTTCCATTCCTATTCCAGAGTGGGAAAGAGATGGAGCTAGACGACCTGTATAGCTCCGTCTCTTTTTCACTCTGGAATAGGAATGGAACAATAATATTTAAGCGTCATGGTACGGACACTGTGCGTAACAAATTTTTGTATTGAGATCGCAAAGTTACATCTCGGTATAGGTATATGCTTTCCGATAAAGTTAAAAAAGCTGCCGTTTACATTTAATTTAACAGAAAGAGCAATTTCTAAAATGTTAAGACAATAGATTTTGACTTTTAGAAATTGGAACACAGCTGTCTGAAAGTTTCAAGCCAAATATTGCTCGTAAGCAGAGTAAAGAGTCACTACTCCAATATACTTTGCACCATCCTCATGGAACATTGCGTCACCAACTGAGTACAGTTCAACCAATTTGTTTGTGCAGGCGGGAAAACAATTAAGCGGGAAAAATGACGCTCTAAAAGTATTGAACAAGGAAATATTCAAGTTGTCTGAAATTATTATTACCGAAAAACCATTCAATATTTATCGTTTACTATTTATACAACTTAACACGTTATGTATTATTTTTGTTTATAGTTCATGACTTTATGTTCTTTAACTAGAGGGCGCCATATATCAAATTTAATGTGACGTCACATAGCTTTATAACCAGTGATCGGAGTAGGTAGATTTATTTTTGGTACTTGTATCATACATGCACATAGAAAGAAAAACATTGATGAGCCATTTTTCTGGAAAGTAATTCCGGTATTTCCGGATTCAATTAAATATTGTAAATGTTTGTGGTACTAATATTATTACTCATCATTCATCATCATCATTTCAGCCCAAATGACGTCCACTGCTGGACATAGGCCTCCCCAAGTGTACATAAGGGGGGTTTTGCCATAATCGCCACGCTTGGCAGGCGGGTTGGCGATCGCAGTACGGTTGTTACAAAAGCACAGAGAACGCAGCTGCCCATTCTCTGGCAAGTCCCTTAGTCGCCTCTTACGACACCCACGGGAAGATATGAGATGGTGCTATTCTTTACGTCCGACACCATACAGAACATATTATTACTACTCAATTCAAAATGAAAAGGAAGGTATTAAAACTAAATTAATTTATTATTTATCTGTTGAATAATAAAAACAATCGAATTCCGATCGAAGCATTAATAATTATTTTTATTTTTGGTCTTTTTATGGCCACAACTTTTTATAAATTGTTGCACTTAAATTTCAATCAAGTCAACCAATTCCGGAGGAATGTCCATATTAATATATACGTTACGGATCAATGACCCCAATTCAATCTACCTACTCCGATCTATGCTTATAACCAGTGGACGATCAAGACGCTGCCAACGATTCCTCATGTGTCAAATTATTATAAAGTACTTCAGAAGTTATGAGGGAACAGATGCACATACATACAAACATACCGGGCAAAATCATAACCCCCCCTTGTACTTCACCATCTTCTTCTTCGTCGTACCCTCACTGCTGAGAATTGCGACCACATATGATACGTCTCCAAGCCATGCGGTCTCCTGCAGTGTGAACCGCTCGGTACAAGCTGCCTCCAGCAGCCTTCTAGATCGCGTCTGCCCATCTTGCCGGTGCCCTGCCTTGCGCGCGTTTACCTTCTGCCCGGCCCAGTATTATAAGACTTTCCAGACAATGCCGAGGTGAACGCATAATACCTATGTCCGAAAAAGCTGAGGGTACGCTCCAGGCAGATTGTGGAAAGCCGTTTGGTGTTTTGTACTTCACCATATTCGGTAATAAATGCACCAAGTTTGACATATCGATGCATTTTTTCTTGACATGCAGCGCCACCTTCAACTGCATACTTAAAGTGGTCACACTGTATCAAGATAAAAATCATGTTTGCGTAGAAATGAATGAAAAAAACATCTGACTGTCAGTCTTTTTGACGTCATCGGAATTATAATGTGGACCGTCATGCTTGTGATCTTGTAGCGGACTTGAGTACAAGTACCTTGTAAGCATAATAGGGCATAATTTTGCATTCTGCATGCTATCCATCACCTGCCTGGTCTTTTCCCAGCTATGTTGGGGTCGCATCCAGCCCGGGATGCAGCTGAATACCAGTATTTTACATGGAACGACTGTCTACCTGACATCCAGAATCCATTCATCATTTCAGCCCAAAAGACTTCCACTGCTGGACATAGGCCACCCCCAAGTGTCGCCACATTGACATTTTGGGGGGTTTTGCTATAATCGCCACGCTTGACAGGCGGGTTGGCGATTGCAGTACGGTTGTTACAAAAGCACAGAGAACGCTGCTGCCCATTCTCTGTCAAGTCCCTTAGTCGCCTCTTACGACACCCACGGGAAGATATGGGATGGTGGTATTCTTTACGGCCGACACCATACAGAACCAGAATCCATTAATACTGGGTAATACGATACTCCTTGGCAAAGCTGGTTGTTAGGGGGCGTACATTAATGAAGTGAGGCAATTTTGGCGATTTTTCGACACCCTCTCCCCTTTTGTGAGATATCGTGAGACTTGACTTGACCCCCTCACCCCCCCTCTAATCTCACGTGAGATGTATCAAAATTCGTAGTTAAGTGTAAATATACGTTAACCTGTGCTTGGTTGCGTTGGATTGATTTAAAAAACATAATTTACTTAATAATTTTCATTGAACATTAATATTATTCATGACAACATGTAAGCATATTTACAATATTTCGTACAGCAAAAAAAAAACGTGATTTTTGCCAAGACCTCCCATCTCTCCCTTGTGAGATTAGGTGACATTTGGCTCGACAACCTCCCCCCCCTAAACGCCTCACGTAATTTGTGGACGCCCCCTTAGACTTTCGGCCACTACCTGTCATATTTAAATCAACATACTGCTTTGTTTTACTCCTTTTCCAGTGTGGGAAAGAGACGGAGCTTTACAGGATGTCTAGCGCCATCTCTTTCCCTTACTGGAAAAGAAGTAAAACAATAATATATAACCTTACACTGACTTGCAAAAAAACGTAAGAGCGTGGTTTATCCTGGCGCTCCCATCTTAAACCGGTTTAAATGAACGTGTTGAGTTTCATTGTAAAACCCAACCCAAGTTGATTTTCCTGTTACTTACTATATTTTACGGTAAAATCCCCAAAAATAAACAATACTGGAATGCGCAGGCGTGTTCCGCAGTTATGTACTTACCTACTGTTATTTTTATTCTTCTAGCAAACCAGTTTTATCTGGTTTAACCGGTTTGGGTTGAATGTTTCCTTCTTTACTAAAATACATATAAATGTAAGTATCGTTTCGCCTGCGAATTCGCTCGAGTCTAAGTCAGGAATTGTCCCACGAAAATATACAAAAAAATATCCCAGTATTTTACAAGGAGCGTCTGCATGTCTGACCTCCACAACCCTGTGTAATACGATACCCCATGGTAAGACTGGTTGTCAGACTGTCAGGCCACTGACTTCCTGTAACGACTGTCATAGATCTACAAATGACAGCCGGGACCAACGGCTTTACGTGCTTTCCGAGGCACGGAGGAAACTCGGTATGTAATGGGTGGTTACCCATCCACAGACAAACCTCGGCAAGCGCGGCTTTACCTAAAGATCGACCCGTGCGGCTGTTATTAACAGAGGAATAAGGTAGAGTTATTTTTGTACTAGCATCGATGGATCTTCCCTTGCGTGTGCGCATTGGAATTTTGCAACTTCGGACATCCGATATCGGATGGTTTAAATTGTGTAAAAGTAAATAAGTAACTTTTTTATTTAATAAATCACGGGATTTATCTGCTCTTTAAAACTAATCTCGGGATTTGAGGCATATCCACTTTATTCTTTCGCTGTATGAAATCAGTGTAAGTACACAAATAACTCTTCCTAACTCCGACCTCTGGTTATTAATTAGCCACAAGCCCCTCTGGCGTTTCAATAGTAATCGTCATAACTAGGTAGTTAAATTATAGCTTACTATATACTCTATGTTACTAGCTGACCGGCGCAACTTCGTTTGCGTCACATTTTCCCCGTTTTCGCAACATTTTTCATTGCTGCTCCACTCCTATTGGTCGTAGCGTGATGATATATAGCCTATAGCCTTCCTCGATAAATGGGCTATCTAACACTGAAAGATTTTTTCAAATCGGACCAGTAGTTTCGGAGCCTATTCAATGCAAACAAACAAACAATCAAATCTTTCCTCTTTATAATATTAGTTTATAGTTTACTACTGTGTAGAGTTTCTCTAACAATTGCAAGATTTGGACAGATAAGATAAGAATATTAAAATACAGCAGCTTGTTTACTGGGTCATATAAATATTTATGTCCTTCTGAAAAGATAAAACAAAGTAAAAAAACCGGCCAAGTGCGAGTCGGACTCGCAGACGAAGGGTTCCGTACCATTATATATAAAAACGAGCAAAAAAAATCACTTTTTTGTATGGGAGCCCCCTTAAATATTTATTTTATTCTGTTTTTAGTATTTGTTGCTATAGCGGCAACAGAAATACATAATCTGTAGAAATTTCAACTGGCTGACTATCACGGATCATGAGATACAGCCTGTCGACAGACGGACGGACAGCGAAGTCTCTCAGCGAAGTGTGACCCTTTGGGTACGGAACCCTAAACATAAACCAGATTCCAGGAATTAGAATTTTTGTCTATACCTACTCTAAACAGTGGTTAACATCAGCCTTTCAGTGTGTTTCAGTGGCCAGTCTTTCTGGCCACTGACCATCTGTAACGACTGCCAAAGCTCTACAAATGACAGCCGGGACCAACGGCTTTACATGCTTACTGAGGCACGGAGGAAACTCGGTATGTAATAGGTGGTTACCCATCCACGGACAAACCTCGGCAAGCGCGGCTTAACCTAAAGATCGACCGAGCGGCTGTTATTAATTAACCACGAGCTCCGCTGCAGTTTCATATGGTAATGGTCTTATACATATAGGCAGTTATATATATATATAAATTACGCGTCACGTTGTTTGTCCGGGATGGACTCCAAAACTACTTAAAACCGATTTAAATCAAATGTGTAGTTTGATCCAACTTGAAAGATAGGATAGCTTACATCTCAATTTATAGTCGAAATATTATTTTATTTCCAATTAAGTTACAATTATCTGTTAGCTCAGTACTAATAAACTACCTAACCCCTAACTAGGGTTAAACATGTCAAGACTGTACAGAACAGTGTGGTTTGGGGTGTTAGGGATTTGTCACAATTAAAACAATACAATCAAGAATGTACACTCAAACTACGTGACGTAGATTTTCCCCCAGAATTTATAAAATGTGCAGATATAATATTTTGTAGCAATTTAGAACATAGATGTATTATTGACAAGATGTATAATAGTATAGTTAATATTTTACAAAATGCAGCATCTAATTGCTGTAAGAGAAAATTAAACAGTTTTCAAAAGAAAAGGCCTTATGTTACTGGCTGGAACAATTATGTGAAAACAGCTCATGGCGACGCTCGACTCTGGTTTCAGGAGTGGGTCGCGAATGGAAAACCCACATCTGGTCATCTTTTTGAAAATATGCGTAAATCGCGTGCTACGTTTAAATCAAAACTGAAATGGTGTCAGAACAACCAGACTCAAATAAAAATGGATATTTTAGCAACACAACACACCGCTAAGAACTTCGGTCAGTTTTGGAAGGAAACCGGTAAACTGAGTCCAGGGTCGAGCGTTCCAGTGAGTGTCGAGGGTAGTAGTGAGCCCGACCAGATTGCTAACCTGTTTAAGGAACACTTTAAGGTCTGCTCGCCTTTGGCCACCGGGAATAAGGGAATAGAGTCATATGCGGTACGTACCGGGAAGTCAATCATACGGATTACAGGTAGGGATGTTGCGCAGGCGGTGAAAGGCATGAAACGTGGAAAATCCCCTGGCCATGACTCATTGAGTATTGAACACCTGCAATATGCAGGCGGTCACTTGCCGAGGGTGCTGGCCATGCTTTTCACCTTCTGCGTAGGACACTCATACCTGCCTAATGCACTGATGAGAACCGTGGTTGTCCCCATAATTAAGAACAAGACAGGGGATGCATCTAGCTTTAGTAATTACAGGCCTATATCACTCGCAACTGTGATTGCGAAGGTACTGGATAGTGTGATTGACAAATATTTAGATAAACATCTGAAGTTACATGACGCTACGTTCGGATTTCGAACTGGGCTGTCTACTGAAACAGCTATATTGAGTCTCAAGCACACTATCCAGTATTACACCAGCAGGAATACACCGGTCTACGCCTGTTTTCTAGACCTGTCAAAGGCATTCGACTTGGTGGTGTATGACAAGCTATGGCAGAAGTTATCGAGTGAGACTGATCTACCTGACGAGTTCACATCGCTCCTTAAATATTGGTATAACAATCAGCGTAACAATGTCAGGTGGGCAGGATCACTTTCGGATGAGTATAGGTTGGAGTACGGCGTAAGACAGGGTGGGCTGGCTTCTCCCAAGCTCTTTAACCTGTACGTGGATCGGCTGCTCCGTGAGCTCAGCAGCACCCGTGTAGGTTGCTCGATTGACGGAGTTTTTGTTAACAATTTAAGTTATGCCGACGATATAGTGCTGCTGAGCCCATCGGTCAGTGCCCTCAGGCGCTTAATAAAGGTGTGCGAGTGCTATGCGGAGGCCCATGGACTCAGGTATAACACGACCAAGAGCGAATTGATGGTGTTCAAGGCTGGTACAAAGAGCTATGACACCGTACCCCAGGTCACATTGGACGGCGGTGCTCTCAAAAGAGTGGCACAATTTCAAGTACCTGGGCCACTGGGTCACCGAGAGCCTTTGCGATGATGTGGACATTGAAAGGGAGCGCAGGGCATTGTCAGTCAGAGCTAATATGCTGGCCCGTAGGTGTCATGGAGCATTGGACAAAACTGCATGTACGTGTTGTCCGGTCCTAATTCAATGTTTCCATTTCCATTTTTAATTTGTTATTATTGTAGTGTTTTTTGTTGTTTTTGTTTTTATCATTTTTGTTTTTTAAATGTGTATGGATTGTCGTAATTTATCTGAAATAAATGAATTGAATTGAATTGAATTGAGTACTAAGTATTCAATAGATGGCGCTGTATAGGAGCGGAGCAGCAATGAAAAATATTGCGAAAAAGGGGAAAATGTGACGCAGACGAAGTTGCGCGGGACAGCTAGTATGTATATTATAAATTATAGCTTACTACTGTATACAGTTGCTCTAAATATTGCAAGATTTGGATAGATAAGATAAGAATATTAAAATACAGCAGCTTGTTTACTGCAGCATAAATATTTATGCCCGTACGGAGAGATATGCTCTGTATGGTGTCGGACGTAAAGAATAGCACCATCCCATATCTTCCCGTGGGTGTCGTAAGAAGCGACTAAGGGACTTGTCAGAGAATGGGCAGCAGCGTTCTCTGTGCTTTTGTGACTACAGTATCGAGATCGCCAACCTGCCTGCCAAGCGTGGCGATTATGGCAAAACCGCCCATGTTATGTCAATGTGGCGAAAGTTGGGGGAGGCCTATGTCCAGCAGTGGAGGTCTTTCGGCGGAAATGATGATGATGATAAAGAGATAAAACAAAGTAAAAAAATAAACCAGATTCCAGGAATCAGGATTTTGTCTATACTCTAACACAGTCAGTGGTTAACATCAGCCCTGGATATTGTACTATTTTGTATTCTGTGCCTGTGTGTTGAACAGCGGTGGTCCAGTGGTGGCAGCCTCGACTTACGAGCAGTAACCCGTGGGTTCGAACCCAGACAGGCGCATTACTTTGTATAATTCATTTCATCACCGCTGCTCTCAAAACGGTGAATGAAAACATCGTGAGGAAACCGGCTACATTTTTGAAATGTCTTTTAAAAATGAAGATAATTGAAAATTTCTATTTCTATATAGATAATTAAAAATCGGTCTAATTTAGCTGTAACATTATTTTTAGAAAATGTTTTTTAGTAACTTTTTAGACCTATGTATACTGCTTATGCGTAGGAAGTTTCATTAAAATCTGTTCAGTCATTTCGGAAAATAACGACTTGAAAGTTTGTATGAAATGCCGTAGGGTATAAACGCTCATATGGCATCCAGTATTCAGGACGGATTCAGGTTAAAGCTCGACCCTGACTGGCCGTGACCCTCGGTATAAATAACTTATAACCTTGATGATAATTATTGTTTGTGCGGTAGGTATGTAATTTATTGTTTGTTTACTAGTTAGTTAGTCTGAGAATCAGAACTTTTCATGAGTTTGAGTCAGACGGCAGAAAGACTAACTCCAGCTGACCTACCATGACCTCTTAAAGCAGTATTGTTTTACCCTTATCCTTCCAGTGTGGGAAAGAGTCGGAGCTATACAGGATGTCTAGCGCCATCTCTTTCCCACACTGGAATAAGAGTAAAACAATACTGCTTTAAGAGGTCATGGTAGGCCACCTGGTCACGACTCACGAACTGCAGTGTCCAAAAATCTTCATCAAAATCTTCATCAAAGTATTGTGAATTTTCTTAAAATAATAATTTTGTCATCATCATCTGCCGAGCCTTTTCCCAAACAATGTTGGGATCGGCTTCCAGTCTAACCGGATGCAGCTGAGTGTATGAAGCGATTTCCTATCTGACTTCCACAACCCATTAACTGGGTAATACGATACCCCTTGGTAAGACTGGATGTCAGATTGTGGGCTTCAGACTACTCGTAACGACTGTCAAAGATCTAGAAATGACACCCGGGACCAACGGCTTAGCGTGTTTTCCGAGGCACGGAGGAAACCTTGGTATGTAAATATGGTCACCACGGACCAACCTCGGCAAGCACGGCTTAACCTTAAAGATCGACCCGTGCGGCTGTTATTATTTAGCCATTAGAACCTCAAAAATTTTGCCTCATGGCACTTTTTGAACATCAAAATAAAATAAGAAACGCTAGCAAACGCGGGAAATCTAAACAGGCTGCATTGAAGTATTTGTCCAGTAACTTTTCACTCTTCATTTTATTTTAAGACGCATAATACGGTACACATAAAAGATGCCCCAGCAACGTCATTCAGAAGGAATACAAAATATTTGTTTAATTTAAATCTGTATCAAAATTAACTTGTCACTTTGAGCAAACACTGGTTCATTGTTTAAATATTTTGTGAATGTCTTGCTGAAAACAGTCACAGAATAGATAGGGAAGAGAAGGTTAACGAACGAAAACTTATTGCAAAAAAAAATTACCGAATTACACTAAATAGGGAAAAACAAATTTACTTTCGGAAGTCGGTGACTTTGGTTTGTTTCTTGGCCATTTTTCCACCGACTTGAAGAGTTTCCTCAATTACTCCAAGATCCCATTATCAGATCCTGACCTGATGACCATGGGATCACCTGGGAAGTATACCATTTCAAACGAAAAATATTTTCCATCAAGAATTTCTCAGTAGCAGCCACGGAATTTAGCCCGCCGCGTTTGATGGCTATAGGCTCATCCCCTATTACAAACATGAGAATTAAACAACTGGCGAAATGTGGGTGTACTAATAATTACACCTCTGCCTAACCCTTCGAGTATTAAAGGCGTGATGTTATGACGTTATCATAAAGACTACTACGAATTTCTCAATACAAAACCCATTCCCAATGTCCACCACCGGCTTGTCTACCAGTGGTGGACAGCGAAACAATTTTAAAAATAATTCTTCCATTAACCACTTGTGTACTCATTTCTTACTTTATTAATTCGCGTAAGACCACACACCCGGGTCCACCATCTGGTGGACAGCGAGAATTATTTCTTCCTCTATTCTTTAGCGTAACACCACACAACCCCCCCCCCCCCTGTCCACCATCTGGTGGACAGCTAGAATTATTTTTAAAAATTGTTTCGCTGTCCAACACTGGTGTACAAGGCGGTTGGTGGACAATGGGAATCACCCATACAAAACCAGAGTCAAAAATAACTGACAAAGAACTATATCTCATCAAGAGTGCGCTTGCACCCACTTTACGTAAAAGCGTGGCTATGTGTGCGTTAGTTGTGTTGTATGGAGACGGAACTTCTGTGATTTTGTGGCAAAGTTTATTTAGGAATACAATGTCTATGAAAATGTTTAGAAAAAGATAAGGGAAAGAGTTTTGAATGTGAAGTACGTGCTGTCTTGTGTCTACTTTGAGATAGAGGTTGACTTACAAAGAATCAGTGACCTCTCTGTTTTTTTATCTTGTCTTTGGTTATTTTAGGTTAAATAATGAATACTCCCGCCTCTTTTCTCTTTCCCGCGTCTTTTATATATAACCATTACGTAACAAACATTACTACCATTATTTAAAAAAAAAAACAAATTATTACCTCTACAGTCGTATATTTTTTAAATTGCGGCATTTGTTAGGGTAAATCAATCTCTATTTCCACGTGTAGATCTTGGACAGCCGTTACGAGTAGTCAGAAAGCCAAAAGTCTGACATCCAGTCTTGCCAAGGGGTACCGTATTACCCAGTTACTGGGTTGTGGAGGTCAGCTAGGCAGTCGCTTCATGTGAAATACTGATAATCAGCTGCATCTTGTTAGACTGAAAGCCGACCCAAAGATAGTTTGGGAAAAGGCTAGGCAGATGATGACAGTTACAGAATCAAAATAATCAAAATCATTAATACAACTCTCTAAGTTTGTTTTGGGTTATCATATATTTTGATCAACATACAGCCTTATACTGCCAGCAAATAGCATAAAACGTAAGAAAATTTGAATTTTGCGGACTGCCCTGCCTTTCCCCATAACTACAGGTAGTTGAAAGTGTAACCGGAAGGAGTCGTTCGACGCGCGCCTGTAAGTAAGTAATGGGCTAGCTCACCGTCCGTCCGTCTTATGACGACAGGCCGTTTCGACGGCGCGTTCGTGTTCCACGCGCGCCTCCAGGAGATGTCAGCTAATCGGAAGGGGTCCGAGAGGGCCGATGCCTGCCAGGGCTGCGGGTTGTTTGAAAGAGATACCGTGGCCCTGGAACACAAAGGGCTAAGAAGGAACATGGATGGGTTTTATTCAGTACAAGTCTGTTAGTCCCAAAAATCAAAAAATCAAAATCAAAATATTTTATTTTACATAGGTCTACATGGGCACTTATAAAACGTCGACAGAAGAGGAACGGTTCGGGTTGGTCGTTTCCTATGGAGAAGAACCGGCAAGAAACTCCATGGTTACTCTTTTAAAATCATTTGGTTCTACAATATTTGGATGTTACAGCGTTAGTACTTAAGTATGAGAGGACAGCGTAGGCCCGACAATAAGTCATCGCTTACTACAAAAGGTAGAAAAATACGACAGCGAAAAAAAAAAAATATTTCCAAGCCTACAATGTCCACACATTCACAAAAAATATGAATGAAAAAGAATCTATACAAAAGTAAAATAAAACTAAGAACAATTAAATAAAAAATTGACACAAATGTAGTCATCAGTACTGTATCTGTCCCTTCTGTTCCGCCCAGAGCAGGAGGTTGACGATTTCCGATCACTGAAAAAAAAAGAGTCGGTTCGAAACCAACAAAATCTAACGCCTTCCCCACGCAGAACCCAAAAGCCAACAACCCATGATGTTTTAGAAGGAAAAAAACAGACAAGGAGAATCACTCTTTCATTAATGCATTTAAGTATATAATACGTATATTAATACGTATCATAAAATTGATTACCGAAACGAAATCGAAATGTATTCAGATAAGTTTTATTTATAGCTAAATGCTTTCGTAAATGATGTTAAAGTCTAAAAGACTTCAAGGTTACACTGTTTACAAAAAAAAAGGTGTCAAGCGAGAACACACGAGGACGGAGTATTAATATTGTCTCTTGTTGAGTAACGGTTACGGCTCAAAGTGCAATGCAAGAAGGATGTTTGTTTTAAATAGTTAACTTTAGTCAGAAAGGACTCAGCAAGTTAACAATGACATAACATGATAAATGAGGCTTATCCTGCCAGGGCTGCGGGACTGTTGAAAGAGATACCGCGGCCCTGGAACACAAAGGGCTAAGAAGGAACATGGATGGGTTTTAGTCAGTACAAGTCTGACACTCCCTTCCGCTCCGCCCAGTACAGGAGAGGTCATTTGATAATTTCTCATCCGTTTAAAAAAAACCGGCCAAGTGCGAGCTGGACTCGCGCACGAAGGGTTCCTTACCATTATTTATAAAAACGAACAATACAAAAAACTTTTTTGTATGGGTGCCCCCCTTAAATGTTTATTTTATTCTGTTTTTAGCATTTGTTGTTATAGCATCAGCAGAAATACATAATCTGTAGAAATTTCAACTGGCTAACTATCACGGTTCATGAGATACAGCCTAGTGACAGACGGACGGTCGGACGGACGGGCGGACAGACAGCGAAGTCTCAGTAATAGAGTCCCGTTTGACCCTTTGGGTACGGAACCCTAAAAAGGCATAGGGCTTATAATCTCCGAAGATTAAGGCAGAGGTGTATGTTTAAGTTTCCTATTGGGCGACCCTATTGCATACACTATTCCAGATTGCGGGCTTATACTGAGGAATAATATATTTCATTACGAGTTCGGAAAGCCTGTCATTGCAAAGAGTTCCGACAAATGTCTACCCGAGCCGAGGCGCAGCCGAAGGTGAGGTGAGGTGAACTTGTTCCGACTGTCAACCCTCACCTTCGGCTGCGCCTCGGCTCGGGTAGACATTTGTCGGAACTCTTTGCAATGATGAATCAGAAATAATTTATTTGCAAAGAATGTAGGGTAACAAATCATAGTGTTGTTGGCGTAAAATAATTGGATCCAGTACCTACATCTTCCTTAGGGCATACAACATATAAGTATTTTAATAATCCTAAGTAATTAAAAACTACATAAATCAATAATTATTAGGTAATCAGGTTTTAATATCAAAAACTATAACAATTCAGCGTCATCGGAACAACAATAATCTTGTATTGTACTTACATAATTATATTAATAAGATCATTCAAAATTAATAAATTGAAACAACAATGAAATTTAAAAAAAAAATTGAAATTTTGAATTGAATGCATACATGTGCATGAATCAACTCAGAATGCATCTATGAAGATTCTAGTCTGTACATAAAAGCAATCTGCGTTCACGAACAACAGCTCTTCCACCGCTCAAAAAATCAAATAACAGCATACTCAGTTTTTATGCATGGCTTGTCAAAAGAGAGGTCATTAGACCGAGCGTATTTTGGAGGGAACTCGTTTTTTTTTTTAATAAGTAGTTCAAGCACAGACCACACAGATTGCATCAGCATTCCGTCACGCTACGTACAAAAAAGGTTTTATTGTGAACGAGTGAGCAGTCATGTTTGCTTCGATTAGTCACTGACTGGTCTGGCCGTTGGAATAGGTATAAAAAAATAGTACCTACTCACTTAACTGTATTATCAGCTAATATTCTTATTAGAGAGAGCAGCGGTGGCCCAGTGGTGGCAGCCCCGACTTATGAGCAATAAGCCCTGGGTTTGAACCCAGGTAGGCGCATTACTTTGTGTAATTTATTTCAACACCGCTGCCCTCAAAAAGGGTGAAGGAAAACATCATGAGGAAACCGGCATGTCCTAGAACTAAAAATTCTAAGACATGTGACATCTACCAACCCACACTGGGCCCGCGTGGTGGATTACAGCTCACTCTCTTTCATAGAGAGGAGGCCTGTGTCCTAGCTGTAGAAACATTATAGGCTGATGATGATTCTATTTAGAGTGTTTGTAAGCGAGACTGCTGAGCAGGGGGTCCTGGGTTCAATTCTCTGGAAGGGCAAGGTGTTATTGGGTTGTTCAATCAGGAAATTCTCAGTAGCATCCGATGAGTATGGATTTGTGGCCGGTTGATAGCAATAGGCTAGGCTCAACCCCTATACATGGGTGGGACTTAACACAAGTTGCGAAATGTGCTGGGTACTGTCCTCTTGCCTAAGGAGAAAAACGGGTGTCTAGATGTTATCATCATCTGTCTAGTCTAGCCTTTTCCCAAACTATCTTGGGGTCGGCTTCAAGTCTAACCGATGCAGCTGAGTACCAGTATTTTACATGAAGCGACTGTCTATCTGACCTCCACAACTCAGTAATTGAGTAATACGATACCCCTTAGTAAGACTGGATGTCAGACTTTTGGGATCTGACAACTCGAACGACTGTCAAAGTTCTACAAATGACTGCCGGGACCAACGGCTTAACGTGCTTTCCGAGGCACGGAGGAAAGTCGGTATGTAATTATGATCACCCATCCACGGACCAACCTCGGCAAGCACGGCCTAACCTTAAAGATCGACCCGTGTGGCTGTTATTATTTAGCCACGAGCTCCTCAAGATAGATACGTCTAGATGTCGCATAATGTTAATGAACAACACAGTGAAAGCAGACACTATTTTAAATTAGAATGCAAATGACGTAGGCATCCGTGTCTCTAAGTCATCAAGGGGCTACCATCAACCGGCCCACTAGTCTAGCGAGTCACCCGAGCAGAGCTCGATCGCTCAAACACTAGACCAGCACGCGGAGCATGACCACTGTAGAAACAAGTTTTGTCTCCGAAAGAATCGACATAATGACAGATAGACAATAACAATGTGTCGGGTGGTCGATTCTACGCGTGCTGAGAGTAGAACCCATAGAAATATAAAATCTTTCGTTTACTACTATGTAGATCGGCGCGGCTGCTTATCGTAAACTTTTAAAGCTAGATAATTTAGCGATTCTGCTTCAAAAATTGTGTTTTTACACTCGATCATTCTATTATCAAAACTTATTTCAGTCCTTATATACGAACTGCACACAAATTCTTTAAGACTCATCATCTGCCTAGTCTTTTCCTAAACTATCTTGGGGTCGGCTTCCAGTCTATCCAGATGCAGCTGAGTACCAGTATTTTACATGAACCGACTGCCTATCTTACCTACACAACCCAGTAACTGGGTAATGGCACCCCTTGGTCAGACTGGATGTCAGACTTTTGGCTTCTAACCACGAGTAACGACTGTCAAAGATCTACAAATGACAGCCGGGACCAACTTCGGTATGTAGTTATGGTCACCCATCCACGGACCAACCTCGGCAAACACGGCTTAACCAAAGCCGTGAGGCTGTTATTATGGAACCCATGCTGGAATCCATATTGTAACACATATTGTACCATATTCTTGCAAATAAACATTTTTCATTTGATTTGATTTATTTAGCCACGAGCTCCTCAAATTCTTTAAGACTATGAAGTCTTAAATATGTAGGCACTTACACAATTGGCGTCAAAACCGCATAAAACAGAACTGCTGAACGTTTTCGTGGTTTACATAAACTGAATGCTTTATTAGTTTCGCGCAAATCTGCTATAACGTAAACATTGGCGGCTGGAAGTCCGGGCTATAAATAAATACTACTTTATTGCATAGTAGGCCGGAATTCGGTAAGAACAAAACCAGCATAAGATGGTCAGTTTCCATCAAGCGCGCGTACTTTTAAACCGACTTCAAAAAGGAGGAGTTTTTCAAATCGAATGGTATTTTTTTAAATGTATGTTTGTATGTACACCGATTTCTCCGTGATTACTGTTCCGATTTAGGTGTTTTTTTTTTTTCATTTGGTAGAGGAAGCTCGCGCAGTGGTTCCATTTGAATTTTATGAACTTTGCTTAGAGACTTTTTGAGTTATTGCCTTATTGTGTTTTTTTCTGTTTCGTATGTATGGACGATGTGCTGGTGTCTAGTTACAATGTAAAATTTATACTTGACTAGGATTTATATGAGTGTTTTTATCCGTGGTGCTAGCCTGCTAGGCAACTGGGTCATATCCCCGTTGTAAACGTACGTAGCTCTGTATGGTGTCGGACGTAAAGAATAGCACCATCCCATATCTTCCCGTGGGTGTCGTAAGAGGCGACTAAGGTACTTGCCAGAGAATGGGCAGCAGCGTTCTCTGTGCCTTTGTAATAACCGTACTGCGATCGCCAACCCCCCTGCCAAGCGTGGTGATTATGGCAAAACCCCCCAAAATGTCAATGTGACTTGGGGGAGGCCTATGTCCAGCAGTGGACGTCTTTTGGGCTGAAATGATGAATGATGAAACGTACCTTTATTTATTTATTTAATTACAACGGTTGTGTTTACCACCGATTACAGTAAAACTACAATTCAAATGACAATTATTACACATATTAAAATATACAAAATGACAAACTAAAGCAAATTAAGTTGAAACTTACATAAAACATGATATTAATTTGCCTTGTTTCGTTCTCCTTTTGATATGGAGGAAAGTGGAAATAATTATTGCTTTTCTTTTCTGATTAATTTCGTTGCGGTTTCCAAGTCAGCTGAATAGTTACTCTGGGACTTGGTCGAGCTTCATTTTCTCGGCGCTGTTCTGGTTGTCGCCACTGTTGTTTTGGCCACAAGAGTTGCAGTGGTTTGGGAATAATGTGGCGGGCTTGACGTGAGGCCAACTGCTGGTCGGGCCCGTGGACGGTGAGTAATGGGCTAACTCACCGTCCGTCCATCTTATGACGACAGACCGTGCCGACGGCGCGTTCGTGTTCCACACGCACCTCAAGGAGATGTCAGCAAATCGGAAGGGGTCCGAGAAGACCGATGCCTGTCAGCGCTGCCGGACTGTTCGAAAGAGATACCGCGTCCCTGGAACACAAACGGCTAAGAAGGAACATGGATGGGTTTTAGTCAGTACAAGTCTGACACTCCCTTCCACTCCGCCCAGAGCGGGAGGGGTTATGTGATGATTTCCCATCCGAAAAAAAAAGAAAAAAAAAGGATACTGCTGGTTACCATGACGTCCTAAAGCAGTGTTATTGTAGTGTCACTTCTGTGTGAAAAAACGACGGAGGTATAGAGGACGCCTAGCGCCATCTCTTGCCCACTCTGGAATAAGATTCAAAACAATACTGCCTAAAGACGTCATGGTAACCCACCTGTAATAACGCGCCAAATATTTTAGTTTCACATAAAATTAGGTTTGAAAGGAAAAGTACGTACTTTACTCGAGAAACAGAACATTCTTGAAGAAGGTGTAAATCTTGATCTGGGATTACCTGATCGTTTTAAGTTTATAGCTATTCTAAACGATTTAATTTAACACAACAGTTGCCCCGTGATTCTAAAACTATCAATTTTATAAACCATTGCGTTTTTGCTATTTCTTGATCGTACAAATCGACATTGTGTATAAGACAACTGTCAGTTGTGTTGTGAACATGACATTGGTTTGACATTATTCGCGATGATTCCCAATGTCCACCACCAGCTTGTCAACAAGTGGGGGACAGCGAGACATATTTAAAAATAATTCCCACCATCCACCAGATGGTAGACAGAGACACAACCTTTTAATTTTTACCCCCTTAGCCACCACTTGTGGACAGGGACACGACATTTTTTTTAATATTTCCGTTTGCCACCACATTCCGGTTACACTGGAAACCGACTCCAACAAAGTTGGGAAAAGGCTAGGCAGTTGATGATGAGATAAATGCAAAGATAATTCTAATGACGTTCTATTTTCTCAACAGGGCATGAATCTACGGCTTGCCTTCGCCATCGTCTCATCGGCATGCTGGTCCGCTTTCCAACATGGATACAACACAGGGGTCCTGAATGCACCACAAGCAGTAAGTATTATGTCACTTGTAACCCCTGGGTATAGTATAGAGGGGTGTACAACTTTACACCCCGTTCCTCATAACCCAAAACTTTTTTCACAATTTCAATGATCTCTCTGAATTTGCATCCCTGTTAAGAGCGTTTACACCATACGGAATTTCATACAAACTTTCAAGTCCTTATTTTCCGAAATGACTGAACCAATTTTAATGAAACTTAATACACATAAGCAGGATACATACGAGTAGGTCTAAAAAGTTTCTATAAACATTTTCGAAATGTCTTTTAAAAAAAAGATAATTGGAAAATTCTGTTTCTATTGATCATATAAAATCAGTCTAATTTTGCTGCAACACTATTTTTCGAAAATGTTTTCTAGTAAGTTTTTAGACCTATGTATCCTGCTTATGCGTATTAAGTTTCATTAAAATCGGTTCAGTCATTTCGGAAAATAAGGACTTGAAAGTTTGTATTAAAAATCGGTAAGGCGTAAACGCTCTTAAATCTCAATGGTCTTTATTTTCGCTAAAATAAGCGTTGCGTTTTGATTGCTGCTGTCAATGGTAAAAATATGAAAAAGGACTGTACCCTTCTTCCCCTCTCTAAAAATGTCAAAATTAGCTGTTATATAGCCAAAACCAGCAAAATCCAGTCAGGTATATGCTAACATTAGTGTTAACATCCCAACACAGTTTATATTAACTTTGCTAATAAGTTACAAAGAAACACGTTCACAAGTTCATTCGCAATAACACACTAAGTAAACACTCACGATTTTAAGAAGTCTTTGTGACGAGACTGTTTTTAGTAAGTAAATCTTTTGACGTGACAACGTATAATAAATCGATGAACGCCGGCTGCACGCACGAAAAAGGATGACTCATTGTAAGGTTACGCTCATTGTAACGTTACGATCGGAGCGAGAGCGCTGCACGAGCGAGCGAAAGGCACGATAGGCTTGAGCGTTCGGCTTGCTATTCATAAACGTATGCAATAATTTCAGCAATGTTTTGTAATGACGTTGTCACGTTAAACTATCGTCCGTAAACCAACTTTACAGACAACCAATATTTTTTCTTTATCGTGTGGTTAGTATCAAACCTGGTGTCTGAGTTTTTATGACGCCCATGGGCCTCTCATGGCTCTCTGTTTTGGCTTAACATGCCGTCGAGAAATATATCTCAGGCATGCATTTCCTCACGATGTTTCCCTTCACCGAGAAATGTGATAATTATACAATACGCACATGCATCCGAAAAATCAAAGATTGGAATGTCTTGGGTTCCAACTCGAGACCCATGACTTGTTAGGCTGACGGTTAAACCACTACGCTGTATCTGCTTTTAAAGCAGATAAAATTTAAAATTAATAAAGAAAGAAAATTATTTTTATTTGGCAATAGTAAAACTTTAAAAATTATACAAAATAAATAAATAAACAAACAAGACTAATACTGCCAAAAGGGCCTTAGCTCAGCATAATGCCAGATGGCAACACAAGGTGTACCACCTGACGCTGATTTTCAGCTGCAGCCCACGAGTGCCTTACGCTCGAAAGCATAAACAAACACATATTTAAAGTTTTTTTTTTTACTCTACGCTTTTACCAGAAAAAAAATAATTACGGTTATCACACGACACCGATCGTGCGCGCGGTTGGCCGTTCAAGCGGATCCTTCCTTCGTCGCATTTGCTTGTATGAAATCCATTGATTCTTATGAGGGGACTCTAGTCCCAAGGTATTTGAAGAATAGGTATTTGAAGAAACTATATTGCCGTCGCGCTGCACCCAACCAAGCCACCGTAAAGTGCGAAAGGGACAACTGCAGCTCAGGCTGATTTTACCTGGCCTGTGGACGGTGAGTAACGGGCTAGCTCACCGTCCGTCCGTCTTATGACGACAGGCCGTGCCGACGTCGCGCTCGTGTTCCACGTGTGCCTCAAGGAGATGTCAGCAAATCGGAAGGGGTCCGAGAGGGCCGATGCCTGCTCAGGCTGCGCTTCCGCTCCGCCCAGAGCGGAAGAAGTCATTTGATGATTTCCAATCCGAAAAAAAAAGGCTGATTTTACCTACAAAAATCTTGACCAAAAGACGTTTTGTATTCCGCTGTTTTCTTCTTCAAAACTAAACTGATCTAAATAATTCTTATATCATAGAGAAACACGTCTATGCTACTATTATTTTCTTTTTTGTCAAAACTTAACTGATTTATCTGATAGTAGACTAAAGACGTGAACATGGCGGTAAAAACGGGCTTTTTTCGGGTTTTTGGATTGTCATAATTCTTTTAGTGATTATGTTTTGAAAAAAAATGAAATGATAGGGGCATGTATTAATCATACCTAGATTTTTTGGAAAAACATCGTTGCACTAGACGCATTATCCACGAAGAAAATAGCGGAATACGTTTGTATGGAGAAAGGCCCACTAAGAGATTCGATCCCTCTTAACCCACGTACACCACTTGACCGCGCGGCGGACTGCCCATACATTTTCTTCGCCGCCTTCCTCCGACCGCGGTGTCTATCGCCTAAGTATGTCTTTGTCTGTATGACAGCACACATTTTTGTGCCACCAGTCGTTGTAGAAAGGCAATGCTGATTCGGGTGTTTCACTGGTTCAACAAACACACACCAAAGTACGTTTACTTTCCTGGATAAACTCTTTCAGACCTCAGACTTTCCATCATTCTCTTGCCCTTCATCATCATCATCATTTCAGCCGAAAGACGTCGACTGCTGGACAAAGGCCTCCCCCAAGTGTCGCTACATTGACCGGTCCCGTGCGACTCGCATCAAGCGGATCCCCGCAACCTTCACCAGGTCATCGGTCTTGCCCTTATCCTAATTTATTTGGGGTCGGCAGTATGTCTTCTTCTTCCACACTTCTCTATTACTCGTCATCTCATGAGACACCTCCTTTCTTGCCATATTATCCTTCACACAGTCCATCAATCGTTTCTAATTTTACCATCATTATTTGCAGGTAATATCAAACTGGCTACAAAAAGAAGTTCTAACGGGCACCAACACATCACTATCCGCGGTTGATGACCCAAAAGTGACGACGGTGTGGTCTATAGCAGTCTCAATATACTGCATCGGGGGAATGATCGGAGGGATCATTACGGGAGTTGTGGCTGACAGGTGAGCTGATAATAAATATATCACACTCTTTTGGACCTAAAGGACCAAAAGGTATTAAGACTAAGTCACTGGCATAAATAGAGGCTGGGGGTTCCCTACTTGAAATCGAATGACGTGAGATCGAATACCACTTGCTCGAAAACGTTAACTCGATAGACTAACCATCCATTCACCAGCTAATCGATATTTTTAATATCCGGAATTCCAGATCGTCGAATATAAAAATCAAATTAAAAATTTAAAAAACCCCCGCAAAAAATCTCTAAAAAGCCAACAATAATTAATCCAAGGGTCGTAGCGTCGGGGGTCCGCTTTGTTCTGAGCTTGTACTAATCGGTCTTCTAAGCTTAAATTTTTAATTTAATTTTTTTTCATGCTTTTTAAACTTATATTATTTTTTCGTAGCCTTGACTGTCCTACTCCTGGGCATAGGCCTCCCCCCTTTCCTTCCAATTTTGTCGGTGTTGCGACTCTTCTCGCTAATTAACAAAACCAAGGAAAGATATAAAGGAGATGTTTGATTTTAGCAAAATTTACATAATTAGTGTACATACTTACATAGTGCTAGTCCAGGCTCCATACATTTCTGGAACATCTCTTTTAAAAGAATGAAAATTTTGGGGGGAGGGGGGTGTATCCCCCCCCCCCTCAGCGATTCCCATGGTGACAAGCGACAACATTTCAAATAGACTACCTGTGAATGTTGTTTATATCCCTTCATCAACTAGAAAAGAGGTGATGATCTTAAAACGGCTGAGCAGATTTTCTCGAAACATAACTAAGAACACTCTCGATTATAATACCTTTCAAACGACACCACTTTTATCAAAATTGGTTCATTCGTTTAGGAGCTACGATGCCACAGACAGACACACAGATACACAAATACACAGACACACAGATACACACGTCAAACTTATAACACCCTTCTTTTTTGGTCGGGGGTTAAAAATCCTTAAAACTATTCTGTAAATCGTTTAAATGGTCGCTCGAACAGTGCTGTTTCAAAATAATATGCCTTCGCGCTGTCGATGATTCGAGCTTATAGTTATTCGAGATTTCGATGCATCGAGGTAATGAACTGTCGCGCTAATAGTCTATCGAGTTAAAGTTTTCGAGCAAGTAGTATTTGATCTCAAGTCATTCGATTTCAAGAAAGGAACCCAGACGCTGGGGCCAGAAGACACTGAGACCAAAAGACACTACGACATACGTTTCAAACAGGGACCTACCTACTAGCAACAAAAAACATTGACACCAAACGACACTGAATCATTAGATTCAAACTGGACCAACAGGCGTTCGACTTTGCTTTTTTTGTAATAACTTTTACTGTATATTTGTATGGCACAAAGGCCGAACATGATGGATCTTTTTTGTTTATGAACAACCTGCATGCCTTGTATGTATACTCATGTTTCCACAAATAAATGTCTTGTCTTGTCTTGTCTGGCTCAAACTCAAAGCATTTATTTCAATTAGACCATTACAGACACTCTTGAAAATCAAAAAACAAAAAAAAACGCGAAGCTACAGTCCCAGTCACAAGGCATAATAGCTTGTGAAAGTACTGTACTTGCCCATTTCAAAGCGTAGATCTCTATCGAGAAGAATGGGTAAGAAACTCCATAGACACTCTTTTAAATCAAAATAAGTAACAAAATCTTGGTTACATCATTCATGTTGAGAATTACAAATACAGACACTTTGTGTGGTAGAAAACCCCTGCCTGACACCTTTAACCTATGTTAGTCCACAGAAAAAGTTTCAATGACGTAGGTCTTGCGTTCATGAGATCTTGGTCCATTATCAATGGTCAATTATTCTGTTTCAGGTTCGGTAGAAAAGGCGGTCTCCTATGGAACAACTTACTGGCGCTTGCAGCGGCGTTATTGGAAGGCCTTTCGAAAGTTGCCAATTCTGCTGAGATGCTTATTTTAGGAAGGTAAGGCTTTTAATTATTACTTACTGGCTGTTGCCCGTGAACGTCAGTGGGAAATTATTTTAAAAATATTACTTATTGAATCAGACTTTGTTAACAATTTCAAGAGTTTTAATTCTTTTAACCAACATCAAAAAGGAGGAGGTTGTCAATTCGATTCGTATTTTTATCGAATTGAATTACGTTGAGGTTTATGATCCGATTTACGTGATTCTTCTTTAGTTTAATGCGGAATATTTGTCATTTGGTCCCATAAAAATTTAACATAGTTTTTTTTTAGTTAGGCCAAGTACCTAGTTTGCATTTTATGAACATTTTTTTTTCGTATGTAGGGACGATGTGCCGAGTGCTGGTGTCTAGTAACAGTGTAAAATTGACACTTCAGTAGGATTTATGCGTGATACCACCACTAAAAAGAGTGCAATAAAAACTTTTTCACAAAAAAAAACCGACTTCCAAAAATAACGCTAAATAGTCGGTTATTTTTTTTGTGAAAAGGTTTTTATTCTAATAAAAAGGTAGCCTAAGTAACTCCTTATAACATTTGTTTTCAATACAGAGCAAATTGGTTTTTAAGGGATTCACATAGGTCACATAACTCACATATCACTCCACAATATACGACAAAAGATACCAAAGGATTTTTTTTTAATATTTCGTCTGCACTCTTCTACGAACTCAACAAAAAAATCCCATGAAAATCCGAGCACTATAAACTTTGTTCCTCCTTGCTGTCTAATTGCAGTCGAGTCTTAGCCGTTTGCAGATCTTGAGTATTCGCCCGTTCCAAACACTGATAAAATCCCTCCTCATATCAGAATCCGACTATCGCTTCGACCCCGACTCCTCTTACATAAACACGTATTGTTTCAGACTCATAATCGGCGTCAACAACGGTCTGAATGCGGGCTTAGCGCCCATGTATCTTTCTGAGATATCGCCTGTTTCGCTTAGAGGATCGGTGAGTTTAATATTATATAAAGATCTAACTTTGGGCATCCCATATCTTCCCGTGGGTGTCGTAAGAGGCGACAAATGGTCTTGCCAGAGAATGGGCAGTAGCGTTCTCTGTGCTTTTGTAATAACCGTACTGCGATCGCTAACCCGCCTGCCAAGCGTGGTGATTATGGCAAAACCCCCTTATGTCAATGTGGCGTTGGGGAGGCCTATGTCCAGCAGTAGACGTCTTTCGGCTGAAATGATGATGAACTTTGGGCGTTTTGGGAAATAAAGTTATGTGTGTGCTGGTGCAGTCTGCCTAGCCTTTTCCCAAATCTGTTGGGTTCAGCTTCCAGTCTAGCCGGATGCAGTTGAATACCAGTGTTCTGTTATATGTTTGTTGTATGTCAATGACATGCCCATATCCGAGGAGCTCGTGGCTACATAATAACAGCCACACGGGTCGATCTTTAAGGTTAAGCCGTGCTTGCCGAGGTTGGTACCTACGTGGATGAGTGACTATAATAACATACCGAGTTTCCTCCGTGCCTCGGAAAGCACGTTAAGCCGTTGGTCCCGGCTGTTATTTGTAGATCTTTGACAGTCGTTACGAGTAGTCAGAAGCCGAAAATCTGACATCCATACACAGTTACTAGGTTGTGGAGGTCAGATAGGCAGTCGCTTCATGTAAAATACTGGTACTCAGCTGCATCCGGTTAGACTGGAAGCCGACCCCAAGATAGTTTGGGTAAAGGCTAGGCAGATCATGATGACATGGCCATATCCCTTGAACAACCTACAACAATGTTTGCAGACGATAGCACAATAATAATCGCTTGCAAAAACGCAGTTACATATGCAACTGACATTAATAGTTCCCTTGACTCACTAATTAAATGGCAAGACAAGAATTAATAATAAATTTGAGTAAGACAAAGAGAATTGACTTTATACAGCGTACTCCCGGCTTAAACTTACCGACTAATCTTCACATACACCACAAAAATCATAATATTTTAGAGCGTTTACACCTTTCGGCATTTCATACTGTAAACATCATCATCATCATCATCATTTCAGCCGGAAGACGTCCACTGCTGGACATAGGCCTCACCCAAGTGTACATAAGGGGGGTATTGCCATAATCGCCACGCTTGGCAGGCGGGTTGGCGATCGCAGTACGGTTGTCACAAAAGCACAGAGAACGCTGCTGCCCATTCTCTGGCAAGTATATTACATACAAACTTACAACTCCTTATTTTCCGAAATGACTGAACCGATTTTAATGAAACTTAATACGCATAAGCAGGATAGGTAGCTCTAAAAAAATTACTAAAAAACATTCCGGGCAAAGTGTTGTTGGGCTTTTCCGGCAGGAATTTCTCAGTAGATGTCACGAAGAGATTGAGCCCGGTTGATGGCAATAGAGAGAGAGCAGCGGTAGCCCAGTGGTGGCAGCCCCGACTTACAAGCAGTAAGCTGTAAATTCGAACTCAGGCAGGAGCATTACTTTGTGTAATTTATTTCATCACCACTGCCCTCAAAAACGCTGAAAGAAAACATCGTGAGGAAACCGGCATGTTCTAGAACTAAAAATTCGTAGACATGTGACATCTACCAACCCGCACTGGGCCCGCGTGGTGGATTACAGCCCACTCCCTCTCATAGAGAGGAGGCCTGTGTCCCAGCAGGGGGTACATTATAGGCTGATGAATGATGTTGGCAATAGGCTCGCCCCCGGGCGAAATATGGGTGTACCATTACGTACACCTATGCCTACCCCCTGAGGATTACAAGCGTGATGACTCTTCCTTCCAGATAGGCACGGTCTACCAACTAGTGATCACAATGACTATCCTGCTGTCACAAGTGTTGGGTCTGTCATCAGTGCTAGGCACTCCCGAAGGTTGGCCATACCTGCTAGCAGCCACTGCTATTCCGGCAGTGCTGCAGATTTGCATGCTGCCTATTTGTCCCGAGTCTCCGAAGTTCCTGCTGCTAAATAAAGGACAGGAGTTGCATGCTCAGAGAGGTAAGTTGATATACTTTTTGCATACAACGTTAAAATGGGTAAAAAAAATGGGTCTTAACGATGCCGAAAGGCTCTTGTTCTCGTCGTCATTGCGTTCATTTTTCAGGTTCTGAACCTAAAGGGCCAAACTTCTTACTGTAAAAAGAAATTTTTCACTCCAAAAAAAAGTAATTCGCAGGAAGAATATTTACGTAGAGTTACTTAATTTGATGTTAAATATAGAATGCTTGGTTGACGACTTCGTAAAAGATCCGTTTATAAATACCGTATATAATAGTTATTTGTTATACAAGAGTGCAAAGTTGCTTTTTAACCGCGTGTTCAATTTTGATGACCGAGCAAGCGAAGGATTCTAAAATTCATAGATTAGAATCCTGAGCGTTAGCGAGGTAATCAAAAGAGCACGAGGTGAAAAATCTTTGCACTCGAGTGCAACACGTAACTTTTCATTCCACCTCAGCGAGGAAATGACTAAAAGCAAAAAAAAAACGTTTACAATCACAAGATAGGTACACTTTTATTTCAGTTTAGGTATTAATTACTACATTATGACAGGTAAGTATTACAGAATAATCTTTAAATTATAACAAAATAATATTACGGTATAATTAACAATGACGTGAAAAAATGGCGCGTAAAGAACCGCGTACAAAGCAAATTGAAAAAAGAACACCAAGAAGGTTCCGAGTCTGAGTTTTTAACAAATTAAAAAAAAGTTGTATGATACATTCGGCACCATAGAGGTAGCAGTAAATAGGTTTAATGTTTTTTTTAATTCACAAACCAATTTTAATATTCAATTTTAGAATCCTTCGCTTGCTCGGTCATCAAAATTGAACACGCGGTTAAAAAGCAACTTTGCACTCTTGTATAACAAATAACTATTCTTACTGACTCGCTGAGAGCTCGAGTCTAAATAATGACAGCCGCACGGGTCGATCTTCAAGGTTAAACCGTTCTTGCCGAGGTTGGTCCGTAGATAGGTGACCGACCATTACATACCGAGTTTCCACCATGCCTCTGAAAATACGTTAAGCCGTTGCTCCCGGTCGTCATTTGTAGATCTTTGACAGTCGTTACGACTTGTCAGAAGCCGAAAGTCTGACATCCAGTTTCACCATGGGGTAACGTATTACCCAGTTACAATGGTTGTAGAGGTCAGATAGGCAGTCGCTTCATGTAAAATACTGGTACTCAGCTGCATCCAGTTAGACTGGAATCCGACCCTAACAAGTTTGAGACAAGGCTAGCCAAATGATTAAATGTGATAACTCTCTTAACTGTAGCTTCTTGTTTCAGCTCTTAATTGGTTACGAGGTGATGTTGCTGTTCACGGAGAAATGGAGGAAATGCACCAGGTGAATATCATTATTTGAATCTTATTCCGTTTGTGCATCCGCTTCTGGTGTTGGTTTAACAGCTGCTGACGAACGTGCAAATTATATGCAATTAGGGTTGCCAATGCCATCCGTCCGGATTTCCCCGGATTTGTCTTAGTTTAGAGGGCATCCGGGGAGCTTCCCGGCGGGGCTTCATTTGTAGTCCGGGTTTAAAAATGCAGTCTTGGGCCGTCCGCGACACATGCACTGTGCCCGCACGCCGCGATCAACAAGAAAAACCTGTTAACATGTCCGGGTTCTGGGCTCTAAGATCCGGGGTTTTCAAGCGTCTTGTCCTGGTTGCCAAATTTTTGAGATGGCAACCCTATATGCAATGCACGGAATCGGCATTGTCTCAACTAGAGCAATTCAGGATTGTTGCTATGAACCTCCATACTACAACGCGCATTTATAACCACAAGTAAAAAATTTAAGAGGCGATGCTGACCCGGTGCAGCACTAAAGCTTTACTTTTGAATGTCTAGAGGTCCTGGAGCAAATACGAATGGATGCCGTTGCATGTCGATCAAAATTTTCAATAAAATTCCGAAACAAATCAGAGAACTGCCAATTAGTTATTTCAAAAAGAAACTGCAGAAGTGGGTCTTTATAATGTGTTTTACTCAATAAATGATTTTTTGACTTATAAACCCATTTGCAATAGTTAAGTTGCCTAAGTTCCCATTTTTTTTAAATTAAGTACTGTTCCTATTTTTACATTCCTATATTTTTGTACAGGGTGTAACGGAAAGGGTATATACATTCTTAAGGGTGTGCTACAGACCATCAAACCGACATGTTTCTCCATCGGACAAACATCGTAATAGCAAAAAAAATATCTGCTGCCCCATACAAAATTTCAATACCTATTCGACCCAATGTATGGGGCAGATGATATTTTTTTCGCTATTACGATGTTATTACGACAACATTTTGTTAGGTATTTTAATTTAATTTTAAGTTTGCATAAGTCAGCGAAATATTTGAAACCTTTTATTTTATAAGACCATAATGTACCATATTTTTTTAATTTTTTTATTGAGGAGCTCGTGGTTAAATAATAACAGCCGCCCAGGTCGATCTTTAAGGTTAAGCCGTGCTTGCCGAGGTTGGTCTGTGGATGGGTGACCATAATTACATAATACCGAGTTTCCTCCGTGCCTCGGAAAGCACGTTAAGCCGTTGGTCCCGGCTGTCATTTGTAGATCTTTGACAGTCGTTACGAGTAGTCAGAAGCTAAAAGTCTGACATCCAGTCTTACCAAGGGGTATTGTATTAAGTACCCAGTTACTGGGTTGTGGAGGTCAGATAGGCAGTCGCTTCATGTAAAATCCTGGTACTCAGCTGCATCCGGTTAGACTGGAAGCCGACCCCAAGATAGTTTGGGAAAAAGGCTACGCAGATGATGAATGTACAATATTTTATGCAATTAAAGAATCTTGAATCTTGGACATCCATTCGAACGTCAAAGTACGCTCGATGTTTGCATGCTGGCACGGCTGCTTGAATGCAGAATTTTCGCTTTAGGGGGTTCTATATACTACATGACAGAAACACATATATACAAAATACAGATTTTCGTGTAAAAAAATACCTTAAGTTTAAAAAGGGGCCGTTGTGTCCGAGTGCTCATAGCCTGTTTAAGGAAATTTCGAAACGCCTAGTTGACGTTTCCCGTGACCCAAGGGCTGGCTTTTACCTTGGCCAGAGGCTAAGTATTGCCATACAACGTGGCAACGCTGCCAGTCTCTTGGGCGCATTACCAGCTGACAGCGTTGAGGAGGTTTTATGTATTTTATAGTTTATTGTTATTTTATTTATTTAATAGTTTTTATTCTCCTTCGTTTTCCAGGAAGCAGAAAAGAACAAGATCAGCAAGAAAGTAACGCTTCGCGAGTTGTTCAGCAACCGTCAACTTCGTCAACCGCTCCTCATAGCCATGGTCGTGATGGTAGCGCAGCAGCTGTCGGGCATCAACGTCGTCATCTTCTTCTCCACCGACATCTTCACCAGGGTGGGGCTCACGACTGCCCAATCGCAGTATGCTACCCTCGGTAAGAAATGAGAACCGTTAAGCCGTTGGGAAATATAGTATAGTAAAATAAAATCTTAAACCGACTACAAGGAAGCAAAAACGGAGGATCATGTTTTTATGCACTTTTATTAAGCAATGTATTGACGGAAAACGATGCGTTGGAAGGCCTCCCACTAGTTGGACCGATGACCTGGTGAAGGTTGCGGGGTTCCGCTGGGTGCGAGTCGTACTGGACCGGGCAATGTGGCGATACTTGGGGGAGGCCTATGTCCAGCAGTGGACATCCACTGCTGAAATGATGATGATGAAGAAGCAATGTACTGATTTTTGACGTGACAACGTCTAATAAATCGATGAACGCCGGCTGCATGCACGAAAAAGGATGACTCATTGGCTCGTTACGCTTATTGTACGCTTGCGTCGCATCTATTATATCTCTCTTCAACTCGATTGGCCTATGCGTCCGAGGAGAAGAAAGACAGCGGCAGCACACAACTTACATCTAAAGATTTGTTATGACGTTGTCACGTTAAACTATCGTCTGTACACCAACTTTACAGAAAACCATTTTTTTCCCCAGGTATGGGCGCCATGAATGTGGTGATGACAGTGATAAGTCTGCTTCTGGTGGAGGTGGCCGGTCGCAAGACGCTCCTGCTGACAGGGTTCGCTGGCATGTTCGTCTGCACTATAGGACTGCTCGTCACTTATATGTATGTGAGTATCAGAAGACCAGACCACTAATCTCTTGGCCAAGAAGAGGAACTGAAGAAAACACAAAAAAAAAATGGTTTGCACTCCGGGAGTGCCGGCAGAAGTGAAAACTTGAATATTAACGTTGTGCATTTTTGATATTTTGGAATGATTAGGGAATAATTTTGCACGAATTGCTTTAATTAACAGTATAAAAGTACGTAGTAAAAGTAAGTAGTGTCATTTCTGTGGTAAAATACAATATTCATTTATTGCGCTATCGTGCATAAACATGACAATATATATTACACTAGCAGCCCGCCCCGGCTTCGCGCGGGTATTTAACAATACACAAACATAAAAAACCCTTCTATTTGCGTAAGGTAACTAAAAAAAAATCTCTGTGGTGTGAAATTCTGTATGGTGTCGGACGTAAGGAATAGCACCATCCCATATCTTACCGTGGGTGTCGTAAGAGGCGACTAAGGGAGTTGCCAGAGAATGGGCAGCAGCGTTCTCTGTGATTTTGTGACAACGGTACTGCGATCGCCAACCCGCCTGCCAAGCGTGGCGATAATGGCAAAAACCCCCCTTCTTGGGGGAGGCCTATGTCCAGCAGTGGACGTCTTTTGGCTGAAATGATGAAGGGTATATTTATCTACAGCCTTTATAAGCATTATGTTACCACATTATAAAATTATTTTTCTCTGTTCTAGGCTCACATATCGTGGGTGTCATACGTGTGCATCGCGCTGGTGATTCTCTTCGTCGTCATGTTCGCAGTTGGACCGGGATCTATTCCGTGGTTCTTGGTCACTGGTAAGTGTAAAAAATCCTCGTTGAAACATTTTTGGCTTTGTTGATGGCTGGTCTGACACCCAAAATTAAGCAGACCGGTCAAGTGGCCGCCATGGTTCCCTATCCATTTGCATAAAAATTTAAGACCTAATATAACTTAGCATAATTTTGTTTGGCATAATTATTTTTCCGCATAATATAATTACGCATAACAGCTTACGCATAATTTTTTTAAGCATAATATCCTAAAGCATAAATTTATTTACGCTTGCTATTATGCTTGCTTGCATGCAGCATGTAAGCAAGCATGCAGCAAACAAAAAAGCATGCAGCATGCAAGCAATCATGCAGCATGCAAGCAAGCATGCAGCATGCCAGCAAGCATGCAGCATGCAGCATTCAAGCGAGCATGCAACATGCAGCAGGCAGGGTTTCTGTCACGGCTCCGGCGCTGCGGGCCTCCGGCGGCCCCACACGTGCTAATCTTCGCAGACGGCTTTCGCTCACCACCGCAACTTCGGCTTGTTGCAGCCTCAGCCGCGGCGGCTCGCTCGCAGCCGCCTGCTCCTCAGCCCGCGGGCCGCCTCGCCCCTCCGCGCCAAGCGATTTTAAATTACACTCTAGGGGTAGGACAAACAAGACTACGTGGAGTCGGTTTTGCAGCAATTCGGTTCTGCCACTAACTTTTGTTGAACAGCATATTAAATTTTTAACCAACAATATTATTTAATTGTTACAGAAACTATAGAAAATTGGTTTGATTAGAATTATGTATGGGGCACTACAAGTTCACGACCACCATTTCCACCCAAAGTCTCACAACATCTAATATATTCTTCAGATAAAAGTTATCTCGCGATTAAAAAATCGTTTAAGTTACATAATGTTATGTATAATAAATCATTTGCATGAAAATTGATTTTGTTATTTATGTATATTAATTTTATTCCTAAATATTATTATGCTAATAGTCATTAGGCCTACTAACGTTATGCGAATCAAATTTATGCCAAAACTAATTAGTCTTTAAGATGATTATGCCAACATAAAATGTATGCTTAAAAAAATTATGCCGAAGTATTATTATGCCATAACAAATTGTGCCAAAATCGTTATGCCGAAGTATATTAGGATAAAGAACATTATGCAAAAGAAGGGATCCCGGCCGCCATGACGTCTTAAAGCAGTATTGTTACTTGTGCATCTCATACAGGGCGCGGGCGCGGGAGCGTGATGCGCGGGCGCCTCTCGCCCGCCACCACACCACATACAGAGCGGGTCACGCGCGCGTTACCCGCGCCGATCTGTACCCGATCGGCGCACGACCCGCAGCCGACCCGCGCCCGCCCGCGCACGACCCAAACCCAACCCTCGCCCGACCCGCACCCCACCCGCGCCTGACCCACGCCTGACTCAAGCTCGACCCGCGCCCGACCCCAGAGTGGGAAAGAGATGGCGCTAGACGTCCTCTGTAGCTCCGTCTCTTTCCCACGCTGGAACATCTTGGCAGCACTTCAACTTTATTTATTTGTATAGATATATTTACGCTGTCTACTTACAGAACTCTTCAACCAATCCTCCCGTCCGGCAGCGACGTCGGTAGCTGTCACAGTGAACTGGACAGCGAACTTCGTAGTTGGACTCAGCTTCTTGCAACTCTCTGTAAGTACCTTATAGCTAGGACCTTTCACGAAGCAGACAGCCAAGCATTCTGTACATCAAACGAATGAACTTCTACGCAAAAATTATTGCTGGGAAACGATTTTTTAAACTGCTAATTCAACCTACAGGTAAGGTTAGGTTAGCCGGGCTGTTTCCGCACTTAACCTCTTTAGTGGACCATAGTACTTCTGAAAATCCTCTTATTACTCCAACCATCCCAGGTCCTCCCAGAAAGCTAGCAGCCTTTTCAGGCTGCTGCAGGCTTCCGGGAGCGATGCCGGCGATTGAAGAGTCCGTGCCCGTTGCTCTGCGACGCTTCTGCACTCCATGAGCACGTGCTGTGGAGTTTCTTCCGCCTCCATGCATTCTCTGCACCGAGGGCTGTCTGTCACACCTATAGTAAACTAGCTGTCCCGCACAACTTCGTCTACGTCACATTTTTCCCGTTTTCGCAATATTTTTCATTGCTGCTGCGCTCCTATACAGCGCCATCTATTGAATACTTACTCAATCCAGTCAACAGATACCGCCATCTGTTAGTATCGTTTGGAGCTAACAGATAATTGTGACTTAATTTGCAATAAAATAATATTGCGACTATAATTTGAGATGCAAGCTATCCTCTTTCAAGTTGGATCAAACTGCACACGGTGTGCCAATTTGAAAACGGTTAAGTAGTTTAGGAGTCCATCCCCGACAAATAACGTGACGCTTAATTTATATATATATATATGTCGCAGTTGTCTTGATTTATTCCGTTAGACACGGTCATCATGTGGGCAGAACATGGGTTCCGTGCTATGAAAACACACACTACACGAGGTACACTGCCTTTGTCGAACTCACTTACTACTCACAAATTACTTGAAATTACAATCCAACACAATAACACTAGGCACCATGAATCGGGGAACAGTTTCGGGACGTCTTGACTCCGCCGCGGTCAGACAGACTGTCCGCCTCACAGCGAGTTCGAAACATCACGACTCTGTAGAAGCGCGCTTAGGTGTGGGTAGACTGGTAAGTAGGTCGCGTGCTACCTTTGGCGCGCTTGCCAACTCATTTTCTGTCCGTACTAATGACCGGATCCTACACGGCCAGACTGATATACGACCGTCCTCGGGCGTTATTGTATTCCTGGAACAAACAATGTCTAATCACCAAGACATCCGCTCGTCCAACCTGACAAACTATGACGAACATTACTCTCATCGTAACTGTAACTGTTTCAGAACAAAAGAAAGCGTGTATTCTTTCGATCACTCACTGACTAGACGGCATTTTTCTCCTACCAAGAAAGCGTGTGTCCTTTCGACCACTCATGGACCGGACGGCACCTTTCTCCTACAACGAAAGCGTGTGTCCTTTCGACCACTCATGGAGCGGACGACACCTTTCTCCTACAACGAAAGCGTGTGTCCTTTCGACCACTCATGGACCGGACGACACCTTTCTCCTACAACGAAAGCGTGTGTCCTTTCGACCACTCATGGACCGGACGACACCTTCCCCCTACAACGAAAGCGTGTGTCCTTTCGACCACTCATGGACCGGACGACACCTTTCTCCTACAACGAAAGCGTGTGTCCTTTCGACCACTCATGGACCGGACGACACCTTTATCTAAACAGTTAACACCTGGACCGGACGGGTGTGTCCTTTCAACCAGCCGCTATCTGCTGCATGGCCCGGACGACACTGTCCTTTCGACCAGTGAACTCTTAAGGTTGGACCGGATGAATGTGTCCCCTCAACCAGCCGCTATCAGCTGCATGGCCCGGACGACATTATCCCTTCGACCATACCAACGTTTGGACCGGACAACTGCGTCCCTTCGACCATACCAGTGTACGGACCGGACAACAGCGTCCCTTCGACCAACTTCATCATAAAAACATCATAAACCGGGCAACTACGTCTCTTTGATCATCGTAAAGCATTAACCGGACAACAGTGACATTTCGACTAAACACACTTTCTTTTCGACTGAAACATGTGGACCAGGGAAGCGCGTAGCTCCAGATGTCAAAGAACTTTTACAAATTACGCCAGCATCTAATAATTCCTGAACTTATTGGCTGACAACCTATTTTATCAAAATATCGCCTATTTTAATGGTACGATCTCCATCGTGCATTTTAAATCATAACCTCCGATGCCAGTAAGGTTTACTGATTATGATGTCACCCATAAACCAATTAAAGTAGCCATGTTTAAGCAATGAGCCATGACCTACTTATCGAAAAGAAAAGAAACGGTCTCACCCGATGATGTTGCGAGGGTACCCTCTTGATGATTTGTGCTCGCAGGTTTGGCCGCTTTCCTGGTTGCTTCAAAAATTCATTGGTTATGTTCCTCACTTGGCTTTACTTTCGTGGAGGGCGCGATTCTTTATCCCAATTCTGATGTCGCAGTTGTCTTGATTTATTCCGTTAGACACGGTCATCATGTGGGCAGAACATGGGTTCCGTGCTATGAAAACACACACTACACGAGGTACACTGCTTTTGTCGAACTCACTTACTACTCACAAATTACTTGAAATTACAATCCAACACAATAACACTAGGCACCATGAATCGGGGAACAGTTGCAGGACGTCTTGACTCCGCCGCGGTCAGACACAGACTGTCCGCCTCACAGCGAGTTCGAAACATCACGACTCTGTAGAAGCGCGCTTAGGTGTGGGTAGACTGGTAAGTAGGTCGCGTGCTACCTTTGGCGCGCTTGCCGATTCATTTTCTGTCCGTACTAATGACCGGATCCTACATATATATAGATAGGTGTTTGTTTGGGACAGTGGCCGGTTATAAAACCTATAATCTTGCGAATTTTGTCCCGTTTCTGTCTAATGATGCTGTGGGCAAGTCTCGTTGAAGCTTAATTTCAACCTACAATTAACACATGTTTTTCATTTTCCTCCACAGATGGCGCTCGGAGCGAACGTGTTCATTATATTCGCGGTTCTCCAACTGATCTTCATTTTCTTCATCTTCTTCAAAGTTCCTGAGACGAAGAACAAGACTGTCGAGGAAATTACGGCTATGTTCAGACAGCAGATGTAAATGTCGGTTTAAAAGATGAGTTGAGTGTTTGACTGTGTATGTATGTGGAAACTAAGTGTTAAAGTTCCTTTACCATCACAACTTCTCAAAAAAACACTTTAAGGACTGAAAACCCAATTTATTTTGGTAGGTATGTTATTTTAGTATAATTATGTACCATATATACATTCGCATGTAGTAAAAAGCGGTTATTTTAATATTACAAACAGACACATATATTTATTTATTTGTATAGATGAAAGGATCGACAGTCAGATGTTTTAGGGTTCCGTGCCCAAAGGGTCAAACGGGACCCGATTACTGAGACTTCACTGTCCGTCCGTCCGTCTGTCACCAGGCTGTATCTCATGAACCGTGATAGTTAGCCAGTTGAAATTTCTACAGATTATGTATTTCTGTTGCTGCTATAACAACAAATATTAAAAACATAATAAAATAAGTATTTAAGGGGGCTCCTAGAAATTTTTTTTTTTTGCTGGTTTTTTTATATAATTGTACGGAGCCTTTCGTGCGCGAGTCCGACTCGCACTTAGCCGGTTTTTTGATTGATTTCTACGCAAACATGTTTGATTCTAGTGTGACCACTTTAAATATACAGTTAAAGGTGGCTTTGCTTGTCCATAAAAAATACATCGATATGTCAAACTTGGTACATTTATTTTAGTTCTTTGTTTTCCCGCCTGAACAAATAAGTTGGTTGAAGTGATACTTTATTTGACGATTTGACATCGATGGATTATAAACTACAACGAAAATTAATGCGGTAAATTATAACAGCTGGCCTACCATGTCGTCTTAGAGCAGTATTGTTTTGTTCTTATTCCAATGGTGGAAAGAGACGGAGCTATACAGGATGTTTAGCGCCATCTCTGTCCCACACTTGAAAAGGAGTAAAACAATAGTGTTCTTGGTCGTCATGGTGGGCCAGCAATTCACAATATGTCGACAATTTATAATCTCGATAGATTACAAAATAACGGTATTCACAATCTTACAGTCAACAGTCCCTCAAACATTATTACTCGGTGGCGGAAAATGGAACTAACCTGAATTTTTGTTTGTTTGTCATCAGCATGAATGTATTGTATTATAAATTAATAATGCAATGACAAGCTGGTTTTGTTTACTATTTTGCCATCAGCTAAAATATACTAACACTGTATTTTGTTTGTGAGGGATAAACTCGAATGCAAGATTGACTTGGTATTTGTAATTTTTGTATGTCATAAGAATGAATTTATTGTGTTGTCAAGAATGGAATTGTGTATTTATATTAGAACGAACAATATTTTTAGGAACAAATTATTACTTTTCTACGGTCTGTGTATAAATCAAGATATTTTTTACATTGATTTATGATTATTGTATACGTCTATTTCATATTTTGAATTTTATTTTTGTTACTTAATTAAATACCTTCCTAAGATTATTGACGTACATACGGAGACACATGGCCTCGCTTTGAAATTGCATGGTGGAAAGGACTCCGGGCCCGTAAGTATAATTACGTAAGAAGTGTTTTTACAATTATTAATCCACCCCTCCCCCTCGTCCGCAAAAGTAAGCAAAGCTCTTACCCCCCCCCCCCATGCTTACGTAAACATTCCTACAATTGATTGATTCATGAACAGCACTAAAAAGTGACAAACTAGTGAATAGCGCGCGGTAAATCCCCTACTCTTCTAAACGAGTACCTAAACTTATTCATTATTTGTAGGAATCCCCGAAAATGCATTTCGTTTTCAATCATAGACAATGTGTGGGTTGCCATATGTGTAAAAAAGTAAATAATTACTGATCACGTAATCACTATCTAGGTCAAATAGAAAATGGTAACCAAGCATTAATTGACGGCACGGTTGGCGCAATGGTTGAGCAATCGACTACTACGCTGCGTGTCGCGGGTTTGATCCCCGCACGGAACAAATATTTGTATGGCCTACAGATAGTTGTTCCGGGTCTGGCTGTTTGTGTATGTGAGTTTAATTAAATGTTTGTAAACGCACCCACGATACAGGAGAAATTCCTAGTGGGGCAAAGTATAATCATTGGTAATGTAAAAAAAAGCAGCTGTTTCCTACAAAAGTGGTGGCTACGGTCAAAAAAGTTTTTTTTTTTAAATTGTCTATGAAAAAATTACATTGTGGGGGTTTAGAATGATGTATTGAGTATGTGGGAACCGTTTTCACTTTTTTACTTTTTTTCATTTTCTTTTTTTTTTTTTTTGACAAAAGCTATGAAAACTTATAAACTAAGCCTCACGAAACTATAGTAATGGTTTGACTGTAGGTTCGATACCTTGTATATTTCCAATACGATTAGAGATCCGCATAAACTTGAATTGTATAGCTTCAATCATGTATCGGAGGGGGGGTGGTAACCGTGACGTCAAGCAGTATTGTTTTAATGTCACTGCAGTGTGGGAAAGAGATGGCGCTGTACATTAAAATGAAAATATTTTTGTTTCACATAGCCGAGCGACGTTTTATGAGTGCCCCTGTAGGGCACTCATTCGGGTTGGTCGTTTCCTATGGAGAAGAACCGGCAAGAAGCTCCATGGTTACTCTTTTAAAACCATTTGGTTTTACAATATTTATATGTTCCAGCGTTAGTACTTGAGTAGCAGACATCTAGCGCCATTACTCTCGCACTCTGGAAAAAATATTCATGGAGCCACCCGTTTATTTATTGATAATTAATTCTGCATTTATGTATTGTTTTATTTTAATATACGTTCAAGGTTGTCCATAATTTATATTTGAAGTGAAACTTCATGAGACTTCCTACAAGGTTGCGATAAACGTTTAACGCTGCCATGGAGGGAGTACGAAAGCACTGTTGCGTTAAGTTTCACTTCTTCCACGCACTATTTTTTTTTTTAGATACGCACGACGAACAATCAAGCTATACAAAACCAGTACATGCGGAACTCTTATTATACGAGAAATGTATAAAAAGCTAGGTCATGTTATACTGGACATTTATTGCGGAATGTGTCACCGTGTGTACCAAGTGTTATTTAAACAAAATTAAAAAAACTATTGGCTTAATAAATAATAAAATTAAGAGTAAATAAAAATAAAAGCATAGCTTAGCATAAAGCGAAAACACTGAATTTTTAAGTACTTAATTGTAACTATTTTAAGATGAATTTTGTACTAAAATAGTGTTATAGGTAATAAAAATACTCAGTTATTTTATACCGTATTTTATTACCCCCCCGACCCTTGCTCGACGAGCCAGCCCGCGCCGCTGAGCATGTAACGTTAAATTCCCTAAATAATAATATTATGACCCAGCCTGTCCCTTACTGCCCACCCCTCAATGACGGCCTAAGCCGAGGTCCGAACCCAACAAGGGGTGCCCTTAGCGAGCTGTCATTTAATGGTACCTAGTTTGTAAGCCCTGGCTGAGGGCCTTAAATTCATTTGAGGTCACCACAGGATTGCCCGGTTGAGCAGAAATAACCTTAGCAGGTTGATCTGCGAGCGGCCATGTCAAAAAAAAAACGTATATTATTATTTTTCTTCCCATTTTTATTGGCAGAACGGTTTCAAAGTGTATGATCATCATCATCTGCCTAACCTTTTCCCAAATAGGTTGGGGTCGGCCTTCAGTCTAACCGGATGCAGCTGAATACCAGTATTTGACATGAAGCGATTGCCTATCTGACCTCCACAACCCAGTTACTACTGGGTAAAACGATACCCCTTGGTAAGACTGGTCGTGAGACCTTCAGGTTACTGATTGTCGATTTCAGCTTCTAATAAGATAACTTATTGATATAACACGTCGGTAAAAATACGTGTTTACTGAAATATAAATCAAGTATTATTTTATGGCCTAAAAAAAGTGGGTAGTATTCATGAAATAGTCATGTTTTTGGGTGAAAAGTACTCAGGGAGTGATAATGGTGATTCTAGCTTTACACCGCCATACAAATCGATCCTCAACAAATCAACATACAATGTTTATAGAGCTGTAAATTGCAAAACAAACGTACCTACACTTAGTAACTTGAATTTCGCGGGTTATCCCTCAGCACCTACGAAAGTGATTATAGGCTCTTTCAGCATACTTCTCTGCCCCACTACTATCTTTCTTACATGAAACAATAACTACACTAACAATAACTTCTTTTTTTTTTGTATGAGAATATACTGGTCGCACGGTCCCTGTCTACAAGGTGTAGAAGCTAAACAATAATTTAAAAACAAAACAACCACCTCTTTGGAAGCTAGAACTGTCAAATTTGATACAGCTAGAGATGGGCAATTGAAAAACACAATCGAGATAACGATTCGATAAATTATTTAAACAACATCGAATATTTGGATTCAATAAATTAACTCAGTGAATTTATCATAATCTTTTTGCCTCATGAGTGATTATTGAAATATAAAAAAAAACGTGCAATAGTCTAAAAAAAATAGACAGTAATAATATAGTAATAGTATATAATAAATTGTATTTTTATAAAGTGTATATCAAAGTTATTAGTACTCTACTTCTTTCTCGTTTCCTCATGACTGTGGGTCGTGACAACATGAGGTCGTTGCCTTCTCTACCAACTCTTACAGTAATATTGTAAAACCAAATGATTTTAAAAGAGTAACCATGGAGTTTCTTGCCGGTTCTTCTCCATAGGAAACGACCAACGCGAACCGAGCACCTTTTTGCCGACGTTTTATAAGTGCCCCTGTAGGCCTATGTAAAATAAAAATATTTTGATTTGATTTGATTTGACTCTCTCCATGCTGGACGGTTTTCGGCCGTGCGGACAGATGCCTGGAAATTCCCTCTGCAGACTTCCTTAACTGCATCTGTCTATCGGGTTGGTGGTCTTCAACGGCCCTTTTTCCTTCCACGTTACCAGCCACAAAGAGCTTCTCCAAACTACCAGGCTCCACCAGGCTTTGCCACGTTATGGTTAGTTATTAGTTAGACCATTGCTAATACAAAAGCATTAACTAAGTATACCTATTTGGACCTTACATATGCTGAAAAACAGAAGAAATACTGCGATAAAAAAAAAACAAAATTGATACGAATTCAATCCTCTAAAATATAATAGTTTATAAAATCTGGAAATGAAACAATCGATTCAAAATAACGTTTTGAATTTTTTTCCCAGCCCTACAATGTCAAATTAGATTCAACACGAAAACACCAATTTCGTGATTCGTCTAACCAAAACAAAAATAAATGTTTTAGAACGTGAATTATCTATTAAAATGGAAATAAAGGATAAATCTTATAGTATAGTAACGATATGTCAAGGCTGTTTGAGCGCTGATAGAAACCTGAAGAGCATAACTGGTCAAAATAAAGCGCTATTTATAAAACTGAGGGAGGATGTCACACAAAATGAAAATGTGAGTGTGTTTTGTTGTTTTTCCTTCTTTCATCACGCAATATAAACATCAATATAAATCAACAATAAACGTTTGATTTCAGGACACAAGAGGCCTACTGCTGTGTTGGGAATGTGTTGCTTTACTGAACAAGATGAAATATTTCCAAGCTCGCATTAAAACTGCTCAGTTTAGACTTGTGCAGTATCTACAAACTTTCTATGACAACAAGGTAAAAAAAAAACCTTACAAAATAATAAAGCTTATTTATTACAAATTCTTTATTTTTTTAAGGATATTATTACTTTTTAAATGATAAAATGTAAAGTTACATAGCAATTTTTTCACAAAAGTTGTACCGGTCAGATAGGCAGCCGCTCCATGTAAAAGACTGATATGCAGCTGCATCTGGTTAACTATATTGGGGTCGGCTTCCCATCTGCTGGCTGGCTGGCTCGATACTATAATATTATAAATGTAAAAGTTTGTGAGGCTCGATGTTTGTTACTCTTTCACGCGAAAACTACTGACCGATTTTCGGATGGGGATTTGACAATTTGGATTAACACATAGTATATTTTTTATCCCAGTAGTACAATTCTGTGAGATAATTTCCAAAGTTGGCGCCTGCAAAGCTGCAGGCATGCCTAGTATCATAATAAATTAAAAAGTACACACCAACTGTTCACCAACCCACACTGGGCCCTTGAGAGGAGGCCTGTGTGCCCGCTGCCTGTGTGGTGTCATCATCAAGCTGATTTTGATGATGACACCAACTGTTTCTTAATAGTGAAGGCCATTTTTGGGTATCCAATTGTCTACATTTGTCTCTGTTTTGGTTGCAAAAACTCCATGGTTACTCTTTTTCATTCCGTACATCTTGACCATGATAATATTGTACTTTTGTATGTGTAACTGATTTTTACACCTTATTTTATTTCAGAGAGACATACCGCACACATTATCCCCGCTCTTAAATAGCAAACACAAAGTTAATGAGTACAACTACATCTACAAGGAAGATCAAAAAGATGATATTTTCGATCAAAAAAACCGTCTACCAAAGATTCTGGGACAAGACTTACTTGAACAAAAAGACCTAACATTTGATCAAGAATTAAATCTACTTGATCAAAAACAAGAATCGGACCTCTTAGACATAAAATTAGAAGACAGCGAAATTATTAAAGAAGAATATGAAGACAGTCTAAACAATGACAGCGATTACTATGACACGGAGTTAAAACAGGAAACTGATGAAGATTTGAGTCTAAATCATGCAAAGAAAAAAACATTTCGAAAATTAAATTCAAGGATAAAAAAATATGAAGAACTAGCAACCGTTACTAAGATTCATGAGCGGTTCCCTAAAAATGTCAATCCGTACTATGATACTGTTTTTGTCAGTCAAAAAGATATTGAAAAAATATATTTATTAAGAGTTAATCATCGGTATGATAAAAGTTTGCCGTATCGATGCATAGAGTGTAGAATAGGGTATAAGGTGCGTTTGGACTATCTGAGGCATCAGAGTTTTAATCATTTTGAGGTTGGTAATACTTATTTTTTTCTAAATGACTTTTCATCATGCCTGTAATTCTCTAAGGGCGTTTTCACATTAGGTCGTTAGCAGCGCGACAGTAGCGCGGTAGAAGCACATGCTTTCACATTATAAGAACTGACCTAAACTGCGGGGCGGCAGCCGCGCTGCTAACGCGCGGCTGCCGCCCCGCAGTTTAGGTCAGTGTGGCGCACTTCATTTCAAAAGTAATTTATTTTTTTATTTAAAGACTGGAAGATTTACAGCTAAATACAATAGTGATAAATAACAGTATGATAATCAGACAGCCAATTACAATTCTTCACGTCTAGAGCTTGTCTGGTATAAATATACTGTGGAACAAAATATACACACTATATGGTAAATAATGCCAAGAAAGAAAAAAAAAATTGATCACCTTTTTACTATAAATTTTTTAACTAGCTGTGCCCGCGACTTCGTCCGCGTGGAATTTAACAAAAGTTATTTAGTTTTTTTTTCGTTTTTACATTTTTATTTTATAATAATTTTTTAATTTTTCTAAAATGGAGGTAGCCTAAGTTTCACCTTATTACATCAGCTATCTGCCAGTGAAAGTCCCGTCTCAATCGGTCCAACCGAGAGATTAGCCGGAACAAACAGGCAGACAGACAAAAATTGTAAAAAATGTTATTTTGGTGTACCGTATATTCATATGCATATAGCAAAAAGCGGTTATTTTAATATTACAAACAGACACTTCAATTTTATTCAATTTCAATTTTATAGATATAGATTGTATAGATAGAAAAGCTCCTACTTTTCCCAGGCACAATACCCCACAAACTGCCTAGCCTGCAAACGCGAGATCCTCTCAGCATCTCATCTAGAAGAACACTGGACTAACAACCACAATCCCATGCTACGCTGTACATTCTGCGGAGAACTCTCCAGAACTAAAGGAGAGATGAAGAAGCATCTCAACAGATCACATACTGAGAAGTTTACATGTAATAGCTGTGCTTTGGAGTTTAGGTAAGTAGGTTCAGATTTTTTGTAGTAGACCAGAGAAGGCAGGGCACCGGCAAGATGAGCAGACGCGATCAAGAAGGCTGGATCAGGAAGGGCGAGCAGCGGGGGCCCAGTGGTGGCAGCCCCGACTTACGAGCAGTAAGCCGTGGACTCGAACCCAGGCAGGCGCATTACTTTGTGTAATTTATTTCATCACCGCTGCCCTCTAAAACGGAAGGAAAACGGCATGTCCTAGAACTAAAAATTCGAAGACATGTGACATCTACCAACCCGCACTGGGCCCGCGTGGTGGATTACAGCCCACTCCCTCTCATAGAGAGAAGGCCTGTGTCCCAGCCGTAGGAACATCATAGGCTGATAATGATGATGATCAAGAAGGCTGCTAGAGGCAGCCTGTACCAAGCAGTTCACACTGCAGGAGACCGCATGGCTTGGAGACGTGTCATATGTGGTCGCAATCCTCAGGAGTGAGGGAACGACAAGAAGACCCTAAGAAACAACCGCGAGCTTTAATGTTCCATCTCTCTGAAGTTGGCATGGCAATTATAGCATGCAAACAAATAAAGTACTGGATTATTAGCTGTTATTTAACCGCTAATTAACCATGGAAACCAAAACCTTCCGCGCGCCGGAAAACCCGAAAATCGGTTTGTATGCCAAGTTCAGTTCAAGTTAGCATGCAAGCATTTTAAAATCGGTTATGAAAAACCTAGACAACTGTACCAAGGCTCATAATTAGCCGCATATAACCGTGAAAATAAAAAAAAATCCGCGTGCCGGAAAACCCGCTAATCGATTTACATGCCAACTGCACTAAAAGTTAGTATGCAAACGTTGTAAAATCAGTTAGAATAGACCTAGACAACTTAACCAAGGCTTATAATAATTAGCCATAAATTAACTAAATAATAAAATTATAAATAAATTTAACGTTTCCTAAGATAGTTTTTAAAAGAATTGTTACGCGTTTCATGCATGTTGGATAATTACGAGAGCAACTAAATAAATCTTGTTAAGCCATAGGTCTCGACTGGGCGGCTGTTGTTGTTGCTGTTTGTTGTAGATGTTTAACAGTCGTTACAGGTACTCAGTGGCCCGAAAGTCTGACAACCAGTCTTACCAAGGGGTATCGTATTACCCGGGACTAACTGGGTTGTGGAGGTCTGATCAGTAACATACTGGTATTCACCTGCATCCGGTTAGACTGGAACCCGACCCCAACATAGTCTGGAAAAAGCAAGGCAGATGATGAAGTACCGTAATACTTTCATATGCATTAAAATTATAAACAGACACTTCAATTTTATTTATTTGTATAGATTTGGTCTTCTCTTAGCGTGTCGATGGCAATCTAAATTGTGTTGGCCCAAAACTGAGCCACTAGTTTGGCGCTCTCAGTAGCGTCAATCAGTTCCTGTAATGAACAAACAGCAGGACACGCAGGACACGATGTTAAGTGTCGCATCTTTTGTGGAACGGCACCAAATTTACACTACAGGGCAGAGTCATTAAGGAATCTCCGTTTATATATTTTTTTTAAAATACATTATCTGCTTCTCTTGCAGGACTCTTGGTGAATTCAGCAAGCATTACAAAATGGCGCACGAGCGGTTCACCTGTGATTATTGTAACCAAAACATATGCAACAAACGCTCTCTGGAGAAGCATATCAAGTAAGTTTTGAGAATTTTCTTGTAAAGATGGCCCAAGAAAATAGAGAATGCCAAAGACAAATCCGCCTTTGCAGAGAGGGAACGCAGAGCATTGTCGGTTTGGGCTAATATGATGGCACTCCGGTTCTTCCGATGTACAGGCGCAGTCATAGTAAAGCTGTTTAAAGCATATTGCATATCGCTGTACTCAGGGAGCCTGTATTCAGCTACACCCAAAAGGTCTACAATGGTCTGTGGATCCAGTATAACAACGCGTTTAGGGTGCTGTTGCGTCTGCCTCGGTTCTGTACCTTTTGTTGTTCGCTGAGGCTCGTACCGACTTTTTCGATGCTGTACGGTGTAAGAAAGCGGCCTCGCTGCTAGACAGACTCTGTGGCAGCCCCAATAGTATTCTGAGTGCCATAGTCGGGAGGAATGACATCCCGTTGGTGAGGTTACTAGTCACCTGTAAACTGTCTGTGTTTTTAGTTAAGTACTAACATTGGTTAAGAAAATTGTTACTAACCAAATGGATCTTGGTCATCTGAGTAAAAATAAAAATAATTTATATATAGTACAGTGTTTTTTAGGGTTCCGTACCCAAAGGGTCAAACGGGACTCTATAACTGAGACTTCGCTGTCCGTCCGTCTGTCACCAGGCTGTATCTCATGAACTGTGATAGTTATCCAGTTGAAATTTCTACAGATTATGTATTTCTGTTGTCGCTATAACAACAAATACTAAAAAACAGGATAAAATAAATATTTAAGGGGGCTCCCATACAAAAAAGTATTTTTTTTGTTCGTTTTTATAAATAATAGTACGGAACCCTTCGTGCGCGAGTCCGACTCGCACTTGGCCGGTTTTTTTACTTGTGCTTCATATAGATTGAATAAATAATAGGTGTAAAAGTCCCCTTAACGAAGCCGAAAGGCTCTTGTTCTCCCCGTCATTGCGATCATTCTTTTGTTCTACACCATACCTGGTAACCTTCTGGAGATTCGACCTCCAATATCTCCCCTCCTCCAACTTCTTCACTAGAATTTAAGAGCGTTTACGCCTTACGACATTTCATACAAACTTTCAAGTCCTTATTTTCCGAATTGACGGAACCGATTTTAATGAAACTTCATACGAATAAGAAGGATACATATGTCTAAAAAGTTACTAAAAAAACATTTTCGAAAAATAGTGTTACAGCTAAATTAGACCGATTATAAATTAACAGAAATTTCCAATTATCTTTTTTTTAAGACATTTCGAAAATATTTCCACTCGTTGTTTGCCAGTCGTTACTGTACTTTTAGTCGCTAATCAGCACTATCCTTGACCAATGTGAATGACGGATCCGTTGCCGCAGTGGGTCAGCGATCGACTGGTGCGCTGCGGTTCGATCCCCGCACGGAACAAATTTATATGGCTTACAGATAGTTGTTCCGGGTCTGGCTGTTTGTGTATGTGAGTTTAAATGTTTGTAAACGCACCCACGATATTTAGTCCGGGGCTTTTAGATTTGAACCTTGCATTAAATACAAACAGCGATTTTTTTCTTGAATCGTGTACTTGACCTTAGCTCTTCAAATAATAAAAAAATTAAACATTTTCCGAGACCGGATGAAGCTGAAAAAGACGAAAACGCGTTTTTGTGAATAGAAAAAATTGGAAAAAAAGTTAACAGGACAAATTTAGTTACTTTAGGTAAAGAATTTGTGACAGTAATATATTTTTTCAGAATTAAACATTTTCGTCCACGGAAATTACGGTAAAAAAACATTTACGGATTTTTGGATTGTACTTAAGGCAAAAATATAAACAGCGGTATTTTTACATAAAATAACTTAAATTAATATATTACACCGCCAATAAACAAAATTAAACAAATTGTACTACCGGAAGTTATTATTACCAGTTTTATCTACAATAGCGGTTGAGGCAAAAAGGTAACAGGGTTTAATTTAGTTTAACTTTCATCTAAAGGCTATTTCTAACCTATTTACACGAAAATTAAACACTTTAATGCAAATCGTGAAAAAAAATCAATTAATGTTTACGTAAAATACGTCTGCAAGCTTTATTCTCGTATTTGGCGCAGCACTTTCATAGGAATTTGATCTTTCCGAAATAAAAATAAGGTGTACAATCGCGTAACTCAATAAAACACCGACTCTCAAACAACAACACAGTCATACGCACACAATGAACGCAGCGCTTATCTTGTTTACGCACACTAGCACACGCCGTACGCTGCTTAGCGTTGACACCGTGCATCGTAATTTAATCTTTACTTTGACAATATAAATTATCGCTCTAATTTGTTTAATTTTGGGGGATTAAGGTTTGGATTTATATATTTCTCATTATTAAATGAATTTAAATCCTGTTACATTTTTGCCGTAAGTAGTATTTAAGATTTTTTGATTTTCTTGATTTTCTGTGAAGTCCGGAGCAGAATTTGTTTAATTTTCATAATAATAGTTAGACATGGTGATATAAATCGTTTTAGCACTATTTTTGTCCTGTTAATATTTTTGCCTTAGGTACGAAGTCAAATTATAAGATTTAAAAAAAAAACAAATGTTCCGTGGACGAAAATGTTTAATTTTCTGACCTACTTGTAGTACTCAATCTTTTCTACAAATACTCCAAATAAACATACCTGTTTATATTTTTTTCCACCAAGTGAAACACATATTAGACGTTTTCTTAAAAAAATACACATACGCGGAGGTGAACTTTTCGCGGGATACAGCTTAATATACTCTCCTGTCCATACCCTACACATTCAATGAAAAAAATCGCTGTTTTTAATTAATGCAAAGTTAGCCTAATATTCGGCGTAAATTCCCCGGACTAATAGAAGATATTCCTAGTAAAAAAAAAAGTTAATCGGGCTTTAGAATACAGGAAGACCAAAGAAACAATGGATAGACTGTGTGTGATATAAATTATTGTTAAACATCTCCTAAAAAAGTAGGAGTTTATGGATTCCATTAGCATCTTTTTTTATGTTCACCAATGTCTCCGTGATTACTAGTCCGATTTAAGTTATTGCTCTTTTAATTGGGTAGAGGAAACTCATGCGGTGGTCTCATATAAATTTTATAAACTTTGCTTAGGTAATTTACGAGTTATCCTCTATGCATTTTTTCTTCTTTGTCTAAGAGGATGCTGTGCTAATACTGCTACTTACAATGCCAAATTGATACTTCACAACGATTTATTTGAGATACCAGAACTAAAAAAGATAAAATTAAATGGCAAAAAATCTAATGAAACAAACAAAAGTTACCGACTTCTGAAAGTAATTTTCTACATTTTAGTGATCTCTTTTGAAGTCGATTATTTTATTTACAAAAAAATATATATAATTATTTTCAGGAGAAAACACCTTACCGGCCACTGCTCATTCTGCAACAAAGACTTCTGCACATACTACAACCTCGAGCTTCACCTCTTAAGAGTTCACCCGGAAGTGGTCCCTCATCTGATAAGAGAAACGCGCAAAGAGCTACGCTACTGTGTGGAATGCGATAGGCAGTACCCGACTGTAACGAAATATAAGAAGCATTTACAGCAGTCGGTTCGGCACAGACCGCAGAAGAAAGTCAGGTATGTTTAAAGTGATTAGCCATCTGATGCCGGAGTAATCCCTCGTCTGATACCGAAGTAATCCCCCGCCTGATATCGGAGCACAAAGCTTTGCGTTTTTGTGTGGAGTGCGATAGGGTGTACCCGACTGTGACGAAGCATACATGATGGCTCGGCACAGGCAGCAGAAGAAAGTCAGTATGTCTGAAGCAGTGAAATGCCTGAGGGCCAACATTACGGCAATCTAGGGCAAACCTATAAGGCAAGCAAATTGTTCAGAAACAAATTAACCTTTTAGCCCGACTAATCGGTCCCTAGACAACTAGTACATATTCTATGTTTCAGAATACCGTGTCCGGCCTGTGACAAGAAATTCACGCGCGTGAGTTACAAGAACAATCATTACAGATTGGTACATGTTAAAGAAACCAAGCACTACTGCGAATTGTGTAATAAGGTATGTATTTGTCTTAACCGGCCGTAAATATCACACATCTATACAACATCACGCCTGTAATCCCCGAAGGGTTAGGCAGTGCTGTGCCTCGTCATGAGTCCCCTCCCGGCAGCGAGCCTAATGCCATCAATCGGGCACAAACCTAGACTCCGTGACTGCTACTGAGAAATTCTTTATGGAAAAACCCAATAAGACTTTCTTTTTTTTCGTCAACTGAAACGATTAAAATAATGTTTAAAATCTGCATTTATTTCAGTACTTTGCGAACGGGTACGGCATCCGCACGCACATTCAGCACGTCCACCAAAAAGTACCGAAGATCAAAGACAAGATATGTGATCTGTGTGGTAGGGCATTTCATGTGAGTATATAGCGTCAAGCTACAAGCAAAACTTCTAAGTCCCATTTGGGCGCCAATACGTTTGGCATTACATTTTGGCGCCCAACAAGCACTAGATTGTGCTAACTAAATCTCTTGTCTTCCTTCCAGTCCAACAAAATCCTAACAAACCACCGTCGCACGCACACTGGCGAGCGTCCGTACAAATGTCCGCACTGCCCCGCTTCGTTCGCGCAGCAAACCGCCATGAAAACCCACCAGAAGTCGCAGCATAAGAACTTTTTATTGTCCAATTAAACATCATCATCCTCCTGCTCTTATCCCAATTTACTTGAGGTCGACGCAGCATGTCTTCTTCTTACTTTTCTATAGAATATGGAGAAACTTTACTCCCTGTTCTTCATACCCCTGCGTTATCGTGTTAAAATGAGATACGCAATGAAACGTATTTTGAAATCATTTTCAACGTCTTACTTTCCGTTGGCGTTCTGAACAAAGTTTTATGATTTGATTGAAAAAGACTACATAATACGCCTATAATCTCCGAAGGGTAGATAGATGTGTACTTTTAGTAAAAAGACGGTAAGATATCTTTTATGCATTTATTGACAATATTGAAATTCATTTTCTGTTTTTATTCGATTGGACACCCTGTATGAAAGAGAAATGATGGATTTTGTTCCATTTTTAACCGACTTCAAATAAAAGGGAAGAAAGAGGTTCTCGATTCGGTTCCATATGAAACGACCGACCACTGCACCTTTTGTCAACGTTTCATAAGTTCCTATGTAAGCCTATGTGAAATAAAATATTTTGATTTTGGTTGTATTTTATGTTTATTACTTCATAACTCTGCCATTTATGAACCGATTCGAAAAAAGCATTTTTTTGTGGTTTCAGTGAAGATACCTGTATACCAGTATTATTTACTGTAACACTGCAAATGTATTTAATTCGCCAAAAAAAGTATTATTTACTGTAACACTGCAAATGTATTTAATTCGCCAAAAAAAGTATTATTTACTGTAACACTGCAAATGTATTTAATTCGCCAAAAAAATATATTTTTTACTGCAACACTGCAAATGTATTTAATTCGCCAAATTTACTGTAACAGTGCAAATGTGTGTACTTACTTTCGTTTTTATACAAGATATTATTAAAAATTGTAAATAGGTAGTAACAATTTTAAACCGTGCAATAATTAAGTAAATTAGTATGTCGATATACAAAACATACAGTATGTAAAATACTATTTGTAAGGGCATGAGCCTTTACACTTAATGTTGAATGTTAATAAAATAAATGTTAATGTTAAAAGGTATTTAATACGAAAATGCACTAAAATAAAGTAGTAAAAATGTTATAAAATGTTACAAAATGTTGGATGTTGCGCGAGCTCGATATTAAACCGAAGACTGACGTACTCGCGTACGTGACGATACTACGTTTTTATAAATTAACTAAATTTGCAGTATTTTAACTAGGCTAAGGTACAATGTGCGGTTGCTGACCGTACATCTTGGCGGGGCCAAAAGTAATAATTAAGATAACTTATTAAAGAATATTTTCCTAATATAAATAAAAACCATGAAATAAAAACAATGTAAATAAAATGATTCTAAGTTAAATGTTAAAAGAATGAGGTCGCGCGTAGGTAAGTTCTATGTTTTCAGTGGATGCTGCAGCTCGTGGTGGCTTCCGTGGCGGTAATCTGGTGGACACGCCGGCGTTGCTGACGGTGACCTTGCCGCAGCGTTTGCAGTATGCGTATGCTCCTCCCGCGACGACTATTGCCAAGATCAGAAGTCCCATCGTAGAGTATGAAACGATGTATTGGTGCACATCGTGTTGCGACATTTCAGCATGTTTCGTTTGTTGTTCCAATTCTTTCAATGAATTGTGAAGTTTTTCATAATCGTTTCTAACAAATTGCGTATTCTGTTGTCCAGTTGATAAATCAAGTGGTTGGATGGATGTTAAATTGTTGATATCGTCCAGATCTATCAGTGGTATTTCCGGGCTGACATAAATTTTGTTTGTGTAGTAAACTTGTGTATGATATGTTTCTTCGTTGTTTCTAATAATACATCCTTCTTTGGCTTCTAAAATTCCAGTTGAATGTATTTTCTTAGTAGTCATACGACCTTCACAGATGATTTGCAGCTGGCAATCCGTGCAGCAGACATAGAGCCAGGTGTTAGGTTTTTGTAATGGTGTCCATTTGTTGTTGCAGGATTCGGATGTGTAGATACATTTTGATAATGTAATGTTTGTTATTGCACCGATTTCGCATGGAATTTGATAATTTCTCATGTTACGTGTTGGTTTGTTTAATGAACATACAAATGTACTTGGTTCCAGTTTAATACAATGTTCCAGGTCACTGTCTGTGAGCTGCATATATGTTTCTTTTCTTATATTGACTGCAACATATTCTGAATTTGTTTTCATTGTAAGTGAATGTTTGTTATTTTGTATCATCGGAATAGGGACTGTTTTATATATCGTGAATGGAGTGTCGCCTGTTAATGGTAATGTGATTTCGATAATAAAGTATTTATCAAATAATCTTGATTTTACCTCTAGTAGCTTGTATATGTCAGCTAATTGGTTTTGAATATTGTCAACGGGTATCGATAATTGTTGTGGCAATTGTCCAGAGATAATGTTGAGCTCCTGAAAGAGTTGGTTCTGCGGTAATAGTCTGGTGTCTACATGACCATGATGAATGTTGATAGCTGTGTCTAAAAGCATATGTTGAATGTGGCGCAGTTTAGACAGAATTGTTGAACTAGTCAGAGCCATGATGTTAAAGTAGTTCAACTCTTCCTCTTGCTCAACATCCTTACCCAATTTTTGTAAATAGTTCTCTGTAGCGTTAAGATGTTGATCTAAGAGGTTGAACTGAGTGTTCATCGCCTCTTCATTTCTCTTTAAAATGTTATTATGTGCCTCTATGATTGATGTTTGACCTTTGATCAGGTTCAATAGATGATCTCTATTATTTTGCAATGTTTCGATGTCCTTTTTATATTGTATTGCGAACCTTTCATCTAATACGCCGAATAGGCTGTTTGCAAGGTAACCTATTCCATCAACAAGGCCTCGGGAAACCCGCCCTCTGGTCTGCCCATGATGTGTTTCCAACATGTAATTGTTGTGATCAAGTTCGTTAAGTTCCTGTTCGAATTCAGTCATAATGGTTTTGCACATCGTTTGGTATGCAAATTGCTCACACCTTTCTCCCAGATGTTTCACAACTCTATGTATGTTTTCCATGCCTTGCCAGTAAGATGTCATATTATAGTAGGTAACAATCTTCCAGTCATCGTGTACGCTTTGCAAATTGCCGATTTTGTCAAAGTACACTGCTCTATTTGGTTCAAACGGTGTGATATTAATGTCACTGCTTTGCTTTGTCGGCTGGAATAATGTTAGTAATGTTAAGAGTATCGATAGCAGGCTGGAACTTATATTTCTTGATTTAAATCGCTGTTTCTTGTTAGTGTTATTTGTTGTAGGCTTTTGTTTTTCAGTGCAGATTTTGTCATTGGATTTTGTTTTGGAGGTGGTGGTGTCAGGTGTTTCTGTATGATATTCTGGTATTGGGAGTTTAACCAATTTTGTTATTGGTCTTGTTAGTGACCCTGTTTGTGTTTTCATAGTCACAACTCTGACTAGATTGTCTCTCCCCGGGTGAACTTCCTGTATTCTGCCAAGTGCCCATTTCGCAGGAGGAAGGTTGTCTTCTTTGATTAAGACAACATCCCCTATGGATAAATTGTTTGTTTTGTTTAGCCATTTACTGCGAACTTGAAGTTGTTGTAGGTATTCTGACGACCATCTGGTCCAAAACCCTTGTTTCATTTTGTTTAGTAACTGCCACCTATGTCGAATGTTGATGTTTTGTTTTTCCATATTTTCCGTTGGTAAGAATGTTACTGGTCGGCCAATCAAAAAATGTGCAGGAGTAAGGTAATCAATATCGTCCACGTCTTCCGTTAAAGGGCAAAGTGGTCTAGAGTTCATACAGGCTTCGATTTGAGTAAGCAGTGTTAAAAACTCTTCGTATGTCAACTTTTGCTCTCCTAGGACACGCTTTAAGTGGTATTTCATAGACTTTACCGCAGCCTCCCAAATTCCGCCTCCCGTCGGCCAGCTGGGGGCGTTGAAATGCCACTCTATCCCCATCTCGGTGTTCCTTCTCGTTAAAGTGTCGTTGTTAAATGTTTGTGAGATATGCAGTTGTTTGGCTAACTCCCTTTCGGCTCCAACAAAGTTTGTTCCGTTGTCGGAGTAAATATGTTTCGGACAGCCTCGTCGCCCAATCATGCGGTTGAGAGCCAGTATAAATGTTTGTGACGATAAATCTGATGCAAGTTCTAAATGCACCGCCTTTGTTGCCATGCATACGAATACAACGACATAACCTTTACTCGTTCTTACGCCTCGACCCTTGTTTAGTTTAACACTAACAAACCCTGTGAAGTCCACCCCTGTGTGATAGAATGGTGGTGACTGCGTTATCCTCTCACTAGGTAGGTCGGCCATTAATTGGTATTGTTTCGACGGTTTGAAGCGACAACATTTAACACAGTCTTTCAGGTATTTTTTAACAGTGTTATTTCCTCCTGTTATCCAATATTTTTGTCTTAATGTAGCCATAGTTAGTCTCGCTCCACCGTGTAGTGTTGTAACATGCGCTCGGGCAATGAGAAGATATGCCATCTTGCTGTTTTTTGGGATGATAGCCGGGTGCTTGGTTTCTATAGGTAAGTTTGAATTCTGTAATCTCCCTCCGACGCGCAATATGTTATTTTCATCTAGGTAAGGGCAAAGTTTCTGAAGTCCTCTATTGTTGCTTACCCTTCCTTTTGTTTTTAAATCTTGGATTTCTTGTCCGTAATGTTCGTTTTGTACGTGTTTTATAATTATATTAGTAGCGCGTCGAATATCAGCGAGTGTTAAATTACATTGTTTTGACGCGGGCGGGCTATTCATGTTTGTATGATTCATAGCTGCGTCTTCCCTGTGACGACTGTTTTGTGCAGTGTTTGTTATGAAACGTGACACCCATGCTACAATGCGTATTATAGTCATAATACAGCTGTTCCTGATTAGGAGTTCTGTTATAATGTTATTGTTTTTGCCTTCCGCAGTTTGTGACGTAACTGCGTGCACCCTTTTAACTTCTATTTCTGGTATCTTAACCGTATCATATGTTTTAGGGATGTCTTCACTGTTCAGCCATTCGGGTCCATCAAACCACAGCGGAAAGTTGTGTAACTGAGACGGTAGTAGTCCACGTGACGCGCAATCGGCCGGGTTTTGCTCTGATCTTACGTGATTCCAACACCCGGCGGGCACTACAGATGTTATCTCCTGAACTCTGTGTCCGACATAGGCCTTCCATCGTGAGACATCGCCCTTTAGCCAGCCAAGCACGATCATTGAGTCCGTCCATGCTGTTACCTTAATGTTAGGTTTATTGAGGCAATGTTTTATTTTCTTAACCAGTTGAGCTAACAGCTGAGCACCGCATAACTCAAGTCTGGGAAGTGTTTGTTGTTTTTGGATTGGAGCGACCTTTGTTTTTGCCGCAACCAATGCAATTTGTTGCTGTTTTCCCTCTGTAACTTTACTGTACACCACACACGAAAACGCTTTTTCCGATGCGTCGCAGAATGCGTGTAATTCCCAATCCTTGTTTGTTTCTAACCCAAGCCATCGGTTAATTTTGAAAGGTTGCATATTTGTTAACTCAGTTTTTAATATTCTCCATTCCTTTGCTATTCCATCTGGAACAGTATCATCCCATTCGATTTTGTACTTCCAGATCTGTTGGAATAAAATTTTTGCCTTGATTGTTATTGGGGATAGCAACCCCAAAGGATCAAAAATTGTTGATATGTCGCTTAAGATTTGCCGTTTTGACGAGTTTTTGTTATTGTTAATGTTAGTTTTGTTTTTTAATGTGGGTGAAAATATGAATTCATCTTGTTTCGGATGCCATGCCAAGCCCAATGCTTTGGAAGCTGATGCCTCTGTAAAGCTTAAATTGACTGGGCTAATCATATGTTCCGGCAGATCTTCTAACAGTTTATGTTCGTTACTCGACCACTTTCTGAGATTGAACCCTCCTTCTTTCAATAGGTGTATAAGTTGGTCTCTTGTTTCTCGGGCCTCGTCCACGGTATCCTTTCCGAATAACGCATCATCTACAAAAAATTGGTTAAGTAAGATGTTTTTAGCTTCTGGGTACTTGTCACCTTCATCCATCGCTAGCTGTTGAAGTGTTCTGAGTGCTAAGAATGGAGCGGCCTTAGTACCGTAGGTGACTGTACATAGTTGATATTCTCTTAGCAGTTGCCGTGGACAATTCCTCCACACTATTTTCTGTAGGGGTTGATGTTCTGGATGTACTGCTATAAATCGGTACATTTTCTCAATGTCTGATGATAAGACATATTTGTATTGTCTCCATTTCAGCAAGATGCTAAGGATATCTTTTTGAAGATTCGGTCCCGCCTCCATTAAGTCATTAAGACTGTGTTTTGAGCTGGTTTTTGCCGACGCGTTGAAAACAACTCTAAGTTTCGTTGTGATAGCACCTGGTCGCACTACCCCGTGGTGCGGGAGAAAATATTCAATGTTATTGTTAGTGTTGCTTTCGACCTGCTTCATGTGACTCATTTCTTCATATTCTTCTATAAAAGCTTTATAATCTTTTGCAAATCCAGGATTTTTAGCCATTTTTCGCTCTAGTTGTTGAAATTGAGCGATGGCCTGTGATTTTGATGTTCCGAAGTGTTCAATAAGATTGTCTTTGAGGGGGAGGCGAACTTGGTATCGCCCATCAGGAAGTCGTGTTGTCGTCTCTTTGTACAGCTGTTCGCACCTGTTGTCAGGGTCCACATCTTCTTTGTTTTCTTGCAAAGACTCCTGTTCCCAGAATTGGGCAAGATCCTGAATGTTGTTGACTATTACATGGCAATTGAATGTTTTGTAATTACCACATACTATCCAGCCTAAATGTGTTTGTTGTGCTATGATGGATGATGTGTTTGTTTTTATTAACCCCTCTAACAATATTTCGGAATATACATCGGCTCCCAATAGTAAATCTATGTCCTGGGATATGTTAAATTCAGGATCAGCGAGTTGTAAATGTTGTAAATGTTCAAAGCTACCTTTATTTACTGTTTTACTTGGCAGTTTGTTCGTTATTTTCTTCATTATAAGTGCATTAATGTTAATGTTGAAGTCATTGTAAATCGCTTGGCAACTAAGATGGAGCACTCCTTTGCACTTGGTGGCGGCTGTAGCACCAACACCAGACACCACCGCGCTCATCTTATTTCGTTTTAACTGCAATTTTTGAGCAGCATTTTCTGTAATTAGGCTGACCTGAGAGCCCTGGTCTAGTAAAGCTCGTAAGATGATCGTAGTTCCATCATGGGCTATTGTTTTGACCTGGGCCGTGGCTAGCAGTACCTCATTTGCGTTGTCATGTGCTAAGTGCGTGTTCAATTGTTGACCTACATTTGCCCTACCGGTTTTCGATTTTGCAATACCAATCGCTTCATGCAAAATGCTGCTATGCGGCTCATCGCAGTGCTTGCACTTTTTTTCCGACGTACATTTTTCGCCGTTATGACTAAATAGGCAATTTAGACATACATGTAGGTTGTTAGCGGTCTCCAACCTTTCGTCTGGTGACATACTTAAAAATTCTCTGCAATTATAGAGCCCGTGTTGATTATTACATTTTGGACAAGTTATTGCGGAATTATGAAATGTTTGCTTGTTATGGAATGTTCTCGGCATGTTCTTAGTTCCACCTTGGATGGTCTGTTGCTGCACTTTAGGCTTACTGTATGTTGCATTATGAACTGTTTTCGGCTGAATGTTTGGCTGTTGACTGTTAAAGTTTCGTGGGCGGTTCGGGTTTGTACCCGATTCCATCGACATGAATTTGGTTTCGATGAATTTCAGGAACTCGTTTAATGGTGGCATTTCCCTTGGATTTTCCATGGATTCTTTGAAAGATTGGCGTGTGTCTGCGTCCAACTTTTGCATTAAAATGTGAACCACCAAGGGGTCCCAACTAGAAGTATCGTATTGCAGGTTCTTAATAGCCTGAAGGCACTCAATGGTTGTATCATGCATTCTTTTCAGTAGAGATGCCGTTGGGGTTTGTATGTTGGGTAGACTCAGTAGAATGTTTGCTTGGTAGGTAAATAATAGTCTCTTATTATCGTACCTCTGTTGAAGTATTTGCCAACTGGCTTCGTAGTTATCGGCACTAATGTTCATGTGCTGTATTAATCGCTCGGGCTCTCCCTTTAACTTCGCCTTTAAATGTTGCATTTTCTGAGCTTTAGAGATAAAAGAGTTACGATGCACGATTTCCACGAACAAGTCCTTAAATGTTGTCCACTGAGCATAGCTACCACTGAAAATCGGGAGTTCAATTTTGGGCGTGGATTTTTCCTGGTGTTTGTTATCCCAAATCCTCTTGTTAATTTGTTCCTTGCTGAATTCATAAAGCCTTTCCAATCTATTATAATCACTTTCAAATGCTTGCGTGTTGACCAACATGTTATCGAGCTTCCAATAAGTGCTATCGACCTTTTCCCAACGTTGCGTAACTGTCCTCAACTTATCTTCAAGTTGCCACTTTTCTTTTAAATTTTCAATGTCCATGTTCCGTACTGTTCTCTCAAAAGCTTTGATGTTCGACCGCTGCTCATTCATCATATCTTTAGTCCGTTGGTCCACGACTAACTCCTCATTTGATGTGTTCTTTCCATCATCCGGGATCTCATCGCTCTCCTGTTTTTCTGGAACATTCTCTTGCACACATGGCTTTTCTTCTCTTTTTTGCAACTGACTAAACGAAGCAAATTTTTCGTCTTCGACTTGCGCCAATAATCTTTGTTTCGACTTGTTTATCATACACTTCGTTTCTTCATATATTTGCTCCAAACGCTCATAAATGCGATTCTCATAGTAAGGTCCAGACTTTTTGCCTTCAAATAAAGCTAATTGGATGTCGTTATTTTTAAACTCACTCCAAAACCTTTCCAGCTTTTCAAGTCTGTCATCATGATACTCAAGAGTGGTTTTACGTGTAGAACTATCTTTCTTAAAGTTTTCATTTATTCGTTTGATAGCCTCAAGATTCGTAGATTGAGAGTTAAGTAAAGCGTCGTAAGAAGACATTGTTGTTTACCGGTGCTTAGTGCAAACAATAAATCCAAAATTCCAGAAAAGTAGGTAATATGGAACGTGCTCACCGGATTCGCTGCTTACGCTCCACCCCGATCTGTGCAACTCTCACTCGATATCACTGTTCACTCACACTGTTTTTAATGTTCTATTGAATGTTCTGTTTAATGTCCGAGTTTAATGTTCAAATGTTCCCGCGAGAGAAAACGTACCACGGCACTGATTTTACTCTTAACGGCTCGAAGGACCAAAATGTAAGGGCATGAGCCTTTACACTTAATGTTGAATGTTAATAAAATAAATGTTAATGTTAAAAGGTATTTAATACGAAAATGCACTAAAATAAAGTAGTAAAAATGTTATAAAATGTTACAAAATGTTGGATGTTGCGCGAGCTCGATATTAAACCGAAGACTGACGTACTCGCGTACGTGACGATACTACGTTTTTATAAATTAACTAAATTTGCAGTATTTTAACTAGGCTAAGGTACAATGTGCGGTTGCTGACCGTACACTATTTATTCGTATTTTAATAAAAACATGCGGGACGATTACAAATCTTGTTTTATTACAGTTCTGTTGGCCTACCATGACCTCAGTATTGTTTTACTCTTATTCCAGTGAGGAAAAGAGAATTTGTTTTTATTACAATAATATTTTCATTAATTAATTTCTTTATCATTACATATTTACATTATTTACAAACTACAAATATATCTAAAATAATAATAAAATATGTACAAATATCAAAATTACAGGGCGTCAAAAAATTCGTCCACATTTCTCAACTAAAAAAAAAAAAAAAAAAAAAAAAAAAAAAAAAAAAAAAAAAAAAAAGGAAAAGAGACGGAGCTATGCAGTATGTCTTGCGCCATCTCTTTCCCACACTGGAAAAGGAGTAAAACAATAATATTTTAAGACGTCATGGTAGGCCAGCTGAAATCGAGTTAGTTATAGTTGCTTCACAGGTGTGTGACTGCATAAAGTAAGAATCTGATGAACCTAGAAGAAACTATTACATAAGATAACATCAAGCCTGTAATCCCCGAAGGGGCAGGCAGAGGTGTACCTAATAATACACCCACATTTCGTCAGTTATGTATACAGGGTCTAACGGAAAGGGTAAATACATAGTTAAGGGTGTGCTACAGATCTTTAAACTGAACATGTTTGTCCATCGGACAAACATCGTATGAGCGAAAAAAATATCAGCTGGTCCATACATTTGGGTCGAATAGGTATTGAATTTTTTTATGGGACAGCAGATTTTTTTTCGCTATCACGATGTTTGTTCGATGGAGAAACATGTTCAGTTTGATGGTCTGTAGCAAACCCTTAAGTATGTATATACCCTGTCCGTTACACCCGGTATATATGTATATAATGACTCATGTAAAAGGAGGTCAGCCTATTTGGCATCAACCGGTCACAAATCCAGAATCCGTGGATACTACTGAAATTCCTGTTGAAAAACCCAACAACAATTTGCCCGACCTTTGAAACGAACCCAGGACATCGTGATCAGCAGTCGCGATTGCAACCACTAGACCAACGAGACAGTCATATCCACCAACCGTTCATATCGACCAACCATTCATATCATCATCATCATCATCATCATTTCAGACCAAAAGACGTCCACTGCTGGACATAGGCCTCCCCCAAGTGTCGCCACATTGACGTTTTGGGGGGTTTTGCCATAATCGCCACGCTTGGCAGGCGGATTGGCGATCGCAGTACGGTTGTTACAAAAGCGCAGAGGACGTTGCTGCCCATTCTCTGGCAAATCCTTTAGTCGCCTCTTACGACACCCACGAGAAGATATGGGATGGTGCTATTCTTTACGTCCGACACCATACAGAGCATCCAGAGACCATTCATATCAACCATTCATTTATATTAACCACAAAAAAATGAAAGCCACTCAAAAACTTAATTCTTTTTATTCGATTAAAAATACATAATGTAATACTCAGCCTTATACAATACCTTATCTACTAGAACTTATAATCATTAATATAATGAATTAATGTACTGTACATAATATTAACATTAGATTTAATTCTGAAGTTCACAAACTAAACTCCATTCGAAGTATTGCTATCTCTTTCTCGAAGGTAAAGCCAGAAAGAGACAGAAGGACAAAAAAGCAGTCACGGTTGAACTGCTCGCCGACCATGACGTCTTAAAGCAGTATTATTTTACTCTTATTCCAGTGTGGGAAAGAGACGGAGTTATACAGGAAGTCTGGCGCCATCTCTTCAAAACACAAACAAACAAAAATTCTTGCAAATAAAAATATTTGATTTGATTTGATGGTAAGCAACCAGGTCTCATAAACATATTGGCCAAATAGCAAAGTGATACATTACGACATTTCATACAAACAAGTCCTTATTTTGCGATATGCCTGAACCAATTTTAATGAAACTTCATACGCATAAGCAGGACACATAGGTCTAAAAATGTACCAAAATCATTTTAGAAAAATAGTGTTACAGCTAAATTAGACCTATTAAAAATTATCTATCGAAAGAGAAATTTCCAATTATCTTCTTTTTAAAACACATTTCTAAAATGTTTTAGTAACCTTTTAGACCTATGTATCCTGCTTATGTGTATTAAGTTTCATTCAAATCGGTTCAGTCATTTCGGAAAATAAGGTCTTGAAAGTTTGTATGAAATGTCGTAAGACATAAACGCTCTTATGCGATAGCTTGTAGTATGACAGCTCTAAAATATTCCCGACTCTTTTCTTTTTTAACAAGTAAGAAAAAAATAGAACTACATTTAGTTTAGTCGGTGATCATCAGATTCTATGCTAGTTTTTCCTATTATAGAATTGTATAAGCGTTGATATTGTTTATCATTGGATTGTTAGAAGTATTTTGATATTTGTCAACTGTGTTATACAATTTTATAATAAGAAAATTTCCTGATATTACAAAATAAAAATTATTAAAATACCTACATATTCTTTTTTTTACAGATTAAATTAAATTTAATAAATTTACTTATCTGTGAAAGTTAACAAGAATTAACAAAAAATAAATGATGTTGTACCAAAAAATTATATACTATTCGAAATTAAAAATCCTAATCTAAGATGATAAACTGAAACCGTATATACTTTACAAATTGACAATCATAGATAATTTTTCTTTTTAAATGAGTTAGAACTAAAAATATGATTTATACAATGCTGCAGCAGGATTAAAAATATTAAATTGTTGTTTACTTCTTTATAAAGGCGCTTGTATGTGCTTGGTCTTAAAAAGCTATTTGCATATATTTCTCACTTTTCAGAAACGGATTATTACTAAAAATAAAATTGATTCAACTTAAGAGACACAAAATAAACTGTTGTTTTGTAAAATAACTCACAAATATATGATGTATTTAATTTATGACTTAAAGCACGCTTGGGACAGGCCTATATCAGTATCAGTAGACGAGTTTCGGCTAAAATTATGAAGATGTTGACTATAGAAAACACTCACTGAGACCATAGAAAAGACTTAAATTAAACAATACCACCTTCTAACATAAAACTTTTTAACTCAATGCTATGCGGATTCACAATAAGAACCTTCCGTGAATTTATCAACCATTCCTTTAATTTTGAAAAGGTACTGGAGATTTGAAAACAATAATGGTAATAAGATTTGATTTTCAACTGCGTCTTTCTACCCTCAAATTACAGATTTCTTTTTGAAATAAAATTTACTAAAAAGTTAGATAAATGAATAAACTAGGATAAGATTTGACTTGCAACTGCGTGAATATCTTTCTACCCTCATATAACATTTTTTTTTTAAACATAACATCACGGCTGTAAGCTTCTAAGGGAGAATATACACCCATATTTGCACGCGTAGCATGACCGTCGTAGAAACGGGGTATGTCGACAGAAGACTCTACAAACTGTCACATTGTCATTGTCTATCTGTCGTTATGTCGAGTCTACCGTAGACAAAACTCGTTTCTTCAGTGGTCATGTTAGGCGTGCAAGCCAGTTATTTTTGAGTTTCATAATAAAGCGAACGGAACGGGAAAGGTAGAACTTTTTACACTTTTATAAAAAAAGGCTACATGGCTAAAACTCACCAGAATTTGTAAAAAATATTTAATTTTATAATAAGGGGCCAATTTGGCATAGATATTTTAAAATTTGTTATTTATTTTATACTTCATAGATTTATACTATTTTATATACAGACGACAACTGATACTGATCACTAAACCGGGAAACAGATGTGTTAGTTTATAATATAAGTTAGTATAATTATTACTTTTGTTTAGTTGCAGCAATAAAGGCTTAATATTATACAGACGGAAAACTAAAAAAAAAACATACAATATAGGTATGCGATTCCTAATTTGACTTCCTATGTTATTATATTTTTGTGAAAGTGTGCAAAATTTTTGATTTGTCAAACTTGTAAACTATTTTTACTACTTTTTTGTATAGGCTTGGGACATGTAATAAATCACGGACGGTATTTTATTATACCTTAATAAAAGATCTATTGTTTAAAAGGTACTGAATCAGTAGATTTTATACCTCTTTATATGTTTGTTCAGGAACCTAAACCAACCAACCAATGAAAGTTGGTGAATTTCTCTTAGTTTTTAACTGAAAGACAGTTCTATTATAATGTTTCTACAAGGTGTTGCTTTGCATCCTCGTCAAAATTCAGGAGTTTGTCACAAAAGAATAAATAATCAATTTGAATTAAGGCACCTAGTTAATTATTAATAAACGCTGCTTTTTTTTTTGGTTAAATTTGTCAGGATTTCAGAATAACCCCCTTAACGTGGTTTAAGGAATAAGAAATTATCAAATAAACGTTTGAGATTGTTAGTATGTGTGAAAGCGGGGTTATAAGGCGAGGATCAGACGAGCCGCTTTTAAAACACGGGTGGTTCACACATCCCGGTTTCCGAAAATAAAAAATATACCCACCCATTTTATTATTGATTCAGGTCGAGAATCATTGTTAGCATAGTTACCTTTTGGAATTTGACTAGAATGCAAAACAGCCCTTATATATAACATATCTATGGTTGCAACTGGATTAATAAGGCAGATTATTTAGCAGTAATTAAGATGTAGTACATAATATTAAGTGCATGTACACACGGTGTCCACTCAAGCCATACAAAACCTGCTTTATGCGGATCTCGTTGTATGGAAAATCTACACAAAGCAAGGCTACGTTATACTGGAAAGGTATAGCTTGTGAGTTCACTGAACGGTTGAACGGTGACAACCAGCTTTCAACCGTATTACTTAGGGCATAAGGGTGAAAAATGGACGACCGTCAGCGATCTCGCTAGTACAATACAGACAGGATTATGTCACTTTTAAAGGGATAGGTGCATTTGAATTGAATTTGAGGAGCTCGTGGCTAAATAATAACAGCTGCACGGGTTATCTTTAAGGTTAAGCCGTGCTGGCCGAGGTTGGTCTGTGGATGGGTGATCGTAATTACATACCGAGTTTTCTCCGTGAGTCGGAAAGCACGTTAAGCCGTTGGTCGCGGCTGTCATTTGTAGATCTTTGAAGGTTGTTACGAGTAGTCAGAAGCAAAAAATGTCTGACATCCAGTCTAACCAAGAGGTATCGTATCACCCAGTTACGGGGTTGTGGAGGTCTAATAGGCAGTCGCTTCATATAAAATACTGTACAATCGGCTGCATCCGGTTAGACTGGAAACCAACCCCAAGATAGTTTGGGAAAAGGCTGGGCAGATGATGAGGTGCATTTCAACAGCTTACTGCTTAGGAAAATGTTTATAGGAAAATTGCCTATAGTCCTTTGTAACATAACACTAAGTAAAATATATTATGACACAAACTTTAGCCCGGGATTCAGTACATGAATGTTTAAAAAAATCATTGCTGCCAATGATTGCCAGCAAGGAGTTTGTTAAACTAGACACCCCAGCATTTTTTTTTCATCAATCATATAACAAAAAATGAGGTGAATAGAAGAAGCAGAGTTAAATAGAGACAAAACTATGATACAAATTTTAATGTTGAATTAAAATGATATGTTGCCAACAATATCACTTAAGAGCGTTTACACCTTACGGCATTTTATACAAACTTTCAAGTCCTTATTTGGCGAAATTACTGAACCAAGTTGAATGAAACTTCATATGCATAAACAGGATTCATAGGTGTGAAAAGATTATAAAATATGTAGGTATAGAAACAGAAATAATTAACTGACTTTTTTTTAAAAGACCTTTCGAAAATGTTTTTTACTAAACTTTTAGACCTCTGTATCCTGCTTAAACATATTAAGTTACACTAGAATCAGTTCAGTCATTTCGGAAAATAAGGACTTGGAAAGTTTTTATGAAATGCCGTGCAGCGTAAACACTCTTATGTAAATAAAATAGAGTACTTGTTGACATATTATATTAATTCTGTAAATTCCCTTTCAACTAAACTAAAACTCCACCCCTGAGACAACTCAGTGACCCAAAGTATTTATTTATTTTACTATTTATGTACACACAGTAGACAACACAGGAAAAAAAACATAAAATGTTTGAGTACAAACATACTGCTTAATTCATATGAAATTTCTGCCAGCAGACCTGCGACAGAAATAAAAAAGAAATGTGGACGAAGTATGTTTCTTTTTGTCATGATACAACCATGCACCTCTATTTATCTGATACCCAGTACTGTTTCCAAAGTAAGTTAGTATGAAGATGTTACTTACACTATACTTACTGTAAGACAATCCAAAAACTTACTCAAATCAACATAAACTAACTGTAATATGTTTGATTAACAGTTCCTTACTTTAATACGACACCGGCGGTACATGCTGGGGCATCATCGTAGTATAAACACACTGGTTCTCATTCATCGTCGGCTTCATCACCTGGTGCATCTGCTGATGCTGCATTATGTTCTGTAGCTGAGGTTGGGGCTGGGGAGCAGGTATCGGAGGCTGCTCCTGCTCTTCTTTAGGCTTCTTATTCTTCTTCTCACATTTTTTAAACTTTATACCGAGTTTGTTTAACAATATTAGTCTGAGAGATTCTTTACCTCCTCGGTAGTTCAGCTCGTGTTTTGCCGATGCTAAGATTTTTCCAAGAGTTGGAACCTCTTTTCTGACCGAGTAGCTGTTCACAATGCCTCTTAAAGCACATAATTGGAAGTAATCGAGCTGTACTTTAGTTTTTCTTACTCTTTTCTTCTTTGGACCTGCTATTTTCGTCTGTGTCGCTTCCGCGCGCAAACCGTCTCTTTTGATTCTTTTTATCGTGCTCTCTGACAGGCCTGTGGCAGCACACGCTCTTTTAACGACGTTTTCTACTGGGTAAGCGTAGCCTCTGTTCTGTTTTTCGCTCTCAAAGAACTTGATTACCTTAAATATAATCTCGCGGGCTTGGCCCTCGATTGCTTCTTTCTTCTTCTTTTCCAATTTTTCGATTTTCGGTTTTCTGTCGACGACTAATGTTGGGAGCGTTGGTGCGGGCTCCTGCGGGTGTTGTGTCACCTGAGGTTGCTGTTGCTGTGGTTGGGCATGGTTCTGGAGCTCTTGAGGTCCCTGTTGATGCATAATAACAGCATTTACAACAGGGACTTCGTAAACATTCACGTTTATATTCATTTTTGTTATAAGGAATTCACGATTTTCGCAATACTTGCGTTCTTCATGAATGTATCACTTAATTGAGTCGTTGTTGGTCAGCAGAAGTACATTATTTTGTATTTATTTACGACTAAATACACAAGGAAATAATACATTAGCAAATACGGTAGCCATAGGCCATTGTTTACCATAAACAAAACTGTTTTGTTCATTTGTTCTCAATTTCTGGTTCCGATTGACAGCCCTAATTTTAATTTTCCCTGGAAGGTCTGACCTCGCTAATAAATATGACCGCATAAAAGTGATTTATTTTATTTCTATCGAACTACCGGTTCTTAATGAAATTTCTGCAAAAGATGTACAGGCAATTTATTTTTTATTATACGCATTGTAATTTTTTATGGATTAATTTTAGTGAAAACTTTCCCAATGTTATGGGTAACGTTTGAGTTAAAATTCCATAGACAAAATGCTGGAAAATGAGATGTCTCACGATCCCATTTGCAGATCGAATTCTAAATGAGTTCTCAGAGTACCACTTTGACAACAACCCATTATGTTGCCAAATGAAATGAATGAAATGAATATACAATTATTTTTGTAGGTGTGTAGGGTAACCAAGGGTACGGATAGATGGCATTACAAATCACCTCTATAACATACAAATAACATATAATAGAAATACATTTTTTGTGATTGGTTTAAGCTGCAATCGCAAAATACATTACATACAACGATGGATCATTATTTGGTTTTTGCTACAGTCAGTGCAATCTTTAAGTACCATGATTACTAAATGATAATTTTATTTCACGCTGGGAGTAGCAATCTAGCAACACTCATCAACTGTCACTTTCCATCATTATACTCTTTGCTTTGGGTAATCTGTGAATTTTACGAAAAAAAGAGTGAACGAACGGTCGGATGGACGCGGTACTGTGCGTACAAATATTGTAAATAGTATCCAATTATCCTAATTTATCAATTAAATTATTGCTTCATACGTCTATAATAAAGCCTTTCTTTATTAAAATGGACGACTGTCCAGAAGTAGAGTTAAAAAAGCTGTGTTGTACGTGTTTAAGCAGAGACAGAAAGTTGTTCCAACTATGCAGACTAGCTGACGGCGTAAATAATTTATATTTGCTGCTATCATTCGATTCAGAAGCGTACCGGGTAAGCTTTAGTAAAATTTTATACATTTATCATCTAAAACGTTTAACAGTTTTAGTTGACACTATGAATAGACACCAATTAGAACAGTCATAATTTTATGAATAGTGGTTCACATCTAATTAAATATTGACGATCCAAATCCGTTCAGTCGTTAAAACTTAAAACATAAATAATAATAATAATAAGGATGGAATTTGGTGTGGACAAATGTGCGGTCATGCATGTAAAGCGAGGGGGGATTGTGGAATCTGCGGGAACCCAGCTCTCAGATTCCATAAATCTTAGATCCCTTTCAGCAACCGAAACCTACAAGTATTTGGGTATGTCGGAAGCGCTGGGCATCAATGCTGTTGACATGAGGCAATCGTTGAAGGAGCGCTTCTTTGGCCGCCTGAGAAAAGTATTTAAAAGTCTTTTATCAGGCGGAAATAAGGTGCGTGCCTTCAATGGTTGGGTCATGCCGGTTTTGATGTACTCTTTCGGCGTACTCAAATGGACTCAAACAGAACTAGACGCCCTGGATAGGAAGGTCCGTACATTGTTGACGGCATATCGAATGCATCACCCACGTTCTTCGGTTATGAGACTGTATATCCCGCGGAGTTGTGGAGGTCGAGGCTTTTTAAACGCCAAGACTCTCCACAATCGCGAGATATGCAGTCTCAGGGAATATTTCCTAGAAGCCAACGTGGGGATGCATCGAAATGTGGTCGCGATGGACAAGGCCCTCACCCCGCTCTCCTTGGCTAAAGAGAACTGGCGCAAACCTGCAGTGCTTGACACTAATGACCGCAGGGAAGTATGGCAGAGTAAGGAGCTTCACGGACGCTACTTCAGTGCCCTGCATGGGCCTGATGTAGACCATGCAGCGTCCGTAGCCTGGCTACGTTCCGGGGAACTCTTTGGAGAAACCGAAGGTTTTGTTTGTGCAATTATGGATGAAGTTATGATGACGAATAACTACCGGAAATTTATTGTGAAGGATGGCACGGTTGACATATGTCGGGCATGCCACCGTCCGGGCGAATCGATCCGTCACATTATCTCCGGGTGTTCTCGTCTAGCTAACGGAGAATACTTGCATAGACACAACCTTGTAGCCAGGATTATCCATCAGCAACTTGCTCTGAAATACAGCCTTGTTGAATCGGAAGTGCCGTACTATAGGTATGTGCCCGACCCAGTTCTCGAAAATGGCAATATCACACTGTATTGGGATCAATCCATCATCACTGACAGGACTATTGTAGCCAATAAGCCTGATATAGTGGTGATGGATCGATCAGAGCGGCGCGCAATGATTGTTGACATAACGGTTCCACATGACGAGAACCTCGTGAAGGCCGAGAAAGATAAACAAATCAAGTATATTGACTTGGCTCGCGAGGTTGTCGACATGTGGCCTGTTGACTCAGCGATCATTGTGCCGATAGTCGTATCAGCCAATGGCCTAATTGCCAAGAGCCTCGACCAATATCTGAAGAGGCTCTCGTTAGGCAGCTGGATCAAGGGCTTGATTCAGAAAGCGGTACTCCTGGACACGGCTCGTATTGTTAGGAGGTTCCTCTCTCTGGAGCCCTGACCGCCGGTAGCTTGGACCCTGTTCCCGATACCGGTGGGCTACTATTTTTATATTTTTAAATGTTTTTATATTTTTTATTGATTTCATGTAAGAATATTTAAAAATGTAAAAAATATGTTATAGAAATGAATAAACGGAATAATAATAATATAGCTTTATTTCAGACATACGTCCATTAATTTCTACAAAGAAAGCGTTAGTATGGTTGTTAGTAGAACACACACAAAAGAAAATAACAAGGTGTTAGTAATTTGTTAGTACTTAAACAAAAACAAGTTTATAATAATAATTAAAACCTATTTCCTATTTCTGTGCAGGTGTACACTTGCCCAGTACACAGTAAAAGGACTATCTATTTTATACGCTAACGTGCTGAGGACAGCGTTGGTGCTACCACGGACCCTGCTCATCATCGATGCAGTTCTTTTCCTGATGATGGAGAAGAAGTCATCGATGTAAGCATCCGCAAACATTGCGGAAGCACTGCAGTACCGGGGTTTCTTCAACACTGCCCTCAGCGCGTCATTGTACTGAACACGCAGGGCGTTGTAAGCCCGCCGCGTAAAGTTGATCCACAGACTGCACGTGTAAAATGACTGACAGAAGGCTCTGAAAAGTAACAGTTTTACATCTGTGGTACATCGTGCGAATCTGCGGGCCAACATATTGCAGCGGACTGCCAACGCCCTCCTTTCCCTCTCTAAGTCTTCATCGTCCTGTAGCCTATCTGTCAGTATGTGACCCAAGTATCTTATTTTAGACACCCTCTCGAGTACCGACCCACCGATCTTAATTGGCGGCACATTTAAAGGAGCCTTGTTACCTGATTTGCATAGCATGAAAACACTCTTACTCGCATTATACTTGAGTCCATGTGACAGGGCATACGATTCACAAATGAACAGAAGTCTCCTGAGCGCACTTACTGACGGGCTCAGCAGAACCATGTCGTCCGCATAACTAATATTGTTGATCATTTTTCCGTCTATTGAGCATGCGACCCTGGTTCCGCTGAGCCTGCCAATCAGCTGATTAACAAATAGGTTAAACAAACTCGGGGAGGTCAATCCGCCCTGCCTAACTCCGCACTTCAAGTAATATTCCTGACTCTGTGTATTAGCCCATCTGACAGCATTCTTTTGATTACTGTACCAATATTTGAGAAGAGATACAAGCTCCCTCGGCACAGTGGTCTCTTCAAGCAGTTTATGCCAAAGAATATCATACGACACCAGGTCGAAGGCCCTTGAGAGATCAAGGAAACACGCATATACTGGTGTCTTCCTGTCGGTATAATACCTTACAGTTTGTTTCAGACACATAATTGCCATTTCCGTTGCCATTTTGGGTCTGAACCCGAACTGCAAGTCATGTATCTGAAGGTGTTCGCTCAGCTGCGCGTTCATGAGACTGTCAAGGACCTTCGCCATAGTTGTGGCCAATGATATAGGGCGGTAATTATGCTTGTCAGATGGATCCCCGGTTTTGTTTTTTATTATTGGAACCACTACTGTTTTCATCATATCATCCGGAATAAACGAATGTCCGACACAAAAGTTAAACAATAGACTCAGGACTCTGGGCAAATGTACACCTGCATATCGCAAATGCTCTATACTAATACCGTCATGACCTGGTGACTTTCCCCGCTTCATCTTTCTTATAACATTTTTCACATCTGATGACTTAATTCGACCGTACCTCTCACCAGGTCTGACGTCTGGTCCACTTAAATTATTTAAATCACACGGCAACGGTTCTACAGTAAACAGATCTTTAAAAACATTTGCAATATTTTGATCCCCTACGGCACCGTCGACGCTCACAGGAACGCTCGACTTAGGATTCAACTGCCCCGTTTTTTTCCAAAAACTACTAAAATCTTTAGCCTCATGTTTGGCCGCCAGTATGTCCATTTTTATTTGATCGGTATTATCCTGGCACCATTTCAAATTCTTTTTAAACTGTTTTCGGGTTTCACACATACTCAAATACAAGGGCCCTGCGCGCGGCTTCCCCTGGATAACCCAGTTACTAAAACTAAGCCGAGCCTTCCTGTGTGATTCTCCTACGTGCTTGTTCCACCCTACAATACATTTCTTTTTATTTATTTTACTAACAATTCGAGTTTTCTCCGAGGCACCACTCAAGATAGACTTAATCTTAGCGTACATTGTGTTGATTATGCGCCTATGATCTACATTGTCACATGTATAGTCACAGCAGTCCTGCAATTCCACTGGAAAGTCAATGTCACGCAGTGCCCCGTTGCACAGCTCCCTATATTTACAAATTTGCTCATCATTTCTTATCCCCCATAAGGTTCTGTTATCTATGTCTCTATTTACAGCAATTTTACTTGGTATACACTTAATATTACATGTTATTTCTAACGGAAAGTGGTCAGACCATGACACTTCATACAATACCTTAATATTTTCAATTGTTTGAAATGCCATTGACGTAACCAGGCAATGATCTAACCATCTTAAAGTTCCGTGAGCCTCACTCAAGTATGTATAAGTGTTCGAACACCCTGGCAACAAATCTACGTCCGCGCAAGACCAACTTTGTTCATTACAAAAGTTCATCATTTCATTAAAAAACAATTCCTTCGGATGCGCATTGAAGTCACCCAAAATAAATACTGTATCTACATTACAATCATCGATGACCGCATTTATTTCCGAGAGACACGAGGTAAATTCATATAGATTATCCTGACAGTCCGTAGGCATATACACGGAGAACACTAACATTGTTTGACACTGATTCACACATTTAATTGCCGAAATGCGCACACTATTACACTTAATAATCTCGACGACACTAAACGCACTCTTTCTCCATAGAAGGGCCACCCCACCATAGGGCCTCCCGCGCAGCACACCTTCCGCTGTATCTACCGCTGAGACGCCCGCCGCCGCAAAGTCACAATGAATGTCGTTGAGATAGGACAGATCGTGCGGTAGCAGCCACGTCTCCTGCAGTGCAATTATATCCGCAGTGTCGCACAGTTTTTTTACACAGTCTATCGATCTCTTTATAGACCTACAATTAAAACTCAATAGTTTAAGTAATATATTTTTCGCAACCATCTTGACGTTTTACTACTCCCTGTGTACCAGTGCCTTCCTTCTGTCGAGCCTTAAAAATTATATATCTCCTAAAAAAGATTCCATCCGGCCAAAAATCGTCTTTTACAAAAACGTCTAACCTACTTCTAGGAATATATATCTTATATGAGTCATACTCCTTTGAGTATTTCATGGACACTTTCTCCGGTGCCACTCGAATACTAGTTCTCGCCATGATATAATCTTCAATATCCTTTTCTGTGGTGTCCTTTGAAACATTGTATATAAACAAGGGAATTTTCACGTCAGCAGCTCTAAATTTAGACGATGAGTCTACCGGAGCGCATCCAAGTTTCCCTTTAAATCTTGTCACACGACGCTTTTTTACTTCAATCCATTCGCCTTCATCGCCTACCTCTTCCATTATTTGCCCGTCCACTCTTATTTCATTCGAGGATTTTGAGGTATAATCCTGTGTATTTATATTGCGCACGCTTCTAACTGTGGTACGTTGCGCGCACCCTACTACTTGCGCCGGCTGCTTATACGGAGACGGCGGCGCCTCACTTGACGGCGGCGCAGCTGATTTCGCACAGTTTAAAACCGCAGTTGACATACCGGTGGCCTCCACGCGCGCTCCTGGTGATTCCGATGACGCGCGTTGCCTGAGCGAGATAGATGTACATCTCGCTTTGCTCGCGTAAGAGGGAGACAGTAGCGTTGAGGACTTACTGGACAACTCCTTTACCTGCTCCTGAGCTGTTGGTGACTCATGCTCGGTAGCTGACCTCTGCGTACAGTGCATAAAGCCCATAGGTCCGCTGTTACAAGTGAAAGTATCCTGCATGCAATAACCACCCCTCTTTACATTCACATTAGGGTCAATATTGTTCGTCTTTACCTTTTCTGACTTCAACTGATCAATTTCGAACTTTAGTAGTTTTAATTCATCTACCGTCGCATATTGAACATTAGTAAAACACTTCTCCTGTATCTCACGCAGTTCTTTCTGGATCAAAACAATGTCCTTCAGTAATCTGGTCACATCAATGTGGTCGAAAGTTACCGGCGGCAGCTTCTGAAGATCTCGGGCAACAAAAACCGGTATTCCCTCCGGATCGGTTTCCTTCAAAAGGGTTATAATGTCGTAAAGGTTTTTATTGGTTTTACGCTCACCCTTTCGCAATACACTACGCATTGCAACCGATTCAAAAAGCAGTGATTTTGCTTCTTTAATATCCTCCTCCGAGAAGGCAGATGCACATACAGCGACGAGGCTTTCTTCATCCATTACATCCATCTTATTTTGAATGAATGATAGCACCTCATTAACTACTAGATTACAGTTATTGCACTTTAACACATTAGAGGTCATTTTCACTAGAGGCTAATGCCCTCCGCGCGCACGAATACAAAACATCCGAACGCGATCGCGATCAGCTGTCAACTCATGTCATAAAGAGGAAACGGAGTTGCTTTAGTATTTATGATTTATCCTTCACACATTGTTTAAAACTGTTGCGGGTGTTCCTTCAGATAAAAATAACAACTACCAAAACGATTTCACTTCATTATAATTACTCAGAGCATTTTTAACAAATATACATTCTATAAAAATCAATACGACATGTTATCTCCAAACCTGCTAAAACTCAAGTGTCATCTATCATTCTTTTGGATAGAACGTTCACAAATACAAACCAAACTTCTTAAGATCCCATAAACAATTCAGCCTGCCAGTAATCTACAACATTAAATTACTATTTCCATAACATCCCCTCTTAATTTTATGTCTATTATAATATAAACAACATCCTCTATAAAACCTTCATTAATCTCATTTATAACCCAACTTAATTAACTTAATTAACCCACCCAACTTAACTAACTATAACAAACAAACTTTAGAATTAATTAATCTAAACACCTACATAACAATTTCAAATTAATTCTCAAACAACCTTATAACTACTTAACTTACTTAACACATCACATTGCACAATGTTCTTTAAGTGTCACTCACTATACACTGTCTCAATCTCAAAAACTTTGTTCTATCAAGAGGTTTGGTCAATATATCTGCCAAATTATTTTTCGTCGGACAATAGTGAATCTCCAACAAATTTTTATCTATTTTCTCCTTAATGAAATGATATTTAACATCAATATGTTTGCTCCTTCTATTTAGAATTCCATTCTTAATCAAAACTATAGCAGATTGATTATCAACAAACAATTCAGTTTTGGGCAGTTTACCTGTCAACTCAAAGATCAGACTCTGAATGTATAATAGGTCTTTTATACATTCGGCTGCAGAAATATATTCAGCCTCAGTACTTGAAAGAGCAGTGACTGACTGTTTACGTGAACACCAATGAATTGGACCACCACCATAAAATATGACAAAGCCAGTCGTACTTTTCCTAGTATCAGGATCACCTGCAAAGTCTGCATCACAATAAGCTTTTAAAGACAAATCTTTACCACGAACATACTGTATCCCACTGCTAACTGTGTTTTTTATATACCTAAAGAGATTCCTGACATTCTTAAAATCATTTAAACCAGGATGTTCCTGGTGCCTACTGCAATATCCAACATGAAAAGATAAATCCAATCTTGTCTTATTAACCAAATATAACAATGAACCAATCAATTGTCTATATTTATGCACATCATCAACTCCCACTTTCCCCTCTTGATGTGTATCTACCAAAATATCTGGATGACTACTATCTTTTAAGTTTTCATACTTAAACTTTTCCAAAATTTGATTGATATAACTTTCTTGATGAATCTTAATAAAATTCTGTTCTACTTTAATATCAAATCCTATAAATTTTTCTGTTTTATCAAATTTTCTCATTTCAAATTCTTTTTCCAATTTATATAGAATTTTATTCAATTCAATCTCGCTTTCACCAATTAAAATACCATCATCTACATAAATAGCCAAATATATTTCTTTTTCTTTATTAACAAACACACATGGATCTGATTTTAATTGTATCAATCCTAATTTCTTCAAAACCTCAGTTAATTTCTTGTTCCACATAAGTGGTGCTTGTTTTAATCCATATAAACTTTTCTTTAGTTTACAAATCTTATTTTCTTTATTTTCCACCTCATATCCCAATGGTATTTCCATATAAATTTCCTCATCTAACTCCCCATATAAAAAAGCCGTTTTGACATCAAATTATTTAATTTTTAAACCTTTTTGTGCTGCAATCGCCAACAACAATCTTACACTACTTGCATTAACAACGGGACTATATGTCTCTTTATAGTCAATATTATATTTTTGTAGAAAACCTCTTGCTACTAATCTCGCCTTATATCTTCCACCAGGCTTTATTGTAAATATCCATTTACTTGTTATAATCTTTCTATTTTTCCCTTGACTTTTATTTACAATTTCCCAAGTTTTATTTTTCTCTAGCCAGTCTTTCTCCTCTTTCATTGCTTTTTCCCATAAATCCTTATCAAAACTATTAAAAACATCTGTATAAGTTAAAAATGAAGTATCCAAATCATAATCTTTTAAATATGCTGGCATTCTCCTTTCTCTTCTCGGTCTTTCTCTCAAACCATCACCAACTACTGGTTCAATTGCATCTTCAAACTCAACTTCCCCTCTCAAAGTATTATCCTCTTCAACACAAACTCTCATCTCCTCAACGCTGTCCTCAAAAACATCATTATCTTCCTCAATTCCTCCTTCAACTCTAACTTCATCATTACAAACTCCTTCGTCAATAACTTCATCATTAAAAACTCCTTCGTCAATAACTTCATCACCATTTACATCCGCATCACCAATTTCTGCATTACCATCACTACAAAACTCATCATTACTTTCACCACTAAAAACATCACTAACCAACTCCTTAAATAAACTCTCCAAATCACTCTGTTTCACTCTACACTTACTCATTTTTAAAAATTCTGCAACATCACTCTTATTATTATTAAACACCACATCTCTCGAGTAAATAATTCTAAAATCTGAAGGTTCCCATATCTTATAACCATTATTTGTAAACCCTACTAATAGCCCTTTACTGCTTCTGGAGTCAAGTTTATTCAAATTGTAATTATTTTTATAATAAGCCAACGAACCAAAAATATTTAAATGTTTTACATTCGGTATTCTATTAAACCACATTTCAGCTGGTGTTTTAATATTAATTGTATTTGCAGTTCTGTTTAATAAATATGCTGATGTTAATACCGCTTCTCCCCATAAATTAAGTGGTAAGAGCATATCAAAAAGTAATGCTCTTGTTCTTTCCATTAAAGATCTATTTAATCTTTCTGCTTTTAAATTTAATTGTGGAGAATATGGAATTGTGTAATCAATATTTATACCTTTGTTAATACAGTAGGTTTTAAATTGTTTGTTATTGTATTCACCGCCATTATCGCATCTAAATGTTTTAACTTTTGTGTTAAAATGATTTTCTGCCAAATTAATATAATTTATTATTTTTGATAATGCTTCGCTTTTATTTTTAATAAGATAAACTTTTACAAAATGTGTATAATCATCCAAAAATTTAATAAAGTATTTGTAACCATCCCATGTTTCATTACTTATAGGACCACAAATGTCACTATGAATTATTTCAAGTGGTTCACTTGCTCTTTGCCTACATGTGTTAAAAGGTTTTCTGCATAATTTTGCTTGTGTGCAGACTTCACAGATGTCGACCTCCTTTACTAAATTTCCATGCATGCCTTTAACAATGCCTTTTGTACTCTTTACAGGTACATGTCCCATTGCACGATGCCAAAATTCAGTATTTACTAAAAAAGTTTTGTCTGACCTGGAATGCACGACTGGCCTTGCCATATTTATGTTTAATTTTAAATAATATAAACCGTCTTTCCTCTGCTCACATGTTTCAACTGATTCAGAGTCCTCACTTTTGAGTTGACAGCTTGTTCTGAAAAATTTTAAAGAATAATTATAATTTGTTAGACCTGATACCGAAATAATGTTCTTCTTTAATTGGGGAACACAAAGAACATTTCTCAAAGTCATGTTTTCTGAATAAATATTTCCAATTATGTTTACATTATGAAAATGTCCATCTGCTGTCATTATTTTGTGATCTATTTGTTTTTTATCATGAAGATAACATTCTGATGTAACAATATGGCTGCTTGATCCTGAGTCTATTATAAATTCCACCTCTTCTTCTGTATTATAACTTGTATTAAAATTACTTACTGTTTGTGTTAGACAGAACTTAGAAAAGTGTGAATCCACCTTGCAATATATGCAGCAAAATTTTGATTTGCATTCTGTGCATTTTTGCATTTTGTGTTCGGTTTTTAAACATTTATAGCAGCATGTATTCTTTCTTGTATCATCTTTGTTTCTACAAAATCTTGCAATATGACCAGTTTTACCACATCTGTAACAGTTCCTGATATGATAATTCCTTTCAAAGTCATTTTGACAAGAAGTCATTTGTTTCTCTTCTGTTTTTTTTATTTTCTTTCCTTATTTTTGTTTCTAAATTTATCCTTGATATAAGATTTATTAAATTTTTGTCTTCTCTATTTGTTGATTCCCATGCTGTTCTAAAATTTAGTAGTTCTTCTGGTAAATTCGATAGTATTTTCGTCATTATCTGTTGGTCGTCGAAATTATATCCTAATTCTCTGATTCTGGTTGCTTTATTTTCAATTTCTGCTATTTCCGTCATGATGTCCTTTCCTGTCATTGTATACTTATAAAATTCTTCTAGTAATAAAGAAATTTGTGTGTCTGTATGTCCTAAAAATAGCGTGTCGAATTTATTTATTATATCTCTGCTTTTCTCACAGTTGATAGCATGTATTATATATTTTTCGCTGAGAGCGCTTATTATTATCAATTTTGCCTTCGCATCCTTTTTCCTGAAATCTTTATCTGTATCTCCTGTTTTATCCAAAACTGTTTCTAAATCTTTAGCTGCCAAAATCAATATTATTTTTTGCTTCCACAAAAGTAATCGTTTTCATTTTTTAGTTTTGAAATAGTTGTAAAATCTTCCGCCATCTTAATAATTTTGTAAATTAGTTAAAAAAAAAAAAACAAATCTCTTCTCCATACGTTTCTGGCTTCTTACCTCAACAAAACGTACGGGGGCCCATAACCTGTTGCGGGTGTTCCTTCAGATAAAAATAACAACTACCAAAACGATTTCACTTCATTATAATTACTCAGAGCATTTTTAACAAATATACATTCTATAAAAATCAATACGACATGTTATCTCCAAACCTGCTAAAACTCAAGTGTCATCTATCATTCTTTTGGATAGAACGTTCACGAATACAAACCAAACTTCTTAAGATCCCATAAACAATTCAGCCTGCCAGTAATCTACAACATTAAATTACTATTTCCATAACAAAAACAAAGTCGCTCCTCGCCGTCTGTACGCTTACATCTTTTAAACTACACAACGGATTTTGATGCGGTTTTCATCTAGTTGTTGTTATTGTTGTTGTTTGTTCTTGTTGTTGTTGTGTTGTTGAGGATATATTATAATTTAACCTTAAAAAACACATCAAAATGTCCAAGTGAACAAAGTCGCAGGCAGCAGATAGTCTCTCATAAAGGAGGCTGTGACTGTTGCAAATGTAAATCTGAGAAGATGCCTGATTTGCTTTTTTTTGTAAAGTTCTTTTATTTATTGTTGATTAAAACAACAGACATGATGACATCTACCAATATGCACTAGGCCAGCATGTGGATTTCAGCCCATTCACTCTCATAGAGAGTTATAATTATCCTAGACCAAGTTATATGTATGTAACTTAATATCGGCAAATATCCATACAAATATGCACAATAAATGCTCGAAATATGCAACAAAACTGCCAGAATATGCAACATAAAATTTAAATAAGTACTACAAAAATAAAGTTTTTTTTTATATGTATATGTATTGGTGATTTATGAGTCTTAATTGCCTGAAATAAAGGATATTGTAAACTATTCCCATTACAGGAAGGGTTCTACAAGGACACAGCTAGTTTGTTCATATGCTGGGAATGCAGAGCTGTTATGTGTAGGATCACGCGGTTCAGGAAACAGGCCTGCGCAGCACAGAGAGAGCTGACGAGTATTGCTGATGGGAGGACTCATGTAAGTGTTTTGTATTCTCAGATCATCAGGCGCCCGCCCGGGTGGACCCTATTAGCTCGTTTAATAAGTAATTTTTCTTCTTGACCTATTGACCTATGATCATGACATGATGATCCCTTAATAAATTCTAAATAAAATCAAAACTTGTATAAAACATGGTGTATAAAGTTGTTTTCAGACATTATTAGAGTATACATGTTTTGCTTATATCACAGCATACCATTACATATTATAGGTTACTTTACAAAGTTGTGTAGTTTACATGTCAAAAAAATCTTCTAAGCAGTAAAAATTATGAGTGCTTAACCATATAAGTAGCTATATAGATAAACAATCTAAGATTTAAGGTTTTTAAGACCTTTGGAATTTCAGTAAAAACTGTTTAGCCATGTACCCACATGACAAACATTTTTATTATATTTAGCTAGTCTTGGTAGATCGTTTAATATAAGTCTGTGAGGATCTCGTCGGTTTCGAAGATATACATCCTCTGCCTTTTTAAATAAATTATTTATTCATAAATAAATAATTAATTATAAATTATTTATTAATAAATAAATAATTAATTGTAAATTATTTATTAATAAACAAAATAATTAATTATAAATTATTTATCAATAAATTAATTATAAATTATTTATTAATAAATAAATAAACAATTGTTTATTACTAAATAAATAATATAATTTTTAAATACATTATACATTTGAAAAAAGATGCATACTTCACAGATATAAAGAGAGGGTAGCGGTATTAAACCAAGTTCAGCAAGATTCAACAGGTTGAAGCCATAATTGCACAAATAAACTTCTTTTGTGCAACAAATAGCTGATTTAGATATTATTATAATGTAATATTCATGACAAGAATTTGTGTGGGATTATATCACTAAGTACTAAAGTAATAAACCTGACTTCCTAAGACAAAGACACCAACTTCTGAAAGTAAAGTTATTTTTGACCTTTTTAGTTATTTTTGCAAAAAAGTTATTTTTCATAAGACCTAACTTGTGAACATGTTTTTCGTGGTGTATACCAGAATATAATAGAGGGCCCTACTATTCCTCATTGTAATTAATAACTCATTCAATGATTCAATCATAATCTCAACACTCTTTTCCAGATTCAAACAACCAGCCTATCCCAACTAACCACTCACCACACAACTACATACCAAAAAGTAATCTCAGAATCTAACACTACTTCAACAGACAATTTCATAGACTGTGGACTAACCACAGACATTAAAAGCGAAAGTGAAGAAGACATACCACTATCAGAGCTCCATGGCAACTGGTTGTCAGACAACGAGACTGAGGTAGTCATACCAACCATAGAGTTTAAAGATGAACTGTCAAATTCTAAAGAGGAATTGTCAAACTCGAAAGATACCATAGACTGTAAAGAGGATTTATTGTATAAGTACAAGAAGAAAAGAAAGAAAAAGAAGGATTGTTTTTCTACTGTTTTGATGAATGATGCTGAGTTGGAAGAAATAAGAAATAGTAATAGGATGGCTGTAGATTTTGTAGAAGCTATGTTTAAGTGTGAGAGCTGTATTGTAGTGTTTGGAAGTCAAGAGGAGTTGGACAACCATAGTTCTTCTCTACATGTAGAGGTGAGTTTATGTTCTGTTCATCCATTTAGTGTTATGGACCCCCTGTTTGTGCAAGAATGACTTGCACTTGGCTGGTTTTTTTTAATAACATGATTTCTTTTTATTTGTGTCAGTTCAGAATGACGTACTGAAGATGGTGTTAACCGTTTTAGCATTAGTGTCCCTTCCAACTGGGATGTGTATGTCTATTTCTCCTATAAACTGTTTTGTTTTTCTTCTTCAGAAACCAGACCACCTCCAATGCGATATATGCCTAGTCTACACCAACATAACAATGTACCATGACCATAGAGAAACACATTACCATAGACATGTCTGTCAGTTTTGTGTGTTTACAGCCTATAATTTAAATGAGATGTTAGCACATTTGAGAAGTGGACATGCTGTGAAGGATTTGAGTTTACCTGGTAAGAGGAAGAAGGTGGGTAGTTTGTAGATTATTTTTATATCATCACGCCTGTAATCTCCTAAGGGCGGCAGAGGCAGAGGTGTGCCTAATAGTAAACCCACATTTGGCAAGTTATACAATAGAATCCTTTATTTCAGGCAACTAGGCTCATAAAAAACAATACATATATAAGCATAAAAACACTAACTATACACTAATACATTTATATATCTTCTATAATACTAATAATAAACCTGAAGAGTTTGTTTGTTTGCTTGAACGCGCTAATCTCTGGCACTACTGGTCCGATTTTAAAAATTCTTTCTGTGTTAGATAGCCCACTAATCGAGGAAGGCTATAGGCTATATATCATCACGCTACCACCAATAGCAGCGGAGCAGCAATGAATAATGTTGCGAAAACGGGGAAAACGTGACGCAGACAAAGTTGCCCGGCACAACTAGTACTTTAAAAAACTAAATTTGAAAAGCTACTGCACATAAAGTGACGGCGTCGTGTTACGCTGCGAGGTTTCACGTAGCTGGCCGCGGAAACGCCGATACAGCACACCTTTCGGCCAAAACTCTTCCTTGAGGAAGGTCACCAAATGGGGAGTCGGAAGGCGCACCACAAACGACTTGCAATTGGTGTTTGAAGTTATGGTGGTAAAGTTATGTTTAAGCGCCATGTAATAGGGGCCGGGCTTATTGCCATCAACCGGGCACAAATCCAGACTTCGTGGCTGCTACTGAGAAATTTCTGATGGAAAAACTCAATAACATCAATCTTTTTTCAATCATTTTTTTTAAGATATGGACTTGAACACTATTGTGTAGAATCTGGTTCTTCTAACCCAACAGACAGATGTGTTGCTGGGCAGTTTGTTCCGCCACTTCTTCTTCCCAGCTAAAACACTAGGAAGTGGCGAAGGGCGGGTGTTTTGGGGGACTGTCTCTTGTAATTTTGACGTTTAAAAAGTGCTGATTATCAGCCTAATTAGAATAAATGACTTTTGATTTATTACACTTTTGTCCGAGCTGGGAATTGAAACCAGGACGTCACGCTCAGCAGTTGCGCTTGGCCTCCACTAGACTCATGAAGCAGTTAAATTATTTTTTCGTCTGCGTCACATTTGCCCGTTTTTGCAACGAAGTCATTGATGCTCTGGGCTTAAGGGTACACAAGTCGGTCATTCTTCCATACAAACGAAGTATGGTGATTACTCGTCTGTTTGTCGGTGTAGGTTCAAAAGTAAAAATTGTATCAACTGGTCTTGTCATTATCTAGCCCTGTATGGAAGCATAATTGAAAAAAAAAATGGGTTTTGTCATTATCTAGCCCTGTATGGAAGCATAATTGGAAATTGAAAGTTCTGAGCGTCGAAATTCCATATTTTAACACTAATTTTAACTCATCTTTGGGCGTAAATAAATAACTTATGTAGTATGAAAATGGAAAAAGTGAAACCGTACAGGGATAGACAATTTATTTAAAAAAAAAAAACAAATAATTTATTTTGAGTAGATACATCCAGTAGTTTTGCCATAATATCTATACGGCCAAAGCTCATTTTCGTTATAAATCGTCGTATATTTCACTAAATTAATAAATAAATATATAAATAAGTAAGTAAATAAAAACTAGATAAATGAATACTAAATAAATTTAAAACTTTACTAAATGCATGCATATTAGCCACGCCCGCCAACGAGTTCCAGCCGTTCGACTTGTGCAACCTTAAATGGGCTAACAAACACACAACGAAAGGACGTTAGGCAGTCGTTACGAGTAGTCAGAAGCCAAAATTCTGACATCCAGTCTTACCAAGGGGTATCGTATTACCCAGTTACTGGGTTGTGGAGGTCAGATAGGCAGTGGCTTCATGTAAAATACTGGTACTCAGCTGCATCCGGTTAGACTAGAAGCCGACCCTAAGATAGTTTGAGAAAAGGCTGGGCAGATGATGATGTGTTATGTTTTATTGCAGACCCGTCACAAAGCTGCAGATCTGGATCCTGGTTCCAAACCCTGTCGAAAACCTTCCATGCTGGACAAACGAACGCCCTATGGATACCTCTGCACTGAATGTAATAAATATTTCGAGTGAGTATACTTGGGGAACGTTCAAGTAGTACGTAAGAAATTTGGGGGAGGAAATTTGAAACGTTACGATGCGTTACAGGGGCGGGAGGGGGAATTTTGAACAAATTTCAAATGAAACCACTTTAATTTTTTTACCTTCACAAAATTTCTTGCTTGCCTTACAGGATAATTTTAATATATTTTTTTAAACTCCAAATGTAAAGCAAGCGACTTTCCGGTACTTTCGCCACATAATTGTGACTTTCAGGTAAAAATGGTCACTTGGGGGTAGTTACGTAACGTTTTACTAGAAAAACGTTACATAGGGGGGTCAAAAATCTCCAAAAATTACATTACGTATACTTGAACACTTCCTTCCAAAAAAACGGGTGTCCGCTTTGTTTTGTGCTTATGATAAGCGGTCTACTTAGCGGCCCCACGATGCTACGGCGCTTGGATTAATTTATTTTAAGTTTTTTAGAGGCGTTTTCTGTCGGGGGTTTTTAAATTTTTTATTTCATGCTTTTAAACTTACATTGTTTTTTCTTAGCCTTGTCTGTCTCACTCCTGGGCATAGGTCTCCTCCCATTCTCTCCACTTTTCTCGTTGTTGCGCCTCTTCTCGCTAATTAACGATCACAAGGAAAGTTATAAATTAAAAAAATAACTTAATTAAAAATTTAAGAAACCCCCGACACAAAAAAACTCTAAAAAAGCCAAAAATAAATTAATCCAAGCGTCGGTAGCGTCGGGGGTCCGCTTTGTTCTGTGTTTGTACTAAGCGGTCTTTAATTTAATTTTTTTTCATGCTTTTTAAACTTATTTTATTTTTCCCACTCCCACTCCTGGGCTTAGGCCTCCCCCCTTTCCTGCCAATTTTCTCGGTGTTGCGTCTCTTTTAAGGAAAGATGTAAATAAATAATAAATAACACCCCTCTTTTTTGGTCGGGGGTTAAAAATAGGGGGTTGCACCCCCCCCCCCCCCCTCAGCAATGCCCTTGGTGAAAAGTGACAACATTTCAAATCGACTACCTGGGAAAGCTGTTTATATCCCTTCATCAACTAGAAAAGAGGTGATGATCTTCAAACTGCTGAGCAGATTTTCTCGAAACATAGCTAAGAACACTCTCGATTAAAATACCTAACAAACGACACCACTTTTATCAAAATCGGTACATCCGTTTAGGAGCTACGATGCCACAGACAGACACAGATATACACGTCAATCTTATAACACCCCTCTTTTTTGGTCGGGGGTTAAAAACGTGTTTTTAGGAGGAGCGGGAGTGCCCCCCCCCTGTGGCGATGTCCATGGCAATGACAACTGACAAGATTTCAAAGGAGAATGCCCACCGTTCTACTGACCGCCGTTGCGCATCAAAATATTGCGTATGATAGCATAAATTGGATATAAAAGAGGGGTGGTGTCTTAGTTTCAATAGAAATAAAAAATATCCGTTTATCTTGTGGGGTTTTTTGTTGTTCTTTGATTTTCTGTTCATTTTTGAGGTTAGTTTTGTAACAAACCTTCCACTTAAAGCAGTGGTCCTTTACAACAATATGATTTGAAGTTACATAAGACAACAGAAAATAGTTCCAACCAGCCAATGAATGATCCCAAATAAATAATATTATATAGAAAAGTTCGCTGCCGAATGCCGATGCTTTGTTCATGGACTTACTAATTCCATGTTCATGGACTTACTAAGACCATGTTCATGAACTTACCAAGTCTATAGCCTATTTTGACAAATTAACAGACATTGACACATTGCAATAGTGTTACCAACAGTTTGTAGAAATTTGGTCAGTGAACCAATTCTACTGAAGCCGGGAATCGAACCGGGTATCTAATTAATATTAGATTAGCGTGAAGCGTAACGAAAGATGAGAGATGAAAAATGAGTTAAGACAGAAGGAAGAAATAAAGAATATTATTAATGATTTTGAATGGTATATTACTAGAATTAAATTAAATTATAAAACAAAGCAAAGCGAAATGACTCGATACAAGCAAGATAAACAAAGCGCGGCGCGACCCAAGTGGAATGCTAGCTAGTCGAGAGAAGACTGCCGCCCGTAGCTCGGCGCGCGCGCAGGCGAGGCGGCTTCGTGTGCACGCCGTCGCCCGCAACTCAAGGACATCGCCGCCTCGGCCAGTACAAATATGACGCGCTCGCTGTGTGCGCGCGGCGCGTGTAACTGCGCGGTCATTGAGCCTACTCAGGACAATGGATCACCTGATTTTAGGACACGGCGCAATCTCATAAGCGGCAGCGGATTTCTTGCAATTGTAAGGTGGCGGTCTAAATGATAATTGTTTCCGCCACAAATTAATCTAAATCACCCTGACAGTGATTTGTCAACTAAAGAAAGATTTATTAATTAGTAAAGTAATATTATTTTTAAAAAAGGAACTAAGTTAATATATTATGTTAATTATGATAGTTACAATATTAACGCGAAAAAATTACATACACAGTTGTAATTATCTTTAAATACCGATAACGGGATATCAGAAAAATCAAACCAAAAAGTTACTATGGTAAATATCCCTTTAGCAGTGTTAATGATAGTGTCAGTGACCATGTCAGTTTAGAAAATTGTAGTTAATTATTTTAATAGTCAGCGTCTGACCGATTCTGGGGAAGTTTTAAAAATTGGCAACACTGATTTTACCAATGCAATAATATCCAATAAATAACTAATTAATTACAAAATATGAACCCCACATTTGATTTCGATCAAGTGAACTAAGAGAAGTTAAAAAAATATTTTATAATTAATAAGTATATTTTTAAGGCTATAATCTTTTACTGTAAAGCGACTTTGCAGTGGTCAATCTCCTTTCGAATCGACCAGACCCGTAAAAGTTTATATTATATTCCAAAATCAACTAGTAAAGAGGTGATGATCTTCAAACGGCTGAGCAAATTTTCTTGAAACATAGCTAAGAACACTCTCGATGAAAACTCCTTTCAAATGAAACCAATTTTATCAAAATCGGTTCGTCCGTTTAAGAGCTACGATGCCAGTCAGACACACTGTCATACACACTTCAAACTTATAACGCCCCTCGTTTTTGGTCGGGGGTTAATAAGCAAATAACTCCGGTCCGATGCGACGACGGACTGTGTTCCACTGCCAGAGGGGCGACAACGCAACGCACTAATGGGGCCTCGCTCTAAGCAAGGCTATCGCTCATGGCAATAATACAGGACGCTCAACAGTAATATTTTGTTAACAGCAACAAGAACCAACGATGGAAGCACGTACAGCGTCACCACAGAGAAGGTTACAAGTGTGCGACGTGCGGCAAGAGGTTCGCCTTCAAGAACAACCTCTCGAGGCATGAGCAGTGAGTATGTAAATGTTTTTTCTATGCTATTACTACACAGTATAAAAAATTAAATTAAAATTTTTAAAAACCCTCGACATAAAAAACCTCTAAAAACACAAAAATAAATTAATCCATGCGTCGTAGCGTCGGGGGTCCGCTTTGTTCTGTGCTTGTACTAAGCGGTCTTCTTAGCGGTCCCCCGACGCTACGACGCTTGGATTAATTTATTTTTGTTATTTTGGTCGGGGGTTAAAAACAAAGTCGTTTCCCGCGGTCTGTATGTCCCTATGTATGCTTAGATCTTTAAAGCTCCGCAACGGAGTTAGGTGCGTTTTTTTTAATAGAGTTATTCAAAATTAAATTAAAAATTTAAAAAACCCGCGACACAAACGACGCTTGGATTAATTTTTTTTTGGCTTTTTAGAGGTTTTTTGTGTCGGGGGTTTTTAAAATTTTGTTTTTTTTTTTTTTCATTCTTTTTAGACTTATTTTATTTTTTCTAGGATTGACTGTCCTACTTCTGGTTAACGAAACCAAGGAAAGATACAAAATTTAAAAAAAATGAATTTTTTTTTCTCATCAATGCCCGTGGTGACAAGCGACAACATTTCAAATTTACTACCTGTGAAAGTTGTTTATATCCCTACATCAACTAGAAAAGAGGTGATGATCTTCAAATGGCTGATCAGATTTTCTCGAAACATAGCTAAGAACACTCTCGATTAAAATACCTTTCAAACGACACCACTTTTATCAAAATCAGTTCACAGATACACAGATACACACGTCAAACTTATAACACCCCTCTTTTTTGGTCGGGGGTTAAAAAGGAAGGTTTATATGTATAAATACATGCATAATATAGTTGAGAAACACTGATAATTTTATAGGTTTCTAATGTGATGTCGTAAAAATAAACACATTTTTTTACGCTTACTTTGCAAACGCTGGCTGAACTCTACGAGATAGATCAAAATAATGTAAAAATGTTTTTTTTTTTGTAACTTATAGACTTATGTATCCTGCTTATGCGTATGAAGTTTCATTTAAATCGGTTCAGTCATTTCGAAAAATAAAGACTTGAATGTTTGTATGAAATGACGTAAGGTCTAAACGCTCTGAAGTGGAAAATGAACTTATGAAGTGTGTTGCTGGCATGTCTAAAGTAACATGATCTGTCTAGGCTTTTCCATCAATCAATCATTTTATTATCAGGCAACTAAGGCCCATACATAAAATACACAAAATAATCTTTATACAATAAAAATAAACTAATACATATTAAAAAAACCTTAAACTATAACTAAACACGTAATGTTGACGGCGTCGTGTTCCGCTGCGTGGTGTTGCGTAACCGTCCTCGGAAACGTCGAAATACGACACCTTTCGGCCAAAAGTCCTCTCTCACGCAGGTCTGTAGATGGTGGGTTGGAACTCGTACCACGAACGACTTAAAGTTAATGTTGTGGCGCGATTCCAACCTTTCTACCCGCAGAGTCCAGTTGGTCTTCACTTTCACGTACTGCACGACATCCTCAACCGTGGAGTGATGCAGACGCGAAATGTACAGCTGCGTCGTAGGCACAGCAGGACCCAGCAGCATGTTGGGTCCACTCGGTGCGGTACCGCACTGGTTTCGCGAACAGGGCTTCTTCTTCTTCCTTTCCACTTTCGTGAAACCCTCTTCATCAACTTGGCCCAATCTTGGCAAGGAGGTCTAGACCGCGGACAGGGCAGGTTGAGCAGCCTTCTTCTGTTTTTCCCCTGTTTGGTTTTGTCGCTTATTACCACTTATTACCGGCTGCGACAAAACAAAACACCTATTACCTGGCTTTTCCTAGCTATGTTGGGGTCGGCCTGCAGTCTAACCAAAATACCAGTATCTTACATGGAGCGACTGCCTATCTGACCTCCACAACCCAGTTAGTACTGGGTAGTACAATACCCCTTGCAAAGACTGGTTGTCAGATTTTCTGGCCACTGACTACCTGTAACGACTGTCAAAGATCTACAAATGACAGCCAGGACCAACGGCTTAAGTATCATCACTAGAGATCGGATATTCGGATGCATATTTGCCTAAAGTTTGAGTGTTGACTAGTATGGAGCGCGCGTCAGTATGGGAAAAGGAGTTTATTTAAAAAAAAAACGTTACTTTTTTGTTTAGCTCCAAATTAATTATGCCCAGACATAGGTATTTACCATTTTGTTTTAGCATTCGACATTACAGCACAAAAATACGAATTCAAATAGTTTTTGTATTTTTTTCCTTGTTATTTTCAATAAACTTGCCAGGTTTTAAATAAATTTAAAATATTCGGTACGATATTTTGAGTACTACATTTTATACTTATTAAAGAATTATGAAATTTCGCAATCCCGTGACAAAAATTGGCATTTAAATAGCCGCTTCCATACGTTAGTACCTTTTGCCAGGAAAAAACATACTTTAGGTAAAATATGCATCCGAATATCCGATCACTAATTATCACTTACCAAGACAAATTTAATCCTCATTGACCTATCTCTCTTCCAGACTCCACCTCGGCCCTCCTCCCCGCGAAGAGTGTCCTGTCTGCCGCAAGATGATCCGCTCCGACCTCCTCAAGGTCCATTCGCGCATCCACTCCGACAGACAGCGCTTCAGCTGCGCGGCGTGCACCAAGTGTTTCGTTAGCAGAGCGTCTTACGAGCATCACCTTAAGTATACTCAAGCCCATGCGCAGACTGATCTGCACAAGTAAGTTGTAGCGGGAACATATACTGATATTCTTTGTCATGTAGTGTGCAGCTCACCTAACCTTATATTTGTAACTGCACACACTAATTATGGGCATTATTACACGAATCGTCGAATTGAACAGTTCTCTTTTATTCTGCTTACATCACTCTAATACATGGCGACCCTTAGCCAGCAATTAAAATTTTGCAACTAACGAGCAAAGCGAAAATGTTAGAAGTTGAAAAAAAATCACCAAGATTTATACTGATGGAAGTTTGTGAAGACGAAGAAAATTAGAAGAAAGAAAGCAATGAAGATTTTAGAAGTTTATAAAAGAAACAGAATCATACCCGAAGAATTTGTTTGAAGAACTGAAAACAACTAAATGAAATAAGAAGTCGGAGTGCCGGGTGCCGGGAGAATGCTCAAGCCTTATGATGAGAGGATATGCAGGGCGCCGGGAGATAAATAGTTCGGGTCCGATGTGGAGCCGCTGGGAGTCAGCTCGAGTCCAAGTCCGGTCATCCACGCCACGTGAGACGTCGTGACCTACATATACGTTGTCAGTAAAAAACGTACCTACTGCAATGTAAGTTTTGCACAGCAAACATATTTATATTTATTGTAATTTTTTTATGTTATTGTAATTAGAGTATGCTGTATTATTTAATATTTAGTTTTGGAGAATAGGAATGTCCCAACAATTGCAAGATTTGCACGCAAAATTAAAGTATTTAAGAGAATATTTAGTAAAACTAGGTCCAGATAGGCGTAGACAAGATTTAGCTTATAAGAAACTAATAGAAGCAGAAAAAGAATATAATAAACTGGATTGTATTTTGACTCAGTTGAACCAAGAAGTTAAAGATCGCAAGTTAGACAAAGAAGCTTGTGAGGTTTTCCAAACATTAATTCAGGAGGTTCAATCAAATTTTCAGGAAATAAAGGGTTTACTTTCTTTAGTAGATAGTAGTAGTCAAACTAATTCTAAGGATTTTATAGAACATTCAGATTGTGGTCTAAAAATGGCTGACGCATTCGATATTAGAACGGCAATTTCTCTTTTGCCGGTGATGAATGGCCAGGAGCAGGTGACCAATCAGCTTATTGATGGTATCTTGCTTTATAGTTCGCTTATCAATGATGCCAGTAAAACTCAATTGATACAGTTTGTACTAAAAACGCGTCTCTCGCCTAATGCAAAATTGCGTCTTAAAACTAATTACACAGATGTTGAAAGTTTGGTAGAAGACATACGTATTTATTTGTTACCGAAAAAATCGTCTGTAGCTTTACAAACACAATTGTTAAAGGCTACTCAAGGCCGTAGAAGTATAGAAAAATTCGGTACAGAGATCGAGGAGTTGTTTGTGAATCTCACGATTGCACAGGCTAACGACAAGCGCGATGCATATGAGGTTTTGCGACCACTCAACGAGAAGACTGCAATTAAACGATTTAGCGATGGTTTGGCCGATAAGCGGCTCAGCACCATAATTGCATCACGACAGTTTGCGTCGTTGTCTGAAGCTATTACGGCTGCGGTAGATGAGCAATCCATGTCTGTCCAGTCACAAGACCAGGTTATGCAATTTAGGGCTAACCAAAACTATAAACGTGGAAGCTTTAGAGGTTCTCGAGGCCGAGGAAATAGACAGTTTTATAACAATAAAAATTTTAATCAAAACTCAAACAAAAACCATGAAAATAGCACAGGTCAAAGAACTTCATACAGTGTAAATCGAGGCAAACAGTCAGGTAGTCAGCGTCAGCATTTACGCGGACGTCCGGTGCATTGTCAGCGTGTTCAGCATAACGCGCAACATTCCAATGTCCAAGAAAACTTGCGCAATGATGACACAAATAGTCACGAAAGACTAGAATTTTTTCGTACCTAAACCGTACACTCATACAATTCATAGTTTTAGTAATTTTTGTATAATTAATTGTCAATTAAAAAATAGTAATGTAGATCTTAATTTACTGATTGATAGTGGAGCAAGCTTATGTGTGCTTAAGTATGAATGGTTGTCGCGACATAGGAATTTAATGAATTTAGTAAAACAGGATAAGATAGTTATTAAAGGAATTAGTGGTAATTTAGAGTCATTGGGATATATTAATTTAGATATTAAAATTAATAATGTGTTTTTCCGACAAAAATTTTACATTTTTGAACACTTATCGTGCGCCGCAGAAGGTATACTCGGGCAGGATTTTTTTGAGCGATATAACGCGGTATTAAATTATAAAAATGGTACTCTGAGTTTAGAAACCCGAGACCAGTCTGTCAGTGTTCATGTTAATAAGAATGTATTTACAATTCCGCCCCGTTGCGAAGTAATTAAACACATCCCGACGTCACACAATAGTGATTGCGTAAATTTGTCAAAGGAAATTTATAAGGGTGTGTTCACAGCGGGTGTAGTATCGAAGCCACATAATGGAATTATTCCTGTTAGGATTTTAAATACAACTGATAGTTCAGTTAATATAAATATGTCAGATTTAATTATTAGTAGCCTAGATAATTTTTATGTTTGCAAGTTTGACCACGATGGTAAATCAGTGGATAGAGTCAGAACTTTGCTTACTACTTTACAACTCCATACCTACTTAAATAAAGAGGAACAAAGAGGCATTGAAAACGTATGTGCCAAATATGCTGATGTTTTCCATTTGCCAGGAGATAAGCTCACTACTACTAATTTAATAGAACATTCAATAAAATTAAAGGAAAATGCGTCTCCAGCGTACGTGAAGCCTTATCGATTGCCTAAAGCATTGAAAAGCGAGGTACAAAGACAAATAGATGAAATGGTTAAAAACGATATCATTGAAGAGACAATTTCAGAATGGTCAAGTCCAGTTTTATTAGTACCTAAAAAGACAGATAGGTCAGGAGAAAGGAAATGGAGACTTGTAGTGGACTATCGCCAACTCAATAATAGGATACAGGATGATAAATTTCCGTTACCCAACATCACTGAGATTCTAGATTCGTTATCTAATAGCATCTATTTTTCAAAATTAGATCTCAGTCAAGGTTATTATCAACTGTCTTTAGATAACAAGTCTAGGAAGTTTACTGCTTTTACAACAGACAAGCAGTATCAAATGAAACGATGTCCAATGGGACTTAAGACATCGCCTAGTGCTTTTGCTCGTCTCATGACAATAGCAATGTCTGGGTTAAATTATAAATCATGTTTCTTATATCAAGATGATTGTATTGTCGTAGGAAATTGTCTTGAAACGCATAACAAGAATCTTGTAAAAGTTTTAGAATGCCTAAGAAGAGTGAATTTGAAACTAAATCCTCTTAAGTGTGAATTTTTACGCAAAGAAATCGTTTATTTAGGACATAAGATCACTTCAGAAGGTATATTCCCAGATCCATCAAAGGTAGAATGCCTGCAAAAATACCCTGTCCCGCAGAACGTAGACGAAGTCAAGAGATTTGTTGCATTTGCTAATTATTATAGGCGTTTTATTCCAAAGTTTGCTGAAATAGCCTATCCATTGAATGCGTTATATAAGAAAGATGTAGCGTTCGTGTGGAGTGATGAATGCGAGCGAGCATTTTACAAGCTAAAACAGATCCTTACTAGTCCGACTATACTTGACTATCCGGACTTTAGCGACAATAATACTTTTACGTTACAAACAGATGCATCAAAACTTGGATTAGGCGCCGTGCTGTCTAATAGCAATAGCAAGGTAGTCGCGTATGCCAGCCGTAACTTGAAACCAGCTGAGACACGATATCCGGTGATTGAGTTAGAATTACTTGCTATTGTATGGGCAGTTCGACATTTTAGACCTTATTTATATGGCAAAAAGTTTAAAATAAAGACGGACCATAAGCCATTGATTTATTTATTTAATATGACAGACCCTTCAAGCCGGTTAACAAAGTTTAGATTATATCTTGAGGAATATGACTTTGAAATCAGCTATGTCCCAGGACGGCACAACGCAGCTGCAGATGCATTGAGCCGGATACCTATTACATCCAACAGCTTAAAGGATATGAACAAGCATGTAGTATCGGTCATGACAAGGGCACAGACTCGAAGGTTACATACTGACTGTGACAACAACGACATGACTACTGAGGTATCCTCTACTTCAAGGCCTGATCAACCTAAGGTAGTGGAAATCCTCAAACGACCAATTCACAGTGTTGAATTGATATTATGCACTAATAAAAATACAATAAATCAGATAGAAAAAACAAAACATTTCACAAGCGATAATGGAAACTGCAAATACGTGCCAGAAAAATCAGCAATTTTAGTGATTTCTCGATCGTTATCAACCGTAGGTGTGTTAGCGAGAGAATTACAACGATTTTGTGAGCAAATCAAACTAAACGAGCTCATAATAATCAAAAGCAAGCACAATGAAATTTTTGTAAACAATTTTATAAAGGAAATGAGTCATTTAGATGATATTCCTAAGCTACTTGTTATTAAAGATGTGACAAGAGTTACTGACAAAGACACGAAAACTGTGATCTTAAATGACTTCCACCTGTTACCTACGAGTGGTCACGCGGGGGTTAACAGAATGTTGAATAATATTAGGAAGTACTATTATTGGCCAGGAATGACTAATGACGTAACAGAATTCGTAAAGAAGTGTAGAAGTTGTCAGATTCAAAAGCATTCCAATAGGCATACGAAGGAGCCGATGGTAATCACATCCACGGCATCCACCGCTTTTGAAAGAGTTAGTTTAGATTTAATGGGTCCTTTAGATGTAGATAATTTAAACTATAAGTATATTTTGACATTACAGTGTGATTTAACAAAATATGTCGAAGCTTATCCTTTAGAAAAGAAAGATACTGTTTCTGTAGCTAGGTTATTTGTAAACTATTTTATTCTGAGGTATGGTATCCCTAAAGAGATAATAACAGACCAGGGAACAGAGTTTATGTCATCAGTTTTTACTGAGATTTGCAATTTGTTGCATATAAATAAACTGCATTCGACAGCCTATCATCATGAAACTCTAGGAGGTTTGGAAAATACTCATAAGGTTCTAGGAGCTTATCTTAGAATTCAGTGTGACAACAACAAAACAGATTGGAGCAGTTGGCTTCCATTCTGGTGCTTTTCTTTTAACACTACAATTCACTCTGAGACAAAATACACTCCATTTGAGTTAGTATTTGGAAAAAATTGTAATTTACCATCTAATAAAGCACAAAATTCATATGTTGATCCTTTATATAATCCTGATTCATACCCTTTGGAACTAAAATACAGGCTTCAGAGAGCACAAGCTGAAGCTAGAAATAATTTATTAGTTAGTAAGGAATTAAGAAAAAATAATTTTGATAAAAATGTAAATCGATTAAAATATAAGAGTGGAGATTTAGTTCTAATTAAAAATCAAGTAGGTAATAAGTTAGATAAAGTTTATTTAGGACCATACAGAGTTATTGAAGATGTATCACCAAATGTAAAAATTTTAAAAGATGACAAAGAATATGTAATTCATAAAAATAATACAAAACTGTTTGTAACTTAAAATACTAAGATAAGATGTTTTTTTTTTATATAATATTAGGTTTAAAAGTGTATTACTTTAGATGTTGTATTGTGTTAAGTAAAAAAAAATGCATTATGTACTCACTATGTAATAATAACATTTTTTTTTTAAAAAAAGTGGAGGTGTAGTGTGCAGCTCACCTAACCTTATATTTGTAACTGCACACACTAATTATGGGCATTATTACACGAATCGTCGAATTGAACAGTTCTCTTTTATTCTGCTTACATCACTCTAATACAGTCATGAATTGAACTAAGTCGGACTTAACCGCGCTTGCATTCCGCCCAGTTTTTTCAAATTTGAAGTACCGGGAAACTAATAAATAACAGCCGTATGAAATTAGCGCGCGCGCGCCTGTGACGTATCAGCTGTTAGCCGCGTGGCGCCGTTCTGTCTCAATACTATCTTACCTTGCCACAGTGGGTAGGCAGAGCCCCCGCACGGGTCGCATAAAACTGAATGAGAATAAAAAAAATGTATCTTTGGGAAAGTTGTTTCTTATCGTCGACTACAATCACGTGTTTAAGTATCGGTCACTAATTACCAGTCACCCTATATAGAAGCCCGGAGTCTGCATTGGTGCCCGGTTGATGGCAATAGGCTCGCCATGCACACACACCTCGGCTTAACTCTTTAGGGAAAAATCTGTCGTAATGTAATGGTATAAAGTCGTTTTTTGTTCGCAGGTACAAATGTACATCGTGCGACAAGGGGTACAGGTCGCGCGGAGAGTTAAGAGACCACGTCAACTATCAACATATGGGGAAGACGCAGCATAAGTGTCCGGTTTGTGGGAAGGTGAGAAATATTACTTTACATAATATTGGGTCAAATTAACCTTTTGAACGCTAGAGCATAAACGCACGCGATTTCAAAAGTATTATTAACTTATTTCTTGATAAGACATTTAATATTTAAGATATATAGATCACATTTTAATGATATTTAAATTATCACACACAAAAGTAATGATTTAAATTGCTTATTTCGTGTTATAGTGCACCACATTCTTTGTCACATATTTGTGTCGTTGGCGTACAGGGCACGCGCTTGCTTGTCACGTATATGTGACAATGGCGTTCAAAAGGTTAAATTGGTCTAGAGGCTGTGAAGTCACAGATGGGTATCTATGTCACAGTTAAAACTAGTTTTGACCGGTTAAAACTATTTTAACAATAACAAACATTACATATTTTATTGTTAGGTTTTTTGTGACCTTTTGAAAAACACCGTGTTGTAGTAATCCTAAGTAATTTTAACTAAGCCTCTAACACATATTTGCAATAGAGAAAACGCCATTTAACTTAAAAGGATATTGACTGACTCTGGTCAAAATTTAAAAGTGGTTTTGTCCGATTAACAGTTTTGACTGTAATATCGAGAGCAGCGGTGGCCCAATGATGGCAGCCCCGACTTACGAGCAGTAAGCCGTGGGTTCGAAGCCAGGCAGGCGCATTTCTTTGTGTAATTTTTTCATCACGCTACTCTCAAAAATGGTGAACACACAAAACATCGTGAGGAAACTGGCATGCCTTAGAACTAAAAATTCGAAGACATGTGATATCTACCAACCCGCACTGGGCCGGCGTGGGGGATTACAGCCCACTCCCTCTCATAGAGAGCAAGCCTGTGTCCCAGCAGTGGGAATATTATAGGCTGATGATGATGATGAATACGCCAATTAAAACACCATTTCCTCTCCATAGGCTCTAGCAACTCGTCGTTGCGTAACTCGACACATGCGACGCGCACACGACGGCGTCAAGGAGAGCGCTAGAGACAAGATATGTCAGCAGTGCGGCAAGGCTTTCAGGGTAAGACTATATTCATAACATCACTCTTTTTAGGGTTCCATACCCAAAGGGTCAAACGAAAACCTATTAATGAGACTTCGCTGTCCGTCCGTCCGTCCGTCCGTCCGTCCGTCCGTCTGTCACCAGGCTGTATCTCAAGAACCGTGATAGTTGGCCATTAGAAATTTCTACAGATTATGTATTTCTGTTGCTGCTATAACAACAAATACTTAAATAGAATATGATAAATATTTAAGGGGGTCTCCCATACAAAAAAGTGATATTTTTGTTTGTTTTTAAAAATAATGGTACGGAACCCTTCGTGCGCGAGTTCGACTCGCACTTGGCCGGTTTTTTTTATAAATAATGGTACGGAATCCTTCGTGCGAGAGTCCGACTCGCACTTGGCAAGTTTTTTAAATACAAAATAGTCTTGCGTTTGGCCGCAACTCACCTGATTTGAAGCGATGATGCGGACTACGCTGGAGCACGCTTGCCTAGCAGAAACCGATTCACTCGAACTATTGTCTGTAATGCCCGATGGGCCACGTAGAGGTGTACTACCTCCAAATGCTGCATGTGCTCATTTTTTAGGCAAAACCCCGTGCACACGATTACCACATCTGTTTACCGTGCGGACCAATGGTAAAAACCGGCCAAGTGCGAGTCGGACTGGCGCACGAAGGGTTCCGTACCATTATTTATAAAAACGAAAAAAAAAACTTTTTTGTATGGGAGCCCCCCTTAAATATTTTTTTTTCTGTTTTTATTATTTGTTGTTATAGCGTCAACAGAAATACATAATCTGTAGAAATTTCAACTGGCTAAATATCATGGTTCATGAGATACAGCCTGGTGACAGACGGACGGACGGACGGACGGACAGCGAAGTCTCAGTAATAGGGTCCCGTTTGACCCTTTGGGTACGGAACCCTAATAAAAACCAAAAATACCCTTTTTGTGCGGACCAATAGTAGTAGATCGAAAAGTATGCGAGTTTTGTGTGTGTTTTAGTAAATTATACGAACATAGGTTCATTGATACTAACAAATTAATGGGTAATCTACCTGAATTTAAGATAAATAAATAAAATATCGGTGAAAGCGACTACTTTCACGCAACCTTTGTGTAGACAATTGGAACTAACAATATCAATAGCAATTGTAACGGGATATTTACCATGTTTATTATTTGTTATGAGTTCCCGATATTTCGGCGCTGTTGGAAACGCCATGATCACGGATAAACTGAAGTTATTGCGGGTGGGTGTTTATAAGCAGACAATTTGGTCTACACTCTGTCTTGTTCGTTTTATTTATTTATTTAACACTTCAAGCACATAGTACAGAGGCGGACTTAATGCCATAGGCATTTTCTACCAGTCAACCTTTGGGTGATGCAGAGACAAGCAGTGGTAGGTGTATATCTATAAAATATTGTTTTGTTATTGTTTTTTGTGCTCCGTTCCAGTACCACTGTCACTCACAAATCGATTCCGTTCCCGACACACGAAACTTACTGCGGCCACTCGAATTTTTTACGACACTTTTTCGGTTTTTACAAAGTTGAACATGGTGAATATCCCGTCACGAGAGTTATTGATAGTGTTAGAGACAATGTCAGTTTAAAAACTTAATTCGAACTAAACATAGAACAGATGATATTTTACTAAACATCTCTTTTCCAGGACAAAAAAGGACTCCGCGAACACGAACTGATCCACACAGGTGAACGCCCTCTCTCGTGCGAAATATGCGGGTGTACCTTCAGACAGAGTGCTTCACTGTATACCCACAGGAAGAGAGTGCACAAGATATATACTAGTGCTAAGAAGGTAACCTTATTGGAGTAGAATAGAGACTTATTTCTACCATGTATACATAAATTAGAAACGAGATAATTACCATCATCATCTGCCTAGCCTTTTCCCTACTTTATTTCGGTCAGGAGCTCGTGGCTAAATAATAACAGCCGCACGGGTCGATCTTAAAAGTTAAGCCGTAAAGCAAAACCTTACGGACCCGAACCCATTGTGCCCATTCCTTTCAAGCAGCTACATAACTGGTTAAAGGATCACACTCGAACACAGGCGGAAAAGTGGTGGACCTCGACACCAGGGTGTAGGCAGTCCAAGGAGGCTATGCCGTCTCTTGACGCAAAGCTGACCAAGCGCCTTCTGCGTCTGGACAGGGATGGCCTGCGTCTGGTGGCGGGGACCATCACTGGACACTGTTCACTGAATAAACACTTTCATACTCTAGGAATCACTGACAGTCCCCTGTGCAGAGCATGCATGGATGCGGAGGAAACGGTGGCGCATGTGCTGCTTGAGTGCACCGGTGTCACCAAGATTCGCGAGGCGACCCTGGGAACACCAGGTTCCCTTGCGGATGCCCTGAGTAGACCGGGAAGTGTGATCTGCTTCTGGAGGGAGGTGGGCTGGTTGGAGTAACGGCCACTATGGCTCACGCACAATGGTCCACTTAAGGGACTAAGTGCGGAAACCAAAACCCTATAAAGAAGAAGAAGTTAAGCCGTGCTAGGCGAGGTTGGTCCGTGGATGGGTGACCATAATTACCATAGATCGTAGGTAGATTGAATTGGGTTCATTAATCCGAAATGTACATATTAATATGGACATTCCTTCGGAATTGGTTGATTTCATTGAAATTTAAGTGCAACAATTTATAAAACGTTGTGGCCATAAAAAGGCAAAAAAAAAACATAATATATGAATGCTTCGATCGTTATTAGTTTTGATACCTTCCTTTAAATTTTGAATTGAGTAGTAATAATATCACTACCAACATTAACAATATTTAATTGAATCCGGAAATACCGGAATTACTTTCCGGAAAAATGGCTTATCCATGTTGTTCTTTCTCCGTGCATTTATGATACAAGTACCAAAAATCAATCTACCTACTCCGATCTATGGTAATTACATACTGAGTTTCCTCCGTGCCTCGGAAAGAACGTTAAGTCACATTTGGTCCCGACTGTCATTTGTAGATCTTTGACAGTCGTGACGAGTAGTCCGAAGCCAAAAAGTCTAACATCCAGTCTTACCAAGGGGTATCGTATTACTCAATTACTGGGTTGCGGAGGTCAGATAGGCAGTCGTTCCATGTAAAATACTGGTATTCAGCTGCATCCGGTTAGACTGGGAGCCGACCCCAAGAGAGTTGGTAAAAGGCTAGGCAGGTGATGAAAGATAAACTGGTGTTCTATAGCTTGATCAGTCGTCGCGCGTACCTCTAGCTGCAATTTGATGAAGTTTGCAAAAATTTGAAAATTGTATTGTAAAAGATGGCTTTGTTAGTTCCGATTTTTGCCACGCGCCAAAAGATCCATGTGCACATATAATACTAATATTTTCTTTAACTGGGGTGAATTTTACGTAAGTGAGTTTTTACTATCTTGACTGTTTCGACTACGGTGACTTTAATTACTAGTGACTTATGACTTTTTCTACTAGTGTTACATCTGTAATAGTGCAGTGCCTTTCATACTTAATTATTCACATTGCATTCCATATTATAAAAAACCGGCCAAGTGCGAGTCGGACTCGCGCACGAGGGGTTCCGTACCATTATTTATAAAAACGAACAAAAAAAAAACATTTTTTTGTATGGCTCCCATACAAAAAAATGTTTTTTTTTTGTTCGTTTCCCTTAAATATTTATTTTATTCTGTTTTTAGTATTTGTTGTTATAGCATCAACTAAAATAGATAATCTGTAGAAATTTCAACTGGCTAACTATCACCGTTCATGAGATACAGCCTGGTGACAGACGGACGGACGGACAGCGAAGTCTTAGTAATAGGGTCCCGTTTGACCCTTTGGGTACGGAACCCTAAAAAGATGTTACAAAGAGCGTAAAGTTAGGTACATAAATATGGACCCTATAAGGGCACAGCAAAGTTTAATTTTACTAATTAGTTGGAATACAAAAGTAACAATATTTAAAAAAAAAGCTATTTACGTTGTATTAACGTTGTACCCGGAAGCCATCGTTACAGGACGTAAGTGGCACATTTGGAAGCGACAAATCTCACATCGCGCTTTTAAAGTTATCGGCGCGATTAACATAAATACCCGACAAAAAAAAACCCGACGAAAATACAACGATAACAGTTACACAGGAACAAGCCAACAGAAAGGTAGACATTTATTTGTGTAACTAAAAAAGATTTCATACATCAAAAGTATAGAGTTAGTACTATAATTAACTACGCAAACATACAAGGTGTTGTTTTGCAACCTCGTCAAATTCTAGGAGGTAACTATGCTAATGATTCTCGACCCGAATCAATAATAAAATGAGTAGATAATTTTCTTTTTTTCATTTATTTACTGAAATCGGTAACTGTGAACCACCCGTGTTTTAAACACGGGCCGTCTGATCCCCGCCTTATAACGTCGCTTACACACAAACAAAAAACTTCAAACGTTTTTTCGATAATTTCATAATCCCTAAACCACGTTAAGGGGGTTATTCTGAAATATTGACAAATTTAATCAACAAAAAAACGCAGTGTTTATAATAATTTACTAGGTACCGTAATTTATATTGATTATTCATGTCTTTTGTGACAACATCCTGAATTTTGACGAGGATGCAAAACAACACCTTGTATAAATCACCACAGGGTATTCCAGTTGAGCAGTCTTGCAACCTTATCGTGATGAAATGCGAGTGGCCACGCCAAAAGAATTAACATGTGTTTTATAATCCTTTTAAGTACTTATATTACTATTTTTTACTGACTTCCAAAAATAGAAGGTTGACAGTTCATGTGAATGTTTTTTTATACTATTTGAATGAATTTTTACTACTTGACTATTGTATTAGTAAATCACAGTCTACTGCACTTATAAACAAAATCATTATCATGAGATCTGGCATTCCGGAGACATCGCTTGGCAATAATATCTCTCAACCAGCAACAAACCAACAAACAGAGACAAAAAACAAGGTAAGTATTTATTATGTCACTAAAAAGATTTCATATGTAAATTTAAGTATAGAATTAGTACCTGTAAATATAGAATTAGTACCTGTAAATATGGAATTAGTACCTGTAAATATGGAATTAGTACCTGTAAATATGAAATTAGTACCTGTGAAAATAGAATAAGTACCTATAAATATAGATTTAAGATTTGTAAATACATAAGAGACTTGAAAAAGAAGTTAAAGTGGAAAGCAAAAAAAAGCTGCTGGGCATTCTATTATGATAAAAAAACCGACTCATCCCGACATTTAATCGTATTGAAACAAAATTGGCCAATTATGGTTTAGTATGAAAATACATACAGTTGTTTACCAGAATGTATTCGTATATGTTTTCAAAACAAGTGTTCCGTATCTGAAGATAAGTGACGACATTTAAGTCTGGGGAAAAACCTTACGAACTGGGACACTGCCCATAACCGAGTTCAAATTGAAATAAATGCTTTGAGTTCAGAAGGTCAAATCTGTATGAATTAGCAGGACATGGGGCGCAAATCAGACCGGTCTATGAGTTTTTCCCGCTTTTGCAACTGAGCTATTGATAAGCTCGAATTTCAGCTGAAGGAGTCGGGATGAAGACGTGCTCATCCGGACATTAATCCTATTGAAAATATCTGGACCTCAGAAGGATTTAATTTGATAAAACAAAGCTTTTTAACAGTTTGTATTCGAATATGGTTGTTATAAGAAGACTACAAGACACTACCTGAAGAACTGTGTTCGAAAACATGCGGCCAAGAAAAACAGACTCAGATGCCCCAAATCCGATTGAAATTGCATCAGCTGGGCACTAAACACAGTTACAGTAGAAATTGGAGATGAACCGTTGGCACTACCATACTGCCTCCATATCAGTTTCGTCCACAGACCGAATTCTCTCACTCCTGGGTCTTGGCTTCTCTTTTTTGTGGTCAACCAGCTTTACGCTGAGCATGGAACGCTCCATGGCTCTCTGCTACATGGATAACCACCGCCAAAGTCACCGTAAATACCTGATGGTGAAATTATATAGAAAAAAAATACGTCAGTGTGTCAGTTGAGTTTCAAAATGACTCCTGGATCTGGACGATGCTTCAGAGCTCGAGAAAAATAACGACACAAACATATAGGCCGGATATGCTCAAAGAAGTGGTTGGTCTCAAGCTTGCGACCGACTCTCGTTCATATACAGGGTGTAACGGAAAGGGTATATACATACTTAAGGGTGTGCTACAGACCATCAAACTGAACATGTTTCTCTATCGGACAAACATCATAATAGCGAAAAAAATAGGCAGCTGCCCCATACATTTGGGACGAATAGGTATTGAAATTTTGTATGGAGCAGCAGATAATTTAAGATTTTCGTTATTATGATGTTTGTCCCATGTTTATCGTGTTCAATTTGATGGTCTGTAGCACACCCTTAAGTATGTATATACCCTTTCCGTTACACCCTGTATATATTAGTATATGCGACCGACCACCGAACCAGTGCTGAAACCTTTCCAACTGTGATAAGTGGACATGAAATGCGAGATCATGATATTTAACCTTTTGGGTATATCTGGCCACAGAAAGATTCATACGAAAAAATACAGTTTTTCACCAGTATGTATTCGAATATGTTTTTCTAAAAACGAATCTTAACAGTATCTGAATCATGGTATTTGTACATTAGTAAGAAAAACCGTGATTTGGACGGACGATGTCCACTTTGACCGGGTGCCCCACATCTGTGTTCCCAGCTCATGATGACCAGATCTGATCCAATTTGTAGCAGACGGGGCGACGTTGGTCAATGAAGGTGTTAGACGGGACTAAAGGTCTACTTGTCCTGAAATTTAATCCTTTACAAAATATGTGGGGTATAACTTGAAAATAAAATACAAGTTTTTTCTCCAGGGTGTATTCGAATATGTTTTCTAAAAAAAGTTTTGAGTATTTGAAGAATAGTGACGATAACTAGGCCTGGGGCGATAGCTTATGGTTGCAGCGAAAGTGATCTTTCCTGTTTTACAAAAAAATATGTGTACATTTGGCATAATCCCCATACCTGAGTTCCCAAGTTCAGATGAGCGATTTTTTAGGGATTTGCAGCAGACGAGGTATCAACACACTGGTAAATTATTTTCTTCCCACATTGGCGAAATTAAAAGAAATTCCCAGAATTAAAGAATACAAACACCCCATCTTATACTGAGGGTGTCGCAAAGACTAAGGGAATTTATGACCTAGTACAGACTATCTAGCATATTGGGTCGATCGGTGGCGGGTAAACCACCACCACTCTAGGAATGCTAATGTAGCATTGCTACAACCTAATTGGTTGCTTATAACCTAAGCCAAATCAATATGCAACATGTTGACTGGCAACTGAGTCGCTGATAAGCTGGGATTTTCAAGGTCACATTTCGAGGGCTATCTCACGTTGATCAATGTCTGTAGAGGCCGGGATTTTTAATGTCGGAAGTGGTAACGCTTAACCACCAACAACAGCATCCCCAAGGAGGTTTGGTGTCAAGCAGGCGACCGACCATGAAACTGGTACCGAAACAAAGCTTTGCAAATGAGATGCCAGATGATGTTGGAGTTGGGATGATGACGTACACATCCCGACATTTTTTCCTATTGAAAATATATGGATGTCAGAAGAATTTAAAATGAAAAAAACAAAGCTTTTTAGCAGTGTGTATTCGAATATGTTTTTTCAAAACAAGTCTTCGGAATCTATAGAAATGCAGTGACTTCGGATTTACCGGCAACGCTACCGTCGAAGAAAAAGGAACAGTCCCTCGGTGTTGTAATTACGATTAACAAGAAGAACTAGTTCTACGCAATAAAACACAATGGTCGGATATCCTGCTTCTTTTTCTTCTAGGCATGAAGACCGCACAATAGTAGTCACAACAATGCGCAATGGTTTGAGGTATTTCCTCTCAGTCTCCTGGGCATGAGGAGCTCTAGAAGGATGATCAGCAAGTCTCGAAAGCTGATGAACGATCAGCCAGTGTATTCGCTAGTTGATGTCCTGAAACCATCAACACAACAATATAAGGTCTAACTTTTCATACACGAAATATTTTCAGAGAATCATCTAATAGCTTTATCGAAAACTTATAGAGTTGAACCACGCCAAAAAAAAAAGAAGGTACGTAAGTTTTTATTGTATTACTTGAAATTGTGTAGATTTAATGTGTGAACTTAGTTATAGAAACAGTACTTGTAAATATAGATTTAAGGTTTGTAAATAGATAAGTGACTTAAAAAAGAAGTTAAAGAAGAAATAATAGATGAATCGTCGCCAGGAGGCGAAACCTGAATTCACTGCTGGGAATGAAAAAGAGACCACTCACATGCGTAAAATATGGCAGGATAATGACTCAAGGTTGGAGTACAAATGTACAACACCGCTAAACGTATAGGCCAGATATACTCAACCAGAAATAAAGCTTTGATTTTATGCATAAGTTTTATACAAAGCAGACTCAAGGATAAGTACTAAGCACAAGTATCCCGACGATAAATCCTTTTGAAAATAGCTGGCCACAAATAGATTCATATGATGAAATACAGTTTTTCACCAGTATGTATTCGAATATGTTTTTTTTTATAACAAGTCTTCTGAATCTGAAGAGCGGTGGTTACATATTAGTCTGGGGCGAAAACCTACGGTAGAAAATAATTTGGACGTAAAAGGCCTCAAGATATGTCGAACAGGCGCAATCCCTATATCTGTGTTCCCAAATTCTGATGATAATATCTGTTTGGATTTGTAGCAGATTAAGCGCAAAGAATGTGCAAGTCGAGTTTTTTTTTGCGTTTGTGGGACACACTGCGAAATATATAAATGTATAGTTCTGTAAAGATTTCCCTTACAATAACATACCTGCATACACATGTGGTGTAGCTTGATTGGCCGCCGTGCATACAATGCCAAACATGACTAAAATACCTTTGACATAACCCTATTGAGAATATTCGGTCTCAGAATAGTTTTACGAGACAAAATACACTTTTTCACCAGTGTGTGTACGAATATGTTTATTAAAAGAGTATGCAGCGATAAACGTGAAACATGTGAATCGGCTGCCCCATCCGTTTCAATTGGCAGAAGATGGGGCACCAAACGTAATGGACAAGGAATATATCCTCTTTGGCAACTGTGCCGAAATTGACTACAGAGTCGTCAATGTATTTGTATGCGGGGATTTTCAAGGGACAATTTCGAAGACAACCGATCTCAATGTCAGACCACCTCTGGTTTCCATGTAGCTCTATAATATCAGCAACAGACGGCACTGTCGCTATTTACGGCAATCTTTTCAGAGATTGTTTGCCATGGGCAGCTATGTCAATGTGGTTTTAAACGTTTGCGATAGCCTAGCAGCGATACCTATAGGCCAAATATCAAGCCTTCCAAAACGAGATCCCTATAAAAAAAGGGGTTTTCACCAGTGTGTATTCGAATATGTTTATTAAGAGAAGTCTACAACACTATCTGAAGAACTGCGTTTGTGAGTATGCAGCGATAAAAGTGAAACATGTCATTAGTTGCCCCATCCGTTTCAATTAGCAGAAGATGGGGCACCAAACTTAATGGTCAATGATTCTATCCTCTTTGGCAACTTTGCCAAAATTGACTAGAGTCGTCAATGAATTTGTATGCGGAGAGTTTCGAAGGATAGTTTTGAAGACTACCGATCTCAATGTCAGACCACCTCTGGTTTCCATGTAGCTCTATAATATCAGCAACAGATGGCACTGTCGCTATTTACGGAAACCTTTTCAGAGAGTGTTTGCCATGGGCAGCTATGTCAATGTGGTCTTAAACGTTTGCGATAGCCTAACAGCGCTACCTATAGGCCAAATATCAAGCCTTCAAAGACTATCAATAACACTTTTAACGGGATTTTTACCATGTTTTAAGCCTTCAAAACTTCAAGACACTGCTTAAATGCAATATGTTTGCTTAGATCATGTGAATCTGGATTGGTAATCCTATTAATATCGAAAATGTCTGGGTACAACACTGAGATCGCTATAAAAAAAACTAGTTTTCACCAGTGTGTAATCGAATATGTTTATCACAACACGAGAAGAAAGAAGAAGAAGTCTACAACACTATCTGAAGAAGTGCGTCGAAAGTGTGCAACCAAGAAAAATGAGAATCAGTTGCCCCATGTCTTTGTCGTCCAGACGCCAGCTACAATCATGCTACCCAAAACTGTCAAATTTTCCCAATCCAACTAAAGTTCTCTGATTTTTTCATTTTCTTCTGCAGTTTTAAATTTATTTGCTTCGGTCATTGCCGCAGTTATTCTTTTCTGATTCGGTACTTTTTCTGCTCTTATAAATCCATATGTTAAACCGTCTTCTGCCTTAAATACATCGCCTATTTCGTACCATCGTTTGCTGGGTATGGTTGGTGGTCTTCTGGTTGTTGGGAGGGGTGTCGGTGTCTTCTGCGGTGTCGGTGTCGGAGTTCGTGTTGTAGGAATCGCAAGTGGTATGCGTCAGGCATACGTACTGGTACAACGTCTTTTCAATTCTTCTTTTTTTTTGTTCCTCCTGTTGTTTTTGTTGTGTCTCAGAGGCACTTGCGCTGTGGATATATTTATTCTAAATGTAACACCTGGATCTTCTATGATTGTGTGTCATTTCATGATGATTGCTTTCGTCATGGATGGTTTTGTACCTTTTGTGATGCAAAGTTATATATATTTATAAATTAGAGGATATTATTTTGTTAAGTGAGTGTATCTATATATATTTTTTGTGTGTTGGCTGATGTTAATATTGGTTGTTGTTTTTATTTTGTATGTATATTTGTATATGCGTAATTCTCCAAAACAAGAAAGATTATCTGATCTAGCCGGTGTGTTTCCGAATTCAGATGATCAAATCCGATTGAAGTTGCATCATACGGGGCACTAAAGACAATAGTCTTTATTTTGTTGGGAACGAACATCTAAGCAGTGATAATGACAAAGCTTGAAAAGCGTAGAAAAATTAAATATCTGTGGTTGACAAGTTTGTTTGAATTTATGACGAAAAATGTGTTTATAACTTTTTCACCATTTTTGGTTTTTCACCAGTGTGTATGTCGTGTATGTTGTTTCAAAATTTTATTCACAATGTACCAGGTTGAATTTTACGAGTATGTGCTTAACAGTCAAGCGCTCTTTCGCAAAAACATATACACTTTACGCCAGCTATATTCGAACCAGAATTATAGCAATATAACAAATGATGTTAAAATATTATAATTATCAAATCATGATGGAGCAGAGATTCCGATTTTTATCATTTCTAGAATAAATTATATTTTTCACCGATGGGTTTTAGAACGACTGGTTCCCAAACAATCAAAACTAGGTTGTAAATAGCCCCTTTTGAGATTTTTCACAATTTTTTATATGATTGTTTTTTTTTGTGAATATATTCGGAATGTACCAAATTGTTTTTTTTTTATATTTTGATGATGTGTTATGTTAAATTTTTCTTTTGTGTTTTATTTTTTTAATTCAAATAGGTTTAATTTTTCTTTTTTTTTATTAAATTAATATGTTTATTTTTTCTTATGTTTTTTTTTTATTATTATTTGTTGTTGGTGATTTTCTTGTATTTTTTTATTATACGATACAATTTTGTTTCATTTTAATTACTTATTGATAGTAAATACAGTTTTTCACCAGTGTGTATTCGAATATGAATCGTTATACTAAAACAATAAGGCAGTTTAATATTTTCTTTAGTGTGTTATAAATATATTATGAATTATGTTCATTTTCTAGGTTATTTTTTTCGTAATTATTTGTATCATATATATTTTTCACTGTATGTATGTTCACGATACATTTTAGTACCTACCACTAAAATTCGTGAACAGCTGCTCTTCAGAGTACCAACTCTGAAGAAATTATTAACAATTGCAATAGAAAAACAGTTGTAAATGAATCTGCCAAATTAGCGGTGATCTGGCTACAGATAAACCTAAATGTTTGCATGTCACAGTATTATGTATGACTATGTGTTCTGGATCTATATAGATTTATGTTAAGACCGAAATTGTACCAACACTTATCCCAAATAAACTGATTTGATTTGAGAGATGACTTTTACAGTATTCTACCTCAAAATCAGAATTATCTTTATCTTCGTTTTACTGTTGGGTTTTGGCTGCTGACAAGTCTGTCAAAATCATAGCGGTCTTTATTTTCATTGTGAGAAGGTTGTTATTGGACTGCATCGATCACAAGCCAAAGTGTGTAAGGACTGTACTGAACTGACTTTTGTGACTTCGTTGACTATTATGACTTTTGCGACTGTTTCTTATCTGACAACAATTTTAAAAATACTTGGTAAACAGGATGGTAGGAATTCAGTACATTATTTTGAATCCCCCATATGGAAATTTTTCGTCGATACTTAATAAAAAACAGCAATTTCCTACTGTCACTGTCAGTTTTATTTTTGATTACCAGTGTAATATTTTGGTTAAAATTTACATTATGGGTCGCTGATTTAAGGGCGGGCGGGGCGGGGGGAGGGGGCTACCCCCCTGTACCATCCAAACCCAGCGTAGCCCCATGGTTATGGAGATATTCATGGTTAAAGTTTTTAGGTTAGAATAGCGCTATTTAGTCAAACTGGGGTGAGAGCTAGCCTCTCCCCCCCCAGTTTGTATGCCAGGAGAATTTGGATGATAACCTAACGTAATACAGTATATATATTCGCTCATAAAGCGTAGTCGACGTAGCCCCGCTACGTGGGGCTCCTATTTCGGTCTGCAGGGTTTACAGTAACCTAACACGAAGGGGATGTCGGGGTCTTAGTTCGCTCGCTCACTAGACCCCGCCATCCCCTTCGAACCTAACCTGTCCGAGTCAGGGTGCCCAAAGTCCAGAGCTCGCTTCGCTCGCTCTTGCATCCAAATTCTCCTGGTAGCAAAAGTAGCATTGTCTATGGTACACAAATACAATCAGTGGGTTATTTACAGTTAAAAAACGCTATAAAACAAAATGCCGTCACGTTCCGTTCAGTGTAAACAAAAATTTGTTATTTTTTGTGTAAAAAAGTAAATGTAATTGCATAATACAGCACGGTTATTGTGCAAACTAATTACACACCAAATTTAATTTGTCAATATGTGAAAATAAAATTATATTTAACTAAAATATATGACATAAAATAAAATAAAGGTTTTTAAAATACACCTCTACCGTCAACGGAACGTGAAATGTCAACTTTGACGTCTACCATGACAATTTATCCAACCTAAAAATTACAAATGGCGTAATATTTTCCAATTTGTATGGAAACTTTAAATAATTATATCTCGTAAACCGTGAATACTCGCGACTTGATGCTTTGTGAAAACCTTCCTATTTATGAGTACTATCTACAAAAAAATATGAACATTTGGAAGTTTATAGTTCAGCGGACCTCAATGGAAATTTTATCCAATATTTATATGAGGGGCGGAATGGTGTACTGAATTTCAAAACTACTAACATTGAGTCGACTTCTGTAACTGGGTTAATTTATACTTTGTTTAATATTGTTTATTGTTATTTTATGAAACTTAAAACTATGTTAGTATCACTTCACTTGCACGATGTTTTGTGCGTTTGTGTTGGAATTTGTCCGCGGAAGCGACCCAAATCCAAATCAGGCCAAAAAAAAACATTAAAAAAAGTACGTGTGGCACTCGGGGACTGCCGCGGTAAAGCATAACATTTTTTATCAACTTAGGCAATTATAATATTTATGCAATATTTTTTTTTTCTTTGATATTAGTTCAAGTTACACTTTTTGAGCGTGGTGACCGATAAGAAAACAATTTTTCTCAAATTCGGTGTGGTAGGTTTATTACGTTACGGAATTTCTTGATTCGGTCGCCGCGCTCAAAGCCCGCGATAAAAGCTATGCAATAGCTTAAAAATGCCAAAAGCCATAAATTAAGAAAACTCTGAGAGGGCTACAGTGCCTGCCTATGGCACTGTAGCCCTCTCAGAGTTTACTTTTCTCTAGCTTTTAAGTTTGCTAACTTGAGTTTTGTAAAAAAAAAAAGATCTATGGAGAATCATTCAATATTCAGGTTGGTCAACATAATAGCTAGCCTTGAAATAAACTGTAAAAGGACTGTAGTTGCCTGGATTTTTTTTTCCTAAACTGGGTCTATTTGGCAAAGCCGGGCCCCAATTCTGTTTTTTTTTTTCGTTTATCTCCTGTATGTATTCTGCAGAATATTTTGTGTTTTAGTTTGTGCTAAATATCGTTTGTTTTGTCAATTGTATTGATAAAATTGTACCTACATACATGCACCGATGGTAAAATGTTATACTTAGTATTACAAACATGCTCATTTATTTAGGTTATAACAATTGAGGCTTTAATTTTGTATTGTATGATAAATAAAAGAATTATTTATTAAAATGCTGGTTTTATTCATTTTAATTCTTATAGCTAACAAAACAAAAAAGGTACAGTAGTTTTAACAAGACGTAAGTATGTTTTTGGCGGGTTTGACATTTTGATACCGTTTGTAAGACAGCTTTCACATTTACGCAACTTTAGCAGCGCGACAGTCGCGCGCCAGTTGCGTGACTGTCGCGCTGTCAGAATTTCATAATCGTAACTAGACCTAGGTATACCATTTCCTAGGTATAGTTATGAATACGATCGCACGGCGTCCACTCAAGCTGTAAATAACTAGTTTATGCGGATCTCTTATTGTACGGGAAATCTATACAAAACGAGGCCATGTCATACTGGATATGTAAAACTGGAAGCCTTGCCGTGTGTACAAGAGGTTTATTCCCGGTCGTCCCCACCTCGTCGTCCCCACTGGGTACAAATTGGAAAAAAAACTTTCGTTACTCCCCAGTGGTGACAAGTTCCGCTACAGACCGAGAGTCAAAATACAGAATTTTGATGCAAGAGCGAGCGAAACGAGCTCTGGACTTGGGGCACCCCGACTTCCCCTTCGTGTTAGGTTACTGTAAACCTAGCAGACAAAAATCGGAGCTCCGCGTAGCGGGGCTACGTCGACTATGCTTTATAGGCTAATATAAAATGGGTCTATAGCGGAACGAGTGGGAAATAAAAAGTTCCAATCATCACCACTGGGGAAGAACGAAACTTTTTTTTCCCATTCGTACCCAGTGGGAACGACCGGGAATAAACCGTACAAAAACTATTTATTTGGGAGTATGTAACAGTTTATTATGAGTGTACAAAGCGGCCGAATGCGCGAACGTGGCGGGGCAGTGACTGCAATGTAGCGGACGTTCTCCTGTGTGCGTCCTGATGTGAGACTGCAGTATTGTTTGAGTCTGAAAAGAAATAAAATTATCTGTTAGTGTACAGTATTGAAGAATTGCCAAACTTAACTTAAGTGGCAGTAGGCACATTGGTCGCAGAACGGATGGGCATTGGGGCCGAAAAGTTCTGAAATGACGACCGCGAACCGGAAGACAATGCGTTGGAATGCTGGTCCTAGATGGACCGATGACCTGGTGAAGGTTGCGGGGATGCGAGTCCTAGGGGATTGGTCAATGTGGCGACAATTAGGGGAGGCCTATGTCCAGCAGTGGACATCGCACGGCTGAAATGATGTACAGTATTTTGCTAAAGCGTAGAACGTAGCGTAGGCATAGATATACAAGGTGTAGGCGGACCCTTCACCCGGAGAGCAGCGGTGGCCCAGTGGTGGCAGCCCCGACTTACCAGCAGTAAGCCGTGGGTTCGAACCCAGGCAGGCGCATTACTTTGTGAAATGTGTTTTATCACCATGTTTCTAAAACAGCATTAATGCGGAAAAGTGTATTTTGCATGGCGCCCTTATTATTTAATAAACTTCCAAAGGGATGGAGAGAACTAAGCGCACACATTCTGAAAAAGCAACTAAAAGTGTATTTAGTTGAGAAAGCATACTACAGTATTTTAGAATTTTTAAATGACAAAGTGTCATATTAAATAATTTTGCCAATTTACAATAAAAAATTAATTCAAGTTTATAATTTATGGTTTAAATTTAATTTTTAGTTTGTATGAGAATTTAAAAAGTTTTTAGCTCTGTTTTTTTTTTTGTAATGACTTTTTCCTACCAATAGGATATTTGTAAGCCACAAAGGCCGAACATGATGGATCTTTTTTGTTTATGAACAACCTGCATGCCTTGTATGTATACTCATGTTTCCACAAATAAATGTCTTGTCTTGTCACCGCTGCTCTCAAAAACGGTGAAGGAAAACATCGTGAGGAAACCGGCATGTCCTAGAACTAAAAATTCGAATACATGTGACATCTTTCAACCCGCACTGGGCCCGCGTGGTGGATTACAGCCCACTCCCTGTCATAGAGAGGAGGCCTGTGTCCCAGCAGTGGGAACATTATAGGCTGATGATGACGATGTACTTACAGTAAAAGCTCTACCACAGTAGTCACAGATCTTATTGCGTGGCGGTCTCTTCTTATTGTGCACATAGGTCACGTGGCGGTTGAGAGCGTTGCGGCTTTTGAAGATCTGTAATAAGAAGAGTTTAAGAAAACATGGTAGTAGGTACTAGTTTCGTTGAGAATAGCATTCGTTATTTTCTTCTTGACAAAGCCGGCTGTATAACAGCAAACCTGTTTTTTTTTTAACTAGGTACAAGCGTTTTCAAACGTCTTTCATAATGCGCACAGCAAAGGAGTGGAACTGTCTGCCTGTGTCTGTGTTTCCGAACGCTTACAACCCTAATTTCTTCAAAGTTAGAGTGAACAGGCTTCTTCTGGGTAAGCTCGTACCATCGTCGACTTTGTCTTTGTCATCTCTGACCTGGACTAGAGTCAAGAGCAAACTCATCGCAAATAAAAAAATTATCGAGTATGCAAAGGAGACAGAGTCCTCTCTGGCTCTATTGCATACTCGATATTTTTTTGTTATTATAGACACGAGCTCCTGCTCGTGTCTATAATAACAGGCGCTCGGGTTGATATTTAGGTTAATACTTCCGCTACTAAGTAAGTCCAATTTAATATATGAAATAAAAATTTAATATTTCATTTTTACTGGTATGCGCGTGTCATGTAGCTATGTCAGAGCAGCGGTGGCCCAGAGGTGGCAGCCCCGACTTACGAGCAGTAAGCCGTGGGCTCGAACCCAGGCAGGCGCATTACTTTGTGTAATTTATTTCATCACCGCTGCCCTCGAAAACGGTGAAGGAAAACATCGTGAGGAAACCGGCATGTCCTAGAACTAAAAATTCGAAGACGTGTGACATCTACCAACCCGCACTAGGCCCGCGTGGTGGATTACAGCCCACTCCCTCTCATAGAGAAGAGGCCTGTGTCCCAGCAGTGGGAACATTATAGGCTGATGATAATCTACCTATGTATAAATACGACTCGGTAGGCGGGTTTGCGCACACGAACGAATTATTGTTCTACCCGGGTCTCGGGTGCTTAACACCAAAAGTGACCGCCCATTACACCGAGTTTTCTCCGTGCCTCGGAAAACACATTACAATTATTCGCCGTAAGCTTACCTTAGTGCACTTAGTACATCGGTGCGTGTTGATCTTGAAATGTTCCCAGTTGATATGCACTTGCAGATTGCTCTTCGTAACAAACTTGGCTCCACATTCATCACAGATAAATCTGTAAAAAAACAATGGACGGGCTACACACTCAAATGTAAAGGACCAAACTCCATCGAAGCGGATAAGAGAGGATAGGAGATGTGCTGTTAACCACTATATAATCGTCATCATCATTTCAGCCGAAGCACGTCCACTGCTGGACATAGGCCACCCCCAAGTGTCGCCACACTGATCGGTCGCGTGCGACTCGCATCCAGCGGATCCCCCCCACCTTCACCAGGTCATCGGACCACCTAGTGGGAGGCCTTCCAACGTATCGTCTTCCGGTTCGCGGTCGCCATTCCAGAACTTTTGCCCCATCGGCAATCTGTTCTGCGAGCAATGTGCCCTACCCACTGCCACTTAAGTTTGTCAATTCTTCGGGCTACGTCGGTAACCTTGGTTCTCTTGCGGATATCATCATTTTTAATTTGATACCACTAATAGAATTTCGTACACTCCTCGTCTAGCCTTAGCATTAGTGGAAACGATGCATGGATTGTGTGAGAAATCATATAAAAGAAAGGGAGTAAAGGATAGCTTGATAGATGACAGAGGAGAATGGAAGAAAAAGACGTGTTGCGCCGAACCCAAGTATTATGGGACAAGGCCAGGAAGATGATGATGGTTGAGCAGAGAAGAGAGGAGATGGTAATTATTTAGGCCAGCGTAGACGAGAAGCGCAGCGCAGTGTCTCAAGACGAAAGTCTATGACCAGTGTGTTGCTAGTGATTATTACATTCGGGACCGAAACGTTATCGCTCACAATGGGCCTCATCAGAAGGCTTAAAGTCACCCAAAGGGCAATGGAGAGGACTATGCTCGGAGTTTCCTTGTGTGATCAAATCAGAAATGAGGACATCCGCAAGACAACCAAGGTTACCGACTTAAGTGGCAGTGGGCAGGGCACATTTTTTGCAGAACGGATGGCCGATGGGGCCGAAAAGTTCTGGAGTGGCACCGCGAACCGGAATACGATGCGTTGGAAGACCTCCCACTAGATGGACCGATGGCCTGGAGAAGGTTGTGGGGATCCGCTGGATGCGAGTCGCACGGGACCGATCAATGTGGCGACACTTGGGGGAGGCCTATATCCAGCAGTGGACGTCTTTCGGCTGAAATGATGATGATGAATGATGAGGCGAGAAGAGACGCAGCAGCGTGCAGTGAGCATAATATGTAATGCTACAAGGCCTGGGTATATGTTCATGACTGTGAGCGGCGTGCCGCTTTGCACATATCCGCACAGCTTCGGTGGATACACCCTAGCTGTTACCCATCTCCTGTCCTGCCCCCGTATTCACAAACGCTCGGTTTCGATTTCGATTGGGAAAGTGGTATGTCTATCTTGTTTTGGCATTACGAAAGCGAGCGAGATAGACATACGATTTTCCGAATCGAAATCGAATCCGAGCGTTTGTGAATACGGGGGCTGCTGCGCTTCACACATCTCCGCTCTTCTCTTTGGTGGAGTCAGAGCCTGAAGCGTCTTACTAAAATAACTGCTAGGAAAACAAATGAAATTAAGTTGTTCGCATTGACAGGTGCCTTGCTTAGCACCTAGATCCCGGTGACTTAACATCTGGTTACTTGCTACGATACAATACACCATGACCACACTAGGAGGCACCAAGCGTGTCAGCGCTGCAACAAGCGCAGCAACATGTTCTCACCTCTTATCACTATCGCTAACATGCTTGGAGCTGGTGGCGAGGTGATGTGCCAGTCCGTGCTTGCTCCTGTAGTGCGTCTTACACTGAACGCAGAACGCGCGCGCGTCTGTGCCGCCGTGTGCGGACCGCGCGTGCGATTCCAGGCCTGAACGCGCGCGGTATGACTTGTCGCATTGCTCGCATTTGTAGACGCGGGAGGATTGCTTGTGGACTGTGCTGTGAAAGATAGGTGTTTGTGGTGAGTTTCAAGTCCAATAGAATATTATTGACTGGTCAAGTTGATCGATGCTCAGATCGGGCTGTCTAACTGAGTTTTTCCTTCTGGAATTTCTCAGTAGCAGCCACGGAGTCTGGATTTGCGCCCGGTTGATGGCAATAGGCTCGTCCCCTATTATATGATGGGACTTAAAAATAACGGACTAAAGGTGGGGTTACTGTTAGGTAGGTACATCTCTGACTAAACCTTCAGGGATTACAAGGCGTTGTTTTGCACGCCAACCTTCGGCGTGATCAAGAAATATTAAAGCTATGACCTAAATGCTTTGGTTTTGATGCAGATTTCCTGAGTAGATTTTCAGCTAAGTAAAGGCCGAAAATAATTGAGAGCAAATATGTGACAAATTATTGAGAAGAACCGGGGAATTTAATGGTCTAACTCTCTCGTGCTTTATCGATTACTCCAAGGCGTTTGACTGTGTAGCTTTAAAGTTATGGGACTGCCTATGAAGAACGAAACGGGAGTACCTACACACTTAGCTCAGGATTGGTTGACAGCTTATACGAGGATGCAGAATCGATGGTCAGACTAAATAATGTGGTATCAAATCTTTTTAAGCCCCATAAAGGAGTACGCCAAGGATGTATTCTGTCGCCTTTTCTTTTTAACTTTTATGTCGAATATTTCATGAGGGTTAGCGATATCAGACTTATATTAATTATAAGTCCAGTTCCTCAATGCTCGTGCCTCCTTTGCATGAGAAGAGGCCTTTGCTCAGCAGTGGGACAGTGATAGGCTGGTATTATATTAATGTATTTCATGAGGAAACTTCAATACTTACTACATGTGAACTTTAAGTCCATTACTGTTGACGAAGGTATTTCCACAAATTTTACAACTTTGCTTCTGTTTGTGTTTGTCCATGTGATACCGATATGCACGGTTTGAACTGTAACAACAATTTACATAATATTCATGAGTAAACATATAGACACCTTTTTTTTATTTGTTTATTCAAAATCTGTATACATTTAAAAAGTCTGCCAGACTGCAAAACAGTTTGTCGGCAGTTGTTCTCGTTTCACAATATTATAATACTAACAAAATTCGAATTTTATTGTAAATAAGATAAAGAAAGCAAAAAAGAAAATAAGCTTACAGAAAAAGGACTTTTTAGGGTTCCGTAGCCGAATGGCAAAAAACGGAACCCTTATAGATTCGTCATGTCTGTCTGTCTGTCTGTCCGTCTGTATGTCACAGCCACTTATTTCCGAAACTATAAGAACTATACTGTTGAAACTTGGTAAGTAGATGTATTCTGTAAACCGCATTAGGATTTTCACACAAAAATAGAAAAACAAACAATAAATTAAGGGGGTCCCCATACTTAGAACTGAAAACCAAAAAAAAATTTTTCATCAAACCCATACGTGTGGGGTATCTATGGATAGGTCTTCAAAAATGATATTGATGTTTCTAATATCATTTTTTTCTAAACTGAATAGTTTGCGCTAGAGCCACTTCCAAAGTGGTAAAATGTGTCCCCCCCCCCCTCTAATTTCTAAAGTAAGAGCAGGAAAATTCTGAAAATATTTAGGATTGTAGAACGTAAAAAAAACTATCAACGAAAATTGGTTTCAATAAGATATGATGTTTAGTTTTTGAGATATGGGACTTTTTCATCAAACTGCAGCAGTAACTTTGTTTTTCATAAACATACTATGAAACACAAATTTAGTTTTGCGGTTGTGTGGAAGTTTACTAACTAATACTACTAACTAATGAATGACAGTTCAAAATATTGTTATTATATTGTTTGGAGCTATGGAACCCTGTGTGCGAGTAAGACTCGCACTTGGCCGGTTTTTTACATTTTACAGCTGTGCATTTGTACTGTAAACATTTGGGAAACTGAAAACTATATTGAAAAAATGAGATGGCGGCGTTGCAAAAGAACTGTGCAGCACTATACTGCAGTGTGATGTGATTTCGAAATAGCTCACATAATAAGCTAGCTGAAATAAGCTGAAGTGGCAATGGGCCGGCAATATTAGTCGTACAACCGAATCATGCCGTCATCAAACCGAGAATCTTGTTACAAAAACTTTGGTTACATCATTCATGTTGAGATGGTACATTATGTGAGAATGATCGATGTAGCAAGACGTGCACGTTAAAAATGTCCATAGTAAAAACAAAAAGAACAACTAGAAGATAAAATAATTAGTTCGAAATGAGCCGTGGCAGCTAAGAGACGACCAGGCACAACTGACAGCGCCCGTTCACGAACATGACGCATGGATCAGCCATCATTCTACTCAACCATTTTGAAGGGAACTAAATGACCCGACACACGCCTCACCATCAGCGTGACATTTGAGTGAGCATACTCTCAACCGCCAGGACATATTCAAGTCAATAAAAAACGTAAGTTTCCAGTAAATGATAGCTTTCTAGTACCTAGTACTCACACAATATGGGCTATGCGATTATATAATACTATGATAATAATGATATGAATGGTGTCGGACGTAAAGAATAGCACCATCCCATATCTTCCCGTGGGTGTCGTAAGAGGCGACTAAAGGACATACCAGAGAATGGGCAGCAGCGTTCTCTGTGTTTTTGTAACAACCGTACTGCGATCGCCAACCCGCCTGCCAAGCGTGGCGATTATGGCAAAACCCCCCATGTTATGTCAATGTGGCGTAACTTGGGGGAGGCCTATGTCCAGCAGTGGACGTTAAAAGGGCTGAAATGATGATGATGATGATGAATGATATGACACTCACGTGGTAGTGAAGCCACACTCCTTGCAGGTATACCCTTGTTGAATACCCTCACCAGCAGCGGCATGCTGTTCGTCGTAGTGTTGTACTACTGACTGCATGTGATTGTATCTTTTGCGGCATATCATGCACTCCATTCTGCAAACAGCAAATATTATTAGGTACTCTGAATGAATAGCGACTAATTTATGAAATCAGTTCACCACCTGCCTAGCTATTTCTCAACAATTTTGGGGTCAACTATCAGACAAATCGGATTCAGTTGAATATTAGTATTTTACATGGAGCGACTGCCTATCTGACTTCTACAACCCAGTAAGTTCTTACTACGAAACGCCATGGTAAGACTGGTTGTCAGACTTAGGGGCCACTGACTATCTAAAACAATTGCCAAAGATCTACAAATGACAGCCAGGCCCAACGGCTTAACGTGCTTTCCGAGGCACGGAGGAAACTCGGTATGTTGGGTTGGGTAGGTCTAGAAAAGGTTTTCGTCTGTCACAGTCATAACTACTTTGACCGGTTAAAATTATTTTAACAAAAACTAATATCATTATCTGCCTAGCCTTTTCCCAACAATTTTGGGGTCAGCTATCAGACAAACTCGATTCAGCTGAATACTAGTATTTTACATGGAGCGACTGCTTATTTGACTTCTACAATCCAGTTAGTTCTTAATACGAAACTCCATAGTAAGACTGGTTGTCAGACTTAGGGGCCACTGACTTTCTGTAACGACTGTCAAAGATCTACAAATGACAGCCAGGCCCAACGGCTTAACGTGCTTTCCGAGGCACGGAGGAAACTCGGTAAGTTACGCGTGAATGGAACTATTTATTACACACCAAGTTTCCTTAGTACCTCGGAACGCACAGCTGTCATTTGTAGATCTTTGGCAGTCGTTACAGGCAGTCAGTGGCCTAACTGGTACTAACCGGGTCGTGGATGTCAAATATTTCGCTCCGTGTAAAATACTGGAATGGGAGCGTTCAAGTATTACGTAACCCAATTTTTAAAGATTTTTGAGCACTTTTCCTGTTGACAGCGATGTGGACGAATTTTTTGATTCCCTGTAATTTTGATATTTGTACATTATGTATTTTATTATTATTTTAGATGTATTTGTAGTTTGTAAATAATGTAAATATGTAGTATAAACAGTAAATTGTATAAAAAAAGTTCCAGTAAAGCAAGATACTTTGTGAAGTAAAAAAAAAAATTTTGTGGTCATTCCATTTGAAATTTTGAGAAAAAAAAAAGTGAATCAACATGTCCACGCGACCGTTCTGAAGGTTAACACAATGTTACATAACGCGTAGTTCAAACCCGCTTGTAACGCATCGTAAAGTTCCAGAAGCCCCCCCTTCCCCCCAAATTCGTTACGTAATTAATACTTGAACGCTCCCTATCCAGCTGCATCCAGTTAGTCTAAAAACCGTCCTCAACATTATTGGGAAAAGGCTAAGCAGATGATGAGATAATGATGAAAGGCGCCATCTTAGTTCTTACCTTCTGACGTGTCTTTTTGTGTGTTCGTTGTAGGAAAACTTGGTGCTTAACACAGACTTGCAAACACTGCATTGGAAACCATTTTTAATCTGAAAACAAACACAAAGTAACAATCAAACTCAAATTACTGACGTTGCTCATAAAGCTGCCAAACTAAAATTGGACTGGGCAGACCATGTCTGCCGGATGCCGGCAAAGCTGTAGGCCCACATTTCACAAAACTGGAGCCCTGAGACAGCCAGACGAGATCGCGGCAGACCGAGAAGAAGATGGCGGGTCGCTTTGGATAGCTTTCTCGTTAATTGGCGAGAAACGGAAAAAAAGTGGAAGGAATGGGGAGAGGCCTTTGCCCAGGAGTGGGAAATATTAAGCTAACAAAAAAAAAAAAAAACTGTTACTCATAGTTCAGTAAAAAGTTCAAATGGGACAAACGGATTGGCCAAATAAGAGGTTTGCTCCATAAAAGACGAATTATTAGCGAGGATTTCGTTCAAGTTTTATAACGTAATCAGGGACGAGCCCCATTGCCATAAACGGGCACAAATCCAGACTCCGTGGCTGCTACTGAGAAATTCCTGATGGAAAAACCCAATAACACTTTGTCCGACCTGGGTATCGAACCCGGGACCTCATGCTCAGCAGTCGCGTTTGCATTCCACTAAGCCATCGAGGCAATCAAAAAGTTTTATATTGTTCTTTTTTGGGTACGGAACGGTATTACTGAGACTTCGCTGTCCGTCCGTCCGTCTGTCACCAGGCTGTATCTCATGAACCGTGATAGTTAGCCAGTTGAAATTTCTACAGATTATGTATTTCTGTTGCTGCTGTAACAACAAATACTAAAAACAAAATAAAATAAATATTTAAGGGGGGCTCCCATACAAAATATGTTGTTGGTGTGGTTTTTATAAATAATGGTACGGAACCCTTCGTGCGCGAGTCCGACTCAAACTTGGCCGGTATTTTTATAGTCTAAGTTTAAAATTAAGTTGTTATGAGCGTTTACACCTTACGGCATTTCATACAAACTTTCAAGACCTTATTTTCCGAAATGACTGAACCTTTTTTAATGAAGCTTCAACGCATAAGCAGGACACATGGGATAAGACCCATGTATCCTGCTTATGCGTATAAAGCTAAAAAAAAGAATAAAAGTTTCTAAGAAACATTTTCGAAAAATTGTGTTACAGCTAAATTAGACCGATCATAAAATATCTATGGAAACAGTTTCCAATTATCTTTTTTTTAAAAGACCTATGAAAAATGTTTTTAGTAATTTTTTAGACCTATGTATCCTGCTTGTGCGTATTAAGTTTAATTAAAATCGGTTCAGTCATTTCGGAAAATAAGGACTTGAAATATTGTATGAAATAACGCTCTTAAGGGAAAAGCGAATTTTCTTATAATATTGAAGTTCGCGGGCTTTCGGCGGGCCCTTGCCCAGTGACATATTCTTACCTTCGTATGCCTCTTCTCAATATGGCTGATCAGCGTCAATTCGTGATCGAACCCAACAATACAGTCTTCACATTTGTAAGGCAGCTTCAGATAACCCTCGTTTTTAGCCATGCGCTCTCTTTCTTCCTGCAGTTCCTTTTCGGTAAGTATCACTATTCCTATCTTTCCTTCATACCTAAAGATAAATGTCGGAAAAGGCATTAATTTCAAGGAAATCAATCACACAAATTATAATAATTAAATTGAACTAAAATATCATCATTATTTTCCGTCGAGCCTTTTTCCAGCTGTTAACATTGGGGTCGGCTATCAGTCACCATCTGAATACCATTATTTGACATGGAGCGACTGCCTATTTGACCTCTACAACCCAGTCATTACTGGGTAATAGGATACCCGGTGAATGAAAACATCGTGAGGAAAACGGCATGTCATAGAACTAAACATTCGAAGACATGTGACATCTACCAACCCGCACTGGGCCCGCGTGGTGGATTACAGTCCACTCCCTCTTATACAGAGGAGGCCTGTGTCCCAGCAGAGGAAACATTATAGGCTGAAGATGAAGATGATGATGATGAATAAGATACCCCTTCGTAAGGCTGGTTGTCCAACTTTCGGGTCACTGACTACCTTTAACGACAGTCAAAGGTTTACAAATGACAGCCGGGACCAACGGCTTAACGTGCTTTCCGAGGCACAGAGGAAACTCGAATGTAATGGGTGGTTACTCATCCACGGACCAACCCAGGCAAGCGCGGCTTAACCCGAGCAGCTGATATTATTAAGCCACGAGCTCCTTATTTCGCACGGTTTTCACTAAGGGATGAAGTGATTCATCAAGGTATAGGTGTATAATTCATTAAGGTTTTGTGTAAATTGGCTCAAATAAAATCAAAAATATATTTTTTTTATTTCTCATAGGCCTGCATGGGCACTTATAAAACGTCAACAAAAAGGCTGAAATATACAATGAGATATCTTTTGTTGAAGATGTCGTAAAAAATATGCCGGCTGTACCTACAGCGAACCCGTGCGAAGCCGGGGCAGGTTGCTAGAGTTGATCGAAAATAACTTGCTCAACATAATACCATTCATCATTCATACAAAATATCCATATACATATTCTAAGTATTTATTGTGATACGCTTAGCTTTACAGAAAAACTTGAAGCTACCTATTTGAGTTTTAACAGTATTTTATAGTAGCTTTAGGCTGTCTATTATGAATTACGAACTTCGACAGGAGATTCAGTTTGTACCTCCGCTAAAGGTTTGCTATATATATGCCTTTTTTTTTTAGGATGGGAAATCATCAAATGACTTCTCCCGCTCTTGGCGGAGCGGAAGAGAGTGTCAGACTTGACTGACTAAAACCCATCCATGTTCCTTCTTAGCCCTTTGTGTTCCAGGGCCACGATATCTCTTTCGATCAACCCGTAGCCCTGGCAGTTGCTATATATGCCTGACTTAAAAAATATGTATTCAAAATTAATGGCCAAGGGTATTGACAACTTCAATGTTACTTAAAAACATATTCAAATATGTTTATAAGTAACTAGTAGTAACTTGTAGTTCGACGTGACGCGCCAGGTGCGTGGATGGCCTCCCGATATATTTACTTATGACGCGCCTGGGGCGTCATTGGCCATGAGTTGGTTAAATTGCTAAAATAGCATACCTCAACTCATTCCTCGTCTTTCTTTTCTTCCTCTTCAGCTCTGCTAGCGGCTCAGTTTCATTGTCCGAGGAATCATGTTCCACTTTGACATCAGTTTCAACTTCTATACATTCTGAATCAGATGGTTCTGGCTTAACGTCTATTTCGCTCTCCAACTTGGCGACGCCGTCTATTTCTATGCGTGTGCGTTGGAGGTTGTGCAGTTTGTTTATTTTGAGGATTGGTACCTGTGGAAGATGGTTTTTATATAATACTAGCTGTCCGGCGCAACTTCGTTTGCGTCACATTTTCCCCGTTTTCGCAACATTTTTCATTGCTGCTCCACTCCTATTGGTCGTAGCGTGATGATATATAGCCTATAGCCTTCCTCGATAAATGGGCTATCTAACACTGAAAGAATTTTTCAAATCGGACCAGTAGTTTCGGAGCCTATTCAATGCAAACAAACAAACAAACAATCAAATCTTTCCTCTTTATAATATTAGTTTAGACAAACTTCTGCCCGTGCCTTCGCCCGCGTCGAAAAAATATATCCTACTAGCTGTCCCGCGCAACTTCGTCTGCGTCACATTTTCCCCGTTTTTGCAATATTTTTATTGCTGTTCCGCTCCTATACAGCGCCATCTATTGAATACTTACTTAATCCAGTCAACAGATACCGCCATCTGTTAGAATCGTTTGGAGCTAACAGATAATTGTGACTTAATTTGCAATAATATTTTACGGATGGGAAATCTTCAAATGACCCCTCCCGCTCTGGGCGGAGCGGAAGGGAGTGTCAGACTTGTACTGACTAAAACCCGTCCATGTTCCTTCTTAGCCCTTTGTGTTCCAGGGCCACGATATTTCTTTCGAACAGTCCCGCAGCCCTGACAGGCATCGGCCCTCTCGGACCCCTTCCGATTTGCTGACATCTCCTTGAGGCGCGCGTGGAACACGAATGCGCCGTCGGCACGGCCTGTCGTCATAAGACGGACGGACGGTAAGCTAGCCCATTACTCACCGTCCACAGGCCCGTACCCACATGGTCCTCACATTCACGCTAATGTACAATTATGTTATTCTTACCTGATCCAGAAGCAAAGCTATGCTCTCTTGGACTTGTTGTTTGAATACTTCAATCTTTCTCAGCATATTATGGCATATATTGCAGATGTATGCATTTTTCAAGTCCATCTAAAAATAGAGAAATTTTTAGAGATGGCCCGATTAGGGAGTAACCAATAATTGCCGTGGATCGGCTTGAGCCGGGCACGTAACACCATTTAGTTCGGCACGGTGTCGAGTCACGTGATCATGTCCGAAACGAAACGAGGTGAATGGCGTGTTTTTCGATTTTATTGTATGAACATACCAAAAGCTCTTTCTGATCGATTCAAGGCACTATTCCAGACTCCAGCTGTGTTTACCTAACCAGTGAGAACTTCTGGAAAAAAATACAATTCCTACTGAATGGGGATAAAGCAGGTGGGGACTCTGGAATAAATCGTCTCAAGCCGATTTTACGTCGATAAGTGTGGTCACTCCCTTATTCAAGAATTCAAATAGAGACGGTAGGCTCATTGAGATGACACTTGTACCTTAAAAACAATTTTCTCATGAAATAGTATAAGAGCGCCTTCAAATTAGCCGCAAAGAGCCGCGCGGTGGCAGCGCGGCTGCAGCGCTGCCGCCGCGCTGCAACCGCTAGGTTCGAGCATCATAATGTTGTACATTTAATTTCACGATGGACTCTGATGACGAAACACTGCTGTTAGTGTTACTATTAAAACGAAAACAGACTTGTGCGTCTCGGGACGCTCGACAGATAACTTAGACTAACTAAAACGTAGTAAGCCAGACAGAGTGGTGCCGTAACACGCTACGTTACGAAGCGGTTTACCCTTTCATAAGAAGTTGTCAATTCAAAAAGATTTTGAAAACCTATGAAAACGTTGCCGTTATTTTGTACAAGTCAACAAACTGAATTTCATAAAGTAAAAGGCTACTGTGACCAAAAATGTCAAAATTACGAAATTCAAAAAACAAAAAACTATTCTACGAATTACTATCGTATTGCATCGTCACTAGTCGATCGATGAACTGATGCGCGGCCGTAGCGCGGGTGTAGCGCTGCAGTCGCGCGTTTTTTATTTATATGGATTAACAAAGCAGCGCGGCTGCAGCGCTGCAGCCGCGCTGCCAGCGCGCGGCGCTTTGCGGCAAATTTCAAGGCGCCCTTAGTCAACTAAATCGAACATTCTCATTCTGCTTTCCATTTCTAAAAATATACATCGAACGGCCATATTGGAAAACTACGATGCCAATTCATAATGTCATTCCTATACCTATGTATTTATCATTAAAATAAGGTTCAAACAACAAAAAATCTATGCAAATAAGTCAAGGGACATTAGAATAGAACAAAACTGCAGTAACTCACCCCAGGTTTTATGTAATTCTCCAAAAATGCAGTATGTTTACATGAACAAAAATTTATGAAAACAGCGTTTTGTGATGTGCAGCAAATGCAAACTTTGTTCAAGTCGGTGACATTTGGTTCAAAAACATAATCTTGTACGTTTAGATGCAAAAACGACGTCATTTTTATTTTATTTACGAAGACAACAATTTTAGAAACCAATTCTCGACAGACATTCTACATGTTCAACAAAAAAACAAACGTTTCTATTCACTTTTTTTTCTTTCTTTCGTTTCGTTTTTTCTACATGTTCCGGGTTTTTTCTTAATTTCTATGAAAATATCCAGTTGAGATTTTGATGGTGTACTGAGAACTTTAAATAAAATTATCTATATTATTTGATGAAATACAAAATATTTTTAATTACTTCTTGAGTCGTACCTCTGGAAGAAGGCAAAATATTGTAACCGTGCGTTTAACGGATAGTTAAAAAAGGCAACGTTTTGTTCACCAAGTTTCTTATTTGAATGATTATGCTAGATCATTGTATATTAAAATTCACCAGCTATAATACTTTCCAAATAAATATAAAGTAACTTTGATTTCACTTATTTATTCAAACATTTTTTTTCTGAATATTGGCATCAAAAACATATGTTTACGCTTGAGGAACAAACAAATAATAAAACGCTTTTGACATTTATATAATAATGGCCGTAGCGTGCCCTTTCGCGGAAAACAGTTTGTTTTTTTAAAATTACATATTTACAATTTCTGAATGAAAATATGTGTTAATTGTTGATTGTTAACCTGAACAACTAAAATGGAATCTGAAGATAATATTATTTGCTGTGGCTGCCTTAGCTCTGGCCGCAAAATGACACTCTTAGTAGAATATTGGAAAAGGCAGTCTTTTAGGGAAATTATAAGCGAAATAAATGTAAGTTTACATTTTCATGACTTTCTCTATGTTTCTAGACTACTTATTTCTACATCTAAAAGGGCCAGGCTCATCTTTTTCACATAACATGTCTCCGTATAATAAAGTTCTTTTCAAATGAAATGTCATAAATAGTATTGATATTATAATTTTAACGTGATTCATATTACTATCGCAATTTCTGCTAAAGTAGCCTTAGGACCCCAGTATAAGCTTCCCTGATGGTCACTCAATAAAAGAAAAACCTAAATATTATCTTTTTCTCAGTTTTCAGAAGGAGACAGTATACCGCTGTGGTTGTGTTGGGAATGTGACGCACACATGAACCGCTTCACAAAGTTCAAGCAGCAAGTTAAAACCTCATACTCCTTGTTCTATGATCATGTTAAACAGGTATGTAAAAAGTTGTTCAATCTTAAGCCAGCTTACAATTTATTGCTGTACACTATAATCGTTAATCATGCATAAAAAATATGCTTACTTGTACCTAGATAACAATTAAGAAAAACATAATATGTAATTTTACTAAGCTATATGTATACCTATTGACACATTGTTTTTTTAATCTTTTGACTTTATATAATTAGTAAACATTGACTTTTCACTCTACTTTTCATTTTGACATTGGATTAAAATCATGTTACAATTACATTAATGGGGATATATCTTTATTTAGCGTTTTTGATGACAAACTAACTATTATAATTATTTTGTAAATAAAAGTACTTATTATTATTATTTATTGTTGCGGCCTAGAACTTGGCCACTTTGGCTTTTTATGCTAATTTTAATATTCCTACACTGGCAACGGTAGTGTATGTGAAACTGTTTAATATTGAGATCCTACAGTACCATTCACACAGAAATAAATATTATTCTATTCTTCTATTCTATAATAATGAGTAATAATTATCACTGCTTAAGAGATATTTCTCGACGGCATGTAAAGCCAAGTCAGGTTCCCACGGGTGTTAAAGCTCAGACACCAGGCTAGGCACTAACTCTACAAAAACCTTTATTTTCTTTTGTAGATTAAACACTACAAAGTTTTTTTTTATTTCAGAATACAAACCTCTCCAAACTACAGCCCACACCGAGACTAACAACAAACAAATTATTCAACATTTCACTACAAGACGATATCGACCATGAACCATTCACAATAATAAAAACAGAAAAAAACACCGAACAACCAACCTCTTTAATCAACCAGGCAGAATATCAAGATGCCTTTGACACAAACTCGGATGACGAAAAACTAATAAACATCAAACCGAAAAAAAAGAAATGTATGAACAGAATAATTTTAGCAACGAAAAGAAGAAAGAAAAAGCGGAATAGGAAAGCCGTAGAGTTGTTTAAAGAGATTGAGTTGAGTAGAGAAGAATTGGTCGAAGAGAGAAGAGTTGCCATGTTGAAAGAAGACTATGTTAATGCTATGTTTCGGTGTGAAAGATGTATTTTGTCTTTCCCTAACGCAGAGGATTTGAAGGATCATGTTAGTGTTAAGCATGAATTGGTAAGTTTTTTTTTTTTAATAGTTTTTGTACTTAAGATCTTTATCATCTGCCTAGCCTTTTCCCTAATATGTTGGGATAGGCTACCAGTCTAACCGGATGTAGCTGAATACCAGTATTTTACATGGAGCAACTGCCTGTCTGACCGCTTGTTGACCGCTTGCGACTGCTGTCTGATTTTGACAGGGCTTTTAGATGGCTGATGGTTATAAGGACTAACTTAGGCTACTATTACTTTAGAAAAAGTATTAAGGTCCGTCCAAAAATAATTAAAATTCATGAAATTGTGAACATAATCCGATTCAAACATGGAAGTAATATACTTTATAATAATTTCAAGTGGACAAACAGGTTGCGGGCAACAGTTAGTTTGAATCAAAAATGCTATCTGCTAAGATCCTTGCATACTTTTTTACTTCATCATCATCATCATCATCATTTCATCCGAAAGATGTTCACTGCTGGACATAGGCCTCCCCCAACGCCATATTGACAAAGGGGAGGTTTTGCCATAATCGCCACGCTTGGCAGGCGGGTTTGCGATCGCAGTACGGTTGTCACAAAAGCGCAGAGAACGCTGCTGCCCTTTCTCTGGCAAGTCCCTTAATCGCCTCTTACGACACCCACGGGAAGAAATCATCATCATCATTTCATTATCATTTCAGCCGAAAGGCGTCCACTGCTGGACATAGGCCTCCCCCAAGTGTCGCCACATTGATCGGTCCCGTGCGACTCGCATCCAGCGGATCCCCGAAACCTTCACCAGGTCATCGGTCCACCTAGTGGGAGGCCTTCCAACGCATCGTCTCCCGGTTCGCGGTCGCCATTCCGAACTTTTCGGCCCCATCGGCCATCTGTTCTGCGAGCAATGTGCCCTGCCCACTGCCACTTAAGTCTGGCAATTCTTCGGGCTACGTCGGTAACCTTGGTTCTCTTGCGGATATCCTCATTTCTGATTTGATCATGCAAGGAAACTCCGAGCATAGCTCTCTCCATTGCCCTTTGGGTGACTTTGAGCCTTCTGATGAGGCCCATTGTGAGCGGCATTGTGAGCGGCCACGTTTCGGTCCCGTATGTAATCACTGGCAACACACACTGGTCATAAACTTTCGTCTTGAGACACTGCGGTAAGTTGGACGAGAAGATACCACGCAGCTTCCCGAACGCTGCCCAGCCGAGTCGGATTCGACGATTGACCTCTTTCTCGAAGTTAGACCTACCCAACTGGACCGTTTGTCCCACTCTTTCGGAAGCTCTACTGAGGTCATCGAGCATTGTACTAAGGTCCTCCATGGTCTCAGCCATGACCACTATATCGTCGGCAAATCGAAGGTGAGAGATGTACTCGCCATTGATGTTGATGCCTAGCCCTCTCCAGTCCAGAACCTTGAAGATATCTTCCAGTGCAGCGGTGAACAGTTTCGGAGATATGACGTCTCCCTGTCGCACACCTCGCTGCAGAAGGATAGGTTCCGAGGTCTGGTCCTGAAGTCGGACTGACATGGTGGCGTTTTTGTACAAACACTTCAACACCTCGATGTACCGATAATCAATTTGGCACCGTTGGAGAGACTGCAGTACAGCCCAAGTCTCGATCGAATCGAAGGCTTTCTCAGGAAGAAAAGCTTTTGTTTTTCTCGGGAAGATATAGGATGGTGCTATTCTTTACGTCCGACACCATACAGAACAGACACAACTCTTATATGTACTTCATCCACGTTCAATCAATACTCTATTCTTACTTACATATACATACATACAAATACAGTCCCAGTCCAGTGGCGTTATATATAACGCCACTAAGGGACTGTGCATTTTATATTTTTATGTTTTTTTACGTTTTTTTTGTTTATAGCGTTATAGAGAGTTGTCGTTAAATGGAGATAAGATAAATCAGAATTAGAAAAAGAAAAAGTTTATTTAGACTACTGTTAATAGTTATGTACATAAAAAAGAATCTTATTTGAACGCTATTGCGTATAGTCTGTTATTTTTGTCTGACGACTTTTGCTGCACCAGTAATGTTGTTGTATTTTTTTAGTTATTTCATTCATATTTTGCGATATTGAGGCATCTTGTTGATAAAGGAAGTAATTTTCCAATAATTTAGCTGCTTCCAGAGCTTTTTTAATGCTCGGCGGAGGTTCAGGCTCATACATCTCATCTTCTTCATCTCCTTGTTCTCGATCCTCAGTTTTTTTCACTGAATCCAAAATTTCTTTGTCTGTGAGTGAAGCCGTTGTAATCAGGCAATCGTCTACTTCGATGTAGGTTTGAAGATTTGCCGTATTTCCTGCCATGTTGAACTGTTGAAGCCACTCAGTTAATGGAAGGTTGTCTTCGCTATCAAAATCAGGTTCTGTTTTCACCTCATCACTCGTAGAATTGGTACAAAGTCCAGCATATCGAAAAGAGTGCTGTATAGTTGTGGGTGTCACTTCTTCCCAGGCTTTAGATAAAAAAATTACTCCATGCAGCATATTAACAGAAGTTTTACCCTCAGATTCGATTAGCTCCATCAATAATTTCCTTCTGTAGTGACCCTTGAGGCTTTTAATCACACGGTCAATTGGCTGTAAGACTCTAGTCGTATTTAGAGGAAGAAATGCCAACTCTATGTTGTGAAGGTTGGATATAAACGGGTGGGCTGGGCAGTTGTCAACGAGAAGTAAAATTTTTCGTCCCTTCAATTCTGCATCCCACTTTCGCACTTCTTCTTCAAAAAGTTCACTGGTCATCCAAGCTGATATATTAGCTTTATACGTCACTGGCAATTTTTTTAAGTTCTTAAAAGAGCGCGGATTTTTCGAGTTGCCTATTACCATTAGTTTTTTTTTTCTGTGCCTTCCATATTAGCAGCCACAAGAACTGTAATACGCTCTTTGGAAAGCTCTCCTCCTGCACACTTTGCTCCTTTAAATTTTAGAGCTTTATCTGGAGTCAACTTATAGAAAATTCCTGCTTCATCAGCATTGAAAATATCACTTGGGGCGTATTTTTCTGTGAATTTTGACCACACTCTATTCAGCCAATCATGGGTCACATTCGTATCAAGACTTCGTGCTTCCCCACTTATTTTACCATAGATGATATGATGACGTTGCTTGAATTTTCCGAGCCATCCTTCTGATGCTTTGAAAGAAGTTAAACCAAGTTCTTCAGCAAAATTCTCCGCCTTAGCTTTGACGAGCGGCCCCGTGATAGACTTATGATTCTGGCGCTCTCGGTGAAACCATGATAGTATAGATTGATCCAAATCTTCGTATTTAGGTTTCTTTAATTTTTTGGAAGATTTCCCCTCGCCCTCAGCTTGGAGAATTTTTTCTTTGTTTTGCCATATTGTGGCCACAGTAGAGCGGCTAAATCCAAAGCGTTTGCCAACATCACTTATCTTTTCTCCCGTTTCTATTGCGCGTATCAGTAAAACTTTTTCGTCAATACAGAGTGATTTTCTTTTACTAGACATGTTCACAGTTTGAAAGTCGGTGAGCAACTAAGAATATGCTAACGTTTAGCCCACCCACCCACCTACTTATTTGTCATGGTCAACAACAGTCTACACGTGCAAGCAATCCCAATTTGTAAACAAAAGAACGAATTTCTTGGAAGTTCGGTATGCATGATGCCGACAGTCGAGTTTATTGCGGGCTAGGATAGTAAAACGACAAAAGAACGCACACAGCTGTGCAGTTGTTACTAATTTTAGCAACTTAAATGGTACTTTTTATTACTCAATTGTTGTCGTAATTGAGAGTGGGTGTAATGCTTTGTAGAGTTTATCATTGTATGGAAGACAAGCTTAACCAACCAAAGCCAATTGATTTCGACGCTTTAGGGAGTTTGTCGTTAAATCAAGTGACGTTACATGAAGTTTATATGTATACAACGTGTAACTTTAAATGCGCAATACCTGAAAATAGTTTGATCAGAATAACGAGCAGAATCAATTGAACCACTTTTTAAAATAGGTCACATTTTTTCAAAAAATCTTCATTAAAAATGCTGCCCTGTCTATTCGTTCATAGGTCAAGCCATAACGTGCGCAAACCCGCCAAAATAGGTAAACAAACACAAATGTTTGTCGTCCAATTTAAATTTTATCATAAGCGGGAAAAAAAGAAAGAAAGAAAGAAAGAAACAATCAGAATTTCCAGTAAAACTAAAACAGCACATAAAACCTTTACGTTTTTTTTAATGATAATTTTTCTCTCAGAATTAGGTTAATTGAATTAAAAATCATTTGGGGTGTCTGAGGTTTTGCGCTTTTAACGTTACACGTTGTATACAAATAAATAAAATTGAAGTGTCTGTTTGTTATATTAAAATAACCGCTTTTTACCACATGCATATTAATTTATATACGGTACATATATAAAATGTAACATTTTTTACAAATTTTGTCTGTCTGTTTGTTCCGGCTAATCTCTGGAACGGTTGGACCGATTTGACGGGTCTTTCACTGACAGATAGCTGATGTAATAAGGACAAACTTAGGCTACTTTTATTTTGAAGAAAATCTAAATTTTAAAAAGAAACTAAATGCAACATTACTTTTTCATTCCACGCGGACGAAGTCGCGGGCACAGCTAGTCAATAATAATAATCATTATTAATAAGTTGGTCTACTTTCCTTTCAGAACTCAAAAAAGTTCAAATGCGATATATGCGAGTGTTCGTTCGCTTCGGAAGTCGCTTACAACTATCATACAAATAAACATAAACGAAGATATGAATGCATATCGTGTTCTGAGCGATATGGAAGTAAAAGAGGTGTTGTGAAACATTATGAGACCATACATTATCTTGGGTGAGTAACATGTAGCGAGCTACAAAAAGCAACTTATAACAAAAAGTACCTACTACAGCGCCATCTATGATAAAAACTGAATAACTAATATGGTCTAAATCTCGCAAGCAAAGTTTACAGCGACTTAAGAGCGTTTACGCCTTACGATATGTCATACAAACTTTCAAGTCCTTATTTTCCGATATGACTGAACCGATTTTAATGAAACTTCATACGCATAAGCAGGATACATAGGTCTAAAAAGTTACTAAAACACATTTTCGAAAAATAGTGTTACGGCTAAATTAGACCGATTATAAATTATTTATCGAAACAGAAATTTCCAATTACCTTTTTTTTGTTTTAAAGACATTTCGAAAATGTTTTTTAGTAACATTTTAGACACATATAACCTGCTTATGGGTATTAAGTTTTATTAAATCAGTTCAGTCAGTGACTTGAAAGTTTGTATGAAATGCCGTAAGATGTAAACGCTCTTAAGACAATATAGAGAAACCCGACAACAACTGTCGGGCAGTTGCCCACCAGACATAACACCGGTCGGAGGATCCTCCCTTTTCTAAGGAGTATCGAGGAACTTTACACCCTGTTCCTCATACTCCTATAAACATAATATCACGCCTATAATCTCCGAAGGGTTAAGCAGAGGTGAATCTAATAGTAACAGCCACATTTTGCCAGTTGTTTAAGTCCCATGTAGGGCGGCTTTATTGCCATCATCCGGGCACGAAAGCAGTATCCGTGGCTGCCACTGAGAAATTCCTGATGGAACAACCCAATAACGATTTGCCCGACCCCCGGGATTCGAACACGTGACCTTATGCTCATTAGTCGCGATTAGGGCCACTAGGCCAACAAGACAGGTTCTTTTAAAACATATGTAAATACTCCTTACTCCAAGTCAACATTAACATGATTATTTTATTTTCAGACCATCGATAGAGGTCGATGTTCAAATTCATCAACAAAATGGCGGAATCACGAACGATGCAGACGGCAAGGAGGATAATAGGTGAATATAATAACAATTTAACTTAAAAATATAAAAATACATAAATAAACGCCTTTTTACATGGAGGTATGCAAAATCTACAGAATGCTACCTACCAGGTGTGCGTTTAGATATCGGATGACCGTATCTGAGAATGTTCATGTTTTCCTCAATGTTTTTCCTTTTATTTTAGCATTTATAGTATTTTGATATATATTTATATGTATGTATTACTAGCTGTCCCGCGCAACTTCGTCTGCGTCACATTTTCCCCGTTTTCGCAACATTTTTCATTGCTGCTCCGCTCCTATTGGTCGTAGCGTGATGATATATAGTCTATGCTAATTCTAATACCTCCAAGAATATGTGTACAAAGTTTCATGATGATCGGTTGAGTAGTTTTCGCGTGAAAGCGTAACAAACAAACTTACATTCACATTTATAATATTTGTAGGGATGACATGCATTTATAGTAATTTTGATATATGTTTACATTATTTTATATTATATGCTTTTAGTATGTCTTATTAAATTATTTATATTACAGATAGACACCTACCACTGCTTGTCTCTGCATCACCCAAAGGTTGACCGCCTCCGTACATTGTACTTGAAGTGTTAAATGAATAAATAGGGCCTCTGATGTTAGATTTACGCCGGTTGTGAATACCAGACCATACCATACTAGACCTAAAGACAAGTTTTTTTTTTTAAACTTTGCCCTGTACTAGGAATTTCTCCTGTATCATGGGTGCGTTTACAAACATTTAAACTCATATACACAAACAGCCAGACCCGGAACAACAATCTGTAGGCCAGACAAATGCTTGCCTTCATTTCTACAAGGCCTAATGCTGATTTATAGTATGTGTCAAGTCGGTATTGTTTATTTGGTACATAGATAGACAATGTCGTAGTTTCCTCTTTCGAGTTTTTGGCTTTTAAAACGTTTTTATGTTAGCTTCACCTTCAAAATCTTAGATGTTAAATTTGACCCACTTCCCGATTTCCGATTGAGCTGAAATTTTGTGTACATGTTTAGTTTGGATGACATAGCTTGGTTGGTTAAGTAAGGTCAGCCAAGCCTTCGGGCATTACAAACATCTAATACAGCAAAATTTTTTAGTCACCGTCCAAATTTTTCTAGGCATTATATATCATTCACTAACACCATTTTGGAAAAAAAATCGATATGTGAAATTTTCATATTTTCATATGAAATAATTTTCTCGAAAAAAAATCCGCACTGCCTGGTCACTAAGTTAAACGTTAAAAATACTACACTTGCCGCGCAAACATTGAATGGGGCGGGGGCGGCCAGCCCGCGTAGTTACCCAGCGTGTACCTACGCACGGCGCGGCACAGTCCATGATATCTCAATATTTTTGTATTGAGTGATACTAAAAGAAAAAACACGTATTCAATGGTTTTCGCCAAAGATTAAAATGTCTAAATTTGGACGGTGACTAAAAAATCATGCTGTATACATACTAACTTCTCCCCGCGACTTCGTTAGCGTAGAAATTTTGATGGGTTTTAAGGGTATGAAAAATAAATGTTAGCCGATTCCCAGATCTATCCGATATGCACACAAAATTTCGCACAAATCGGTTCAGCCATTTCCGAGGAGTTTGGTAACAAACACCGCGACGCGAGAATCCATACTAATATTCTAAATGCGAAAGTCACTCTGTTTGTTTGTTTGTTACCTTTTCACGACTAAACGGCTGATCGGATCTTAATGAAATTTGGCAAGAAGATAGATTTCAACCTGGGGAAGGACATAGGCTATACATCATCACGCTACGACCAATAGGAGCGGAGCAGCAATGAAAAATGTTGCGAAAACGGGGAAAATGTGACGCAGACGAAGTTGCGCGGGACAGCTAGTTTTATATAATAGATATAATTTCAATCTTCTTCTTAGCGTGTCGATGGCAATCTAAATTGTGTCAGCCCAAAACTGAGCCACTAGTTTGGCGCTCTCAGTAGCGTCCATCAGTTCCCGTAACGAGCAAACAGCAGGACACGCAGGACACGATATTAAGTGTCGCATCGTTTGTGGAACGGCACCACATTTACACTCCAGGGCAGAGTCATTAATGAATCTCCACCTGAGCAGGTTTTCCTTGCTGCAACCAACCTGGGTCCGAAGTCTATTTAAAGACTTCCAAGTCAGCCATGGCAACTCATGTCCAGGTGGAAGACTTTCAGCAGGTGGAACGAATGGGTTAGGTAAGGAAGCACTACCTCGACACAGCGTTAGTCTCTCCTTAGACCGCTCGCCAGTGAGTGGGGTGACACACTTCAAAAAACTGTTTCGGCTTTTCAACCTTTGCGGCACGAGGGTATTTAAATGCATAGGGTGTCGTGTATCTGAAGCCATTTTGGCTCTTTCATTACAGCTTGCCACTGTTCGGCGTATTTCTGGTGGCGCTATCCCTGCCAGTGGGTACAGCATCTGTACCGGTGTCGGTTTAAGGCAACCAGTGATGATCCGGCACGTTTCATTCAGAGCTGTATCCACTAACTTTGCATGAGCTGAACGGCTCCATACGGGGCACGCAAATTCGCCAGCTGAGAAAGATAGCGCCAGCGCAGAAGTCCGCAAGACATGAGGCGAGCACCCCACTTTGAAGAAATTAGTCGCCGTAAGAGACCGTTGCGAGTGTGCACCTTCTGCTTGATGGTATTGCAGTTTTTGCTGAATGTCAATGATCTGTCCAGAGTAACCCCAAGATATTTTGGAAAGTTGCTGTGTTCGATAGGCACTCCACCCCAGACGATGTTAAGTCTGCGCCCAGCCTCTCTGTTTCGCAGGTGGAAAATGCAAGACTGTGTTTTGCTCGGATTGGGTTTGAGTGAATTAGCGACGTAGAATGTGGATAATTCACCGAGAGCATCTGACAAGCGGACCTCGACCTCCTCAAAGGTGGTGGCTTGGGAGGTGAGGGCAAGGTCGTCTGCATAGAGGAAACGGGACGAGTTCGGGGTTGAAGGTTGGTCGTTAGTGTATATATTAAATAGAAGCGGTGCCAAGACACTACCTTGGGGCAGGCCGTTCTTTTGTGTTCTCCAGCGACTCTTATTCGAAAGGAGGTGGACCTGGAAACGGCGGTTGTGAAGAAGCTCCCGGAGTATGCGAATAAACCTCTGATCGTTGATCAAAGTCTCCACCTTCCACAAAAGCCGTTTGAGGTTGACCGTATCGTAAGCAGCTGAAAGATCCACGAACACAGCGCCTGTGACCATTTCTGCCTCGAAACCATCTTCAAGGTGTTGAACGAGTTTAAGGGTCTGGTTGCTGCAAGACTTCACAGGCCTGAAACCAGCTTGCTCTGGGATCAGTTTCGGGTCAATAACGCTCGTAAGACGGTTCAGCAGCAGTCTCTCGAAAAGCTTGTATGTGTGACACAGTAGAGAGATTGGACGAAAGTTTTTGGGGTCGTCTGCTGCTTTACCTGGCTTAAGTATTGCTATGACCTTCGATTTTCTCCAGAGACGGGGAACTGCAGCTGATTCCAGACAATTGTTAAATAGTTGCAGCAACCACGACACAGCAACTGGGCCAAGTTGTTTTATCTGTTCAACTGAGATGTCGTCCATTCCGGAGGCTTTACCGCACTTAAGACCCCTAATCGCTACGATGTTATCAGTAAGGTTGAACGGTTTACTAATATCGTCGCAATCCCCATCTTGGTTTTGTGACTTCGGGACTTTATTTTGACGGCGTGTTGGTTTGCCATTTGCAAGCAGTTGATAAGCTATCTGGTTGGCGGTAACTTGGCTTGGTGGTGAAGGGTGAGGGGACTCACTAGTCAGCTTTCTGATAGTGCTCCAAGCTTTTTTACTATTATGAGTCATATCTATACTGGTTACAGTGTTGATCCACCTCTCCTGCCTGTTTTCAACTAATTTTGATAGCAACATATCTCCAGCTAACGTAGTTTCCTCCGAGAAAGGGTCAGTACGGTACAATGATTCATATCGGTTCAGCAGTGCACAGGAATCTGTCGACAGCCCTGGAATGTAGGAAGTCCTGCAACCCCTTGGGATGTGTCTTCGAGAAGTAGTGGACACAATATCAACAAATTTGTCGTAGTTTTGCGGGGTTGGCGAGACATTCAAGAGGGCATTATCAACAGAACGCGTGAAAGACTTCCAGTCAGCCTTGGTGTAGTTAAATCGGCGCCTGAAGGGGAAACTTACTGGCTGAACTACAGGTTTGATGCAGCACATTATAGGTCTGTGTTGAGTGCGAGGAATAGGCGAACATACGCTTTTGGAGCACTGTGAGCCGATAGATGAGCTGGCGAAGATAAGATCTGGGTTGTATCCGCGTTTCCAGCGGCCACTGTTAAATGAGGCCGGTTGTTTGGCATCATGAATAAGCGTCAAGTCATTGGCCTCAGCCCATTCCTCGACTGCTTCTCCGCTAGCATCCGTTTCATTGTAGCCCCAGTTGGTGCCATGACTGTTGAAGTCACCGATTACAACTCTAATTGGTTGGCTGCTAAAGTTCTCTGGGGGAGTGAAACAGAAAGTGGTACCAGGTGGGTTATAAACGGCACTGATGCTGCAGTTGCCAACATCTAAGGTGATAATCTCTATGCCGTTCTCGTTTGAGCACTTGGAGGATAGTATGCTTACGCCGGGAGCAGCAAACACTGCGTTACCGTGCTTCGGGTGACAGATCTCGGCGATAAGCGTAAGTCCATCGATGTGGGGCCGACTTTGGGTTACATCTCGGTGAGTCTCTTGGACGCAGAGAATGTCGCAGTGAGTTTTGCGGTAGAGATAGGAAAGAATTTCTGATTTGTCTTGTGAGAAACCTACTATGTTGACCGAGACTACGCACAAAGCCGGTTTTATAAGTGGACTTTGGATTGCCATCGTGGTGAAAGGATTAGCCAGTCAGCGTGGGGCTCGCTGACTGCCCAGGGTGCGCCGAACGTATAGTGACTCAGTAGATACGTCGCTCGCGGAGGCTCCTTTCTTGCACCCCAAATAATTTCAATAATTCCTACTTATTACTTCTTACAGTACAAAACAATCATCAGCAACATTTCAGTGTGAATATTGTGACAAGAAATTCAGATGGAAGGCTTCACTGAGGAAACATGTCGAGGCTCATCGAATAGAGACCGGACAGAAACGGAAGCCATATTGTGAACCCTGCAGGTGAGGGAATAAGACCTCTATTTGCTTAGCAAAGTCAGTATACACCGTCCTGCGACATTCTCAGGCGGGAGAACGAATTTCATCTTTAAAATGTTTGTCGTTAGGTATGTATTTGCAAACTTCTTCAGCCTGCAGTTTCGAAGTGAATTGACTGTCAATCAGTATACTCAAAACTTTTACCACATTAACACTATCAATGGTTTGTATTTTTTAGGTTTAAAGGACTTTTTGATAGAAATGCATTATACAAGGTGTTGTTTTGCATCCTCGTCAAAATTCAGGATGTTGTCACAAAAGACATAAACAATCAATATAAATTACGGTACCTAGTAAATTATAAAAAAACACTGCATTTTTTTGTTGTTTAAATTTGTCAATATTTCAAAATAACCCCCTTAACGTGGTTTAGGGATTATGAAATTATCGAAAAAACGTTTGAGGTTTTGTTTGTGTGTAAGTGACGTTATAAGGCGGGGATCAGACGGCCCGTGTTTAAAACACGGGTGGTTCACAGTTACCGATTTCAGTAAATAAATAAAAAAAAGAAAATTACCTACTCATTTTATTATTGATTCGGGTCGAGAATCATTAGCATAGTTACCTCCTAGAATTTGACGAGGTTGCAAAACAACACCTTGTATTTATTTTATTGAGGTTTATGATAAGATTATTATCGTTGAGCCAGTTTAGTATTCATTTTAGAGAATTATTTATTACATCTTTTTCTTTACAGGTTATCGTTTTCAAATACATCCAATCTTCAGAAACACGTAAAAACTAGTTCTAAACATCAAATACAATTAAAACTTAGGTAAGTACTTGTGTAGTCGTGTTACCTACTATCTGTCCCGCGCAAGTCCGTCTGCGTTACATTTTCCCCGTTTTGGCAACATATTTCATTGCTGCTCCGCTCCTGTTGGTCGTAGCGTGATGTTATATAGCCTATAGCCTTCTTCGATAAATTGGCTATCAAACACTGAAAGAATTTTTCAAATCGGACCGGTAGTTCCTGAGATTAGCGCGTTCACGCAAACAAACAAACAAACTCTTCAGCTTTATTATTAGTAAAATGTATTAGATTTTTAACCTACTTCTAAAAAAGGTGGAGGTTATGTATTCGACCAGCACAATTTTGCTCCAAAGTTAAAAAGCGAAGTCTTGTAAAAAACGAAGACCCCATGCATCTGTTATCCGTCTTACAAAATCTGTAGGTACTTAAAATAAATAAATTAAAGAGGTATAATTTGTTTGTATGTAGGGGATAAGAAATCGAAATTCAATTTGTCCGTCAGTCAGGTAATACAAAAATATTGAACACGTATTTTTGTTTTATCATCATCATTCTCTTGCCCTTATCCCAATTTATTTGGGGTCGGCGCAGTACGTCTTCTTCTTCCATACTTCTCTATTACTTGTCATCTCATGAGATACCTCCTTTCTTGCCATATCATCCTTCACACAGTCCATCCATCGTTTCTTTGGTCTTCCTCTACCCTTATACCCATCCACATTGTTTTATTAAATTAACAAAAAAATACTAAGTTAATACGCAGTAAAGTTGGAGAGTGGGGGCTCACTACGTCACAGCTAGGTTTAAAATTTACTCAATCTTGACGTCATGCGCCATTTTAACATATATATCTCCGTAATTTGTTTGATTACGTGAAAAAGGAAAAATATTTGTGCAATACTGTTTAATAATCTACTTTTTTTAATTTATTTTTTACGGTTGGGAAATCTTCAAATGACCCCTCCTGCTCTGGGGGGAGCGGAAGGGAGTGTCAGACTTGTACTGACTAAAACCCATCCATGTTCCTTCTTAGCCCTTTGTGTTTCAAGGCCACGCAAACACAAAATTAGAAGTTGGCGATTAGACCAAAAAAATTGTTTTTCTCATAGATTTTTAATGTAACTTGCGCAGGTCACTGGCCGAAAAAATACATGAAATCGCCATTCCTTTTTTAAATTTGATTTTGTTTAAAAAGCGTAATTGAAATACATATTTAGACCTTAATTTTCAACCACCAGGAAACTAACAGAATCTCTCCTCGAAGACACGTCAAACCCCGAGAAGCATCAACAGCGAATAGACCAGATCAGAATTTCTGTAAACACAGCTAAAGAGCAGTATCCATGTCCTCAATGTGACAAGAAGTTCCAATGGCGGGGCAATCTGCTGAGGCACCTTAAAAGTCATGTCGCTAGGTAAGACGTCACCAACTGCCTGATTTTCCTTAAAATAAACATTTTTATATTGCCAAAAATAGTAAATGATCACCAAAATTAAAACCCCATTTAAATGTGAAATTAAAACCAAAAATTGTACACTGTTCTATCCTATTAAAGCAAACTCCAAACCACAGCTCTAAACTACGCCGTAGTTGACGTAGCCCTGCCACGCGGGGCTCCTATTTCTTTCGGCAGGGATTAAAGTAACCTAATAACCACGTGAGAGACAATTCTTTGTGTGAATGCGGTCTAGAGGAGGATACTCTAGAGCACTTGTTTTTTTCCTGTCCTCGTTTAACTGCTCCCCTTTACGATTTACTTCCTGCTGATATCCCCCGCCCAGTTAACATTCCTTTCCTTCTATCTCTAGCTCACTCCCCCGCAATTAAAATTCTTTACAAAGTTAATATTATTAAAATCCAGTTATAACTATTATACATTTTCCTTTTTTTTATATATTACTTGGATGTTTTAACACTTATTTGTGCCGTTTTTTATGTACTAACTAAAAAATGTTTTGTCCTTTGTAGCATGAACTATAACGGACGACATGGCTACAAAAACTGAGCGATAGTCTTCAAATAGTTCGTACTATTCGACCATTGACATCTCGTACCTTGACATTGGCAAAATCATCGAATGTTGATCGATGGAGCCATAACCTTAAAAAATTCAATTGAATTGAAAGTAACCTAACACGAAGGGGATTTCGGGGGCTTGGTTCGCTCGCTTCGCTCGCTCTAGACCCCGCCATCCCCTTCGAACCTAAACTGTCCGAATCGGGGTGCCGAATGTCCCGAGCTCGCTTCGCTCGCTCTTGCATACTAAGTTCTCCTTGTCACAAGATTTGGTGATCATTTACTTTTGTCTTTGAATATACATTTTTTTGATGTTTATCTTGTGTTTTTGGTGAAGTAACTTAGGATCTAAAAATATTTTTTGGTCATAATATTTAGTCTTAATGTAAAATACTGGTATGTAGCTAAATACCTATATTGTACATTGAGCGACTGCCTATCTGACCTCCACCATGCGGTAACATGGTAAAACGATATCTGTTGGTAAGACTGATTATCAAACTTTCGGACCACTGACTACCTGTAAAGACTGTCAAAGATCTACAAATGACAATCGGGACCTTGGTATTTAATTAATGGTAAACCCATCGGACCCACCTTGATAAGCTCTCTTAACTGTTTTTTTTATTTAGTGACGAGCCCTTCTTATTATACTACTAGCTGTCCCGCGCAACTTCGCATTTTCTCCGTTTTCGCAATATTTATCATTGCTGCTCCGCTCCTATACAGCGCCATCTATTGAATCAATCCAGTCAACAGATACCGCCATCTGTTAGAATCGTTTGGAGCTAACAGATAATTGTGACTTAATTTGCAATAAAATAATACTGCGACTATAAATTGAGATGTAAGCTATCCTATCTTTCAAGTTGGATCGAACTGCACACGGTGTGCAAGTTTGATTAAAATCGGTTTAGTAGTTTAGGAGTCCATCCCCGACAAACAACGTGACACGCAATTTATATATCTATATGTCGCAGTCTGATGATTTTATTCCGTTTAGACTTTCACCATGTGGGCAGAACATGGGTTTCGTGCAATGAAAACACACACACACTGTACACTGCTTTTATCGAACTAACAAATTACTTGAAATTACAATCCAACAAGGCACCATGAATCGGGTTACAGTTTCGGGACGTCTCGACTCCGCGGTGGTCAGACTCAGACTGTCCGCCTCGCTGGGAGCTCGAAACATCACGACTCTGCAGTAAGCGCGCTTAGGTGTGGGTAGACTGGTAAGTAGGTCGCTTGACCTTTGGCGCGCTTTCGATTCATAGTCAGTCTTGTATCCGTAATAATGACTCCGACTCCGACACGGCCATCCTGCTAGCACACGTCCTCGTGTGATGGGTACCCTGCAAACAAATACTCCACGACAGAAATTTGTTCCACTCGGTCACTCCTGACCAAACGTTAGATTCAACGGGGTGGTGGGAATAAAAACATTGTAGAACTAGCCGTTTCTTTTTAACCGAACCGATTGGAAATAATCGAAAATACAATAATGATAACCCTGGGCCATGTACCATAGTCGTTCAAATCAACCTTTAAAACTCTACTGCAACAGTAAAACTACAAAGCTTATAGAAACCCTCGAGTAAATGCACTAACGCCACGGCTCTCTAGCCGACCAGCAATCGCATTGCTCTCACTCATCCAGCGCATGGATCAAAACTAAAATTAGATCAAACAAACAATTAGGTCAATTAAAATGCAAGAGCAACCAAGTACCTCTTCATCCATCTAATCACCACATAAAGCAGGAATCTCATCCGTGGCCTATGGGCAACACTCAGGCCCCCAACAAACCTCTGTTTGTTTTACTACGTTCCTCAAGAACGCCGAGTCCCACATGCATGACTCTATGGTCTCTACAAGACCCGACCTCCGCCAGAGCCACCCGCGCACCGCGCATCCACGGACTACTATAAGCAGACACCGACTTCTAACGGACTACGGCTACGAAATGGCAACTGGTACGGTCTGACCATCCGAACCAAGATTCCACACTATCTCTCAACTCTAAAACATTTACTTCAAACAGTAACGGTACTTGGCCCTCGGGCATTCTCCTTAACATACGTGCATACTTGTAAGTACGCTTAGAACTTAATGATCTCAATGTGTAGCGATCCCCCTCTAGTACTTCGACTGGTACGTGACCCGCTGGCATCTTCCTTAGCCTACCGCGTGCGTATCTGTAGGTACGCTTAGAATTTAAAGCTTTCCGTGTTAAGGATAACCGTCTAAAACCTCGATCACTCTAAAAAGACCTTTAATCTTTAACAACCCAAAATCACCAATCGCAAAACGTTTAATTTTGCCATCGTTTCGTCTACTCGGCACACTTGTCATGTTGAGCTAAGCTAACCCGTCGCGTCTATACGAAACGTGTACCACCGGCTCGTCACCTTAGGTACCGGGTGCAATTCGGCTTGTACTTTACCGGAGTGAGACTTCGCTACTGAGCACGTAAGGCAGCTATTTACGAATTTTCAAACATACTGAGACTTTCCCAGGAACTAATTATAATCGAAAAGCTTTTCAGTAGTCTTTTCAGCACCAAGGTGAACGATAAGAGTCACGGAAATTAATGTTTACCGACCATCGGAGAACACGAGCTAAATACGGTACGCATTTAGACATACCATTGCGTTGAATATGACGGTGAAAGACGCCTGGACGTAGCACTGATTAAGTCTTGGCTAGTCATTGCTAGTTAAATTCGTTGCGATAACAGTCAAAACCGATTGAAACTTGTTACCACTATTATGCCTCACCGAACGTACACAAAAGATTTTCGTTAACGAAATCTCTCTTGCTGTCATTTTTGCAACAAAACCCTGACTTAAAATCTTGCCACCTAACATGACGTCACTTTGTAAATAATTATCAAGCAAACATTGCAACAAAGTTTCGATAGGGTAATCGTTAATCACTACACAACATAAAATCTGTTCTGTACTGAATACTCGCGTCTGACCTGTACCAGTCTTAGCAACAACGTGACTAATATGTTTGCCATTAAATTTCGATGGAAAACTTTCTTTCACCAACAAGTATTCAGAATCAGAATAATTAGTAAACCGTAACAACTCACCCCTGTGTTGCAACGTGCCCGCGATGTTGCTTGTACGACGCAGACATCGACGCGGCTCGGCACCTCGCCGTCAGCAGGTCACAGACGCACGTACGTACGTACGGCTACGTGAACCGGCATGACACTTTTGACGCACAGCAAGGCCTTCGCGGCCCTTTGTCGCTTGCCCGATGCCCGTAGCAGCCGGCACAGGCAGCGGCTTCTTCGTGCGACAATCCGCTTCGTTTAGTCCTGGTTTCTCCCTGGTCCGCAAGCATGGCACTTGATTTGCGGTAGCGATGAACACTTGTGTCGTTTTTCTATCCTTTGGTTTTTCACTACTCCTGAGTAGTGAGTGAGTTAATGAGGGTAGTCGTAAAAGTTTCGGCACACATAAATCTAGCCTTGAACAATTATTTAAACTGGTCCCACGTCATAGGTTACCAGTGTACCGCAAACATTTTGTGTTCAAGGTACATCTAGAAATTCGGTTGTACATTTTGGAGGTATACCGTAGATGGAAAATCTATCGCGCATTTTGCGAATGTTTAAGTAGGTAGTTTCCTTCCGTCTGTCTATTTAATTTCAAAAGATAACCTTCGTTTTCCGAGGCACACCCACTAATGACCACGGTACACCAATGTGCCGCGGAACACTATGTTACACTTTGTTACACTTTGTTACACTTTTTCACAGCTATGTAGATCAGATGCGGAGCCCTTCAACGCCTTTCTTAACGTCAAAATAAGCTGGATTCCTTCCACTGCACTCAACACGAAAAAATCAAAAGTCACTTCATTCAAACTAGGCTTATAATCAGCACTTTTTGAACGACAAAATTACAAGAGACAGTCCCCCAAAACGCCCGCCCTTCGCCACTTCCTAAGTGTTTTAGCTGGGACGAAGAAGTGGCGGAACAAACTCCCCAGCAACACATCTGTCTGTTAGGTTAGAAGAACCAAATTTTACACAAAACAAGTCAGCGATGGATGACGCATTACTAGCGCGCATCGCACTCTGTGAAATGTGGGTATTCTATTAGGTACACTCTGCCTAACCCTTCAGAGATTACAAGCGTGATGATATGTTATGTTTTGTCAGGATCAAAATCCGCTAACACACTTAATAAAAACACTAACCGCCAACACTAGCTTGCTATTCACTGGCTGAGTTTAAGTTCGTATCGCGAGTGCAATTATTCGTTTTGCATTTCAAAAAGTAACCGTCAATGATTGTTATTGTCACTGTTCTCGCGTGTGATTGCATTAGCACGATTTGATCCCACTTCTGATGTCGCAGTCTGATGATTTTATTCCGTTTAGACTTTCACCATGTGGGCAGAACATGGGTTTCGTGCAATGAAAACACACACACACTGTACACTGCTTTTATCGAACTAACAAATTACTTGAAATTACAATCCAACAAGGCACCATGAATCGGGTTACAGTTTCGGGACGTCTCGACTCCGCGGTGGTCAGACTCAGACTGTCCGCCTCGCTGGGAGCTCGAAACATCACGACTCTGCAGTAAGCGCGCTTAGGTGTGGGTAGACTGGTAAGTAGGTCGCTTGACCTTTGGCGCGCTTTCGATTCATAGTCAGTCTTGTATCCGTAATAATGACTCCGACTCCGACATATAGATAATCAAAGTGTTTTCAAACGTCTTTCATAATACGCACAGCAAATTAGTGGAACTCTCTGCCTGCGTCTGTGTTTCCGAACGCTTACAACCCTAATCTCTTCAAAGTTAGAGTGAACAGGCTTCTTCTGGGTAAGCTCGTACCATCGTCGACTTTGTCTCTGCCATCTCTGACCTAGACTAGAGTCAAGAGCAAACCCACCGCAAATAAAAATAAATTTAAAAAAATACGGCCAGTGGCCAGGAGCCTCTACAAATATCTTTCGAGGCTCTCGTTAGGCGGTAGGATCAAGGGCCTGATTCAGAAGGCAGTGCTCCTCGATACGGGTCGCATTGTGAGGAGGTTCCTGAGTCTGGAATTCTAGCCATCGGGTAGCCTTGAAGCTGCTCCCGATATCGGCGGACCACACTTTTTGAAATTTTTAAATAGATGTTAGTGTTCCGTACCTCCAAAGGAAAAAATACAACCCTTATAGGATCACTTTGTTGTCCGTCCGTCCGTCTGTCAGGACCCTTTTACTCAGGAACGCGTGGAGGTATCAAGGTAGAATTTATATCAAATACTCAGGTATACTGTCTCTTGGATCTGTGAACAAAACAAACTTCTAAGCCAACGTAATCAAAAGGTGCAGCCGTTTATGCCGCAAATTTTCGACACTCGCAAGGGAATCAAAACCTACAGGGTACTTCCCGTGAACTCAAATCTTGAAATTTGGTACGAAGCAACGTCTTATAGCACAGCTAAAGGAAAAATTGCGAAAACCGTAAATTTTTGGTTACATCATGATATAAAAATTATTTTAATCATTTTTGTACGGAACCCTCGGTGCGCGAGTCCAACTCGCACTTGGCGGGTTTTTTTTTAATGTGTATTAATGATGATAATAATGTATTTTTTCTTTATTTTCAGAGCAAACGGCGAATTGGTTTGCGAGCCGTGCAACAGAACATTCTCTTCTATTGCAACGTATAAGCAACATATGAAAATTAGCAGAAAACATGTTAGCGAGAATGATTTCAAGTGAGTAACTAAGTATACAAATTGGATCCATTTAGTTTAGAAATTCTTTTAGTTAGTTGCTTTAGAAGTGAGAGCAGCGGTGACCCAGTGGTGGCAGCGCCGACTTACGAGCAGTAAGCCGTGGGTTCGAACCCAGGCAGGCGCATTACTTTGAGTAATTTATTTCATCACCGCTGCTCTCAAAACGGTGAAAGAAAACATCGTGAAGAAACCTAAAAATACCGAAACTAAAAATTCAAAGACATGTGACATCTACCAACCCGCACTGGGTATATTTACGCTTGTTATTCTCAGGTACATGTGCAGTGACTGTGGCAAGCGCTTCGCTAACAAGACTAAGCTGAAGGACCACGTCAACTGGGAACATCTGAAGAACTATGTACATATATGTCTTGTTTGTCAGAAGGTAAATAATTGTCATATCACAAATGTTGCTGTTTTTTGTTGTATCATCATCTGCCTAGCCTTTTCCCAAACTATCTTGGGGTCGGCTTCCAGTCTAACCGGATGCAGCTGAGTACCACTACTGCCACTACTGCCTATCTGACCTCCACAACCCAGTAACTGGGTAATACGATACCCCTTGGTAAGACTAGATGTCAGACTTTTAGCTTCTGACTACTCGTAACGACTGTCAAAGATCTACAAATGACAGCCGGGACCAAAGGCTTAACGTGCTTTCCGAGGCACGGAGGAAACTCGATATGTAATTATGGTCACCCATCCACAGGTCAGCCTCGGCAAGCACGGCTTAACCTTAAAGATCGACCTGGGCGGCTGTTATTATTTAGCCACGAGCTCCTCCTGTTTGTTGTATATATACAATTATATGTTTAGTGTAAAGATAATTTTATTTGTCTGAACATGCGTATACATGCAAATTAAGCATCCAGGATGTCACAATGTTAATAGTACGTTGTATTAACATTGTGACAATACAGTTAGTACATGTTTCACCCGATAAGAAAAATAATAAATTTATTAAACGACTAGCTGTCCCGCGCAACTTCGTCTGCGTCACATTTTCCCCGTTTTCGCAACATCAGCATATATACAGCGCCATCTATTGAATACTTACTCAATCCAGTCAACAGAAACCTCCATCTGTTAGAATCGTTTGGAGCTAACAGATAATTGTGAAATTGCAATAAAATAATATTGCGACTGTAAATTGAGATGTAAGCTATCCTATCTTTCAAGTTGGATCCAACTGCACACGGTGTGCAAATTTCATTAAAATCGGTTAAGTAGTTTAGGAGTCCATCCCCGACAAACAACGTGACACTTAATTTGTATAATTATATATATTATATAGATAGATAGTTACAATAATTTTCTTAGTCTAACATCATTAAGGATATGGATAACAAGTTTTATTATGACAAATTAGATAACAGTGGTCCCCAGACTAGGCTGCGCCTTTATTCTGTATCAATAAAAGTGAATGTGTATAAAAAAATGTTTCTTTGGGAAAGTTGTTTGTTATCATGAGTACAATCACGTGTTTAAGTCATCATCATCATCATCATCATTTTAGCCCAAAAGACGTCCACTGCTGGACATAGGCCTCCCCCAAGTGACGCCATATTGACATTTTGGGGGGCTTTGCCGTAATCGCCACGCTTGGCAGGCGGGTTGGCGATCGCAGTACGGTTGTTACAAAAGAACAGAGAACGCTGCTGCCCATTCTCTGGCAAGTACCTTAGTCGGCTCTTACGACACCCACGGGAAGATATGGGATGGTGCTATTCTTTACGTCCGACACCATACAGTGCACGTGTTTAAGTATCGGGCACTAATTACCAGGCACCCTATAGATGTTACTCATCAAAAATTATGAATTTCCAAAAGTCGTAAAAAAAAATTAAGGGCCCGCCGTGTAGGTATCTATGAGCTCCGTGTATGTGTGCGTAAGAGAGACGCGCGCGACGCTCCGGGAAGAGTGGCGGCTGTAGTTATAATCGGCGGAACGCGCGCTAATTTAGGTATTTTATATTATTAAAACCAATACACATTTTGAAAATCTAAAATGTATACGTTATAGAAAACATGCAGTTTTGTTATTATATAAAAGCTGATGACCTTGCCTGAAGGTTTTACGCCGTGCTGAGGATTTATTTTCTTTTTTAGAAATTACTTTGGCATTATTTTCTATCGAGAAAACTACAAGTAATCGTGTTTCTAAAGTGTATGATTTATAAAATGAATCCTTGAATTTCTTACAAATTAACTTCATAACTAAAGGTTAAGTAATAACTATGCAGAAAGGGATCAAACGAACGGAAATATTTCGAAGTTCCCTCGGTGCGCCCTTAAGTATTATGGTCTGAGACAATATACGAGAGGTCTTGCGTTTATTATTATGTCATAGCCAAGCCTCGACCAATACCTGAGGAGGCTCTCGTTAGGCAGCTGGATTCAGAAAGCCGAACCCGTACTGGCCTACCATGACGTCTTAAAGCAGTATTGTTTTACTCTTATTCCAGTGTGGGAAAGAGACGGAGCTTTGTCTTGAGCTTGTATGTCTAGCGCCATCTCTCTCCCGCACTAGAAAAGGAGTAAAACAATATTGTTTTAAGACGTCATGGGAGGCCACCTGGACATGGTTTCTATTGTTAGAAACAATTATTGTTCTATTGTTGTTGGTTCCTCTCTCTGGAGCCCTGACTGCCGGTCTTGGATCTTGTTCCCGATACGGTTTGGCTACTATCTATCTATATAAATTTCGCGTCACGTTATTTGTCCGGGATGGACTCCTAAACTACTTAATTGATTTTAATCAAATTTGCACACGTGTGCAGTTTGATCCAACTTGAAAGATAGGATAACTTACATCTCAATTTATAGTCGTAAATATTATTTTATTGCAAATTACAGTAGTCACAATTATCTGTTATCTCCAAAAGATTATAACAGATGGCGGTATCTGTTGACTGGATTGAGTAAGTATTCAATAGATGGCGCTGTATAGGGGCGGAGCTGCAATGTAAAATATTGCAAAAACGCGGAAAATGTGACGCAGGTGAAGTTGCGCGGGACAGCTAGTTTTTTTTTAAATATTTTTTTTATAAGACTAATGAGATCGATAGTTTTTTTTAAAAGAAATACGTAGAGTTATTAAATATAATGATTAAAGGGGTTGTAAACAATATACCTCTTCCTATCTCTTAGGCTCGTACAGGCGTGATATTAACATATTTATGTGTTTCCTGGCAGGTGTTCAAAAGCCACACGTCGCTGTATCTACACAAGCAGGTTGTGCACAAAAAGGATAACCCAGACCACTTGTGCGACCATTGCGGGAAAGCTTTCCAGGTGAGCGTTACTTTAACCATTCATTTCAATTTTTTGAGAGCAGCGGTGGCCCATAGGCAGCCCCGACTTACGAGCTAAGTCGTGGGCTCAAACCCAGGCAGGCGCATTACTTTGTGTAATTTATTTTATCACCCGCTACTCTCAAAAAAGGAAAACGTCGTGAGGAAAAAGGCATGTCCTAGAACTGAAAATTAGAAGACATGTGACATCTACCAACCCGCACTGGGCCCGCGTGGTGGTTTACAGCCCACTCCCTCTCATAGAGAGGAAGCCTGTGTCCCAGCAGTGGGAATATTATAGGCTGATGTTGATGACGTTGTTATTATAAAAATGGGTATAAAAATACCCTTAACGATGCCAAAAGTCACTTGTTCTACCCGTCATAACGATCATTTTTTTGTTCTGTACCATACCTGGGAACGTTCTAGTTACAGAGATATTGGAGGTCAAAGTTCCAACTTTTTTTTAACTTTTACAATTTTACGTCAAATACCTCCACGAGCCCCGTACTACTCAATGCATCCACCTGCACAATGTTTTGAGTGCGTTACATTGTGCCCTACCGTACCGTGATTTTTCACCGCAAAAGAGCTAGCCAGAGTTACTGTAATATACAGAATGCTTGACCATCACTTCGTGAAGGGTCTGTTAACATGTATACTTATCTATACTTCTATACTATCTATACTAATATTATAAAGCTGAATAGTTTGTTTGTTTGGTTGCTTGAACGCGCTAATCTCAGGAACTACTGATCCGATTTCAAAAATTCTTTCGGTGTTAGATAGCCCATTTATCAAGGAAGTCTATAGGCTATATATCATTTCGCTACGACAAATAGGAGCGGAGCAGCAATGAAAAATGTTGCGAAAACGGGGAAAATGTGACGCAAACGAAGTTGCGCGGGACAGCTAGTCTGTCATATACAGAACTGGTGGCCTACCATGACGTCTTAAAACATTATTGTTTTACTCCTTTTCCAGTGTGGGAAACGCTAGACATCTTGTATAGCTCCGTCTCTTGCCCACACTGGTATAAGAGTAAAACAATACTGCTTGATGCATGGTAGGTCAGCTGATGACAACATTTGTGTCAATTGTTTAATTTAGTCTTCTTAAAATGATTTTTTGTTTTACTTTTGCATAAATTCTTTTTTACTAACCTAATGTTTGTGAATGTGTTAACATTGTAGACGTTGTAAATTCTATTTCTTTTTTTTTTGCATTATCTTGTTCTACCATTTGTAGTAAGCAACGACTTATTATCGGGCCTACGCCGTCTTCCCATACTTAAGTAGGTACTAACGCTGTAACATAGAAATATTGTAAAACCATATCATTTTAAAAGAGTAACCATGGAGTTTCTTGCCGGTTCTTCTCCATAGGAAACAACCAACCCGGACCGTGCACCTTTTCTCGACGTTTTATAAGTGCCCATGTAGGCCTATGTAAAATAAAATATTTTGATACCTTTGATAGCGCGTTGGAGATTTTTAGTTCGTATCTAGCGAGATAGATGTCGCCAAAAGTTAGATATAACCTATTAACCGACTACTTTCTCCATCCTCCCCAGAACCAAGCAAAGCTCCGCTGCCACCAACTGGCAATACACAGCGCTCATTCCTACTCCTGCCTCACTTGCGGCGCTCGCTTCAGCTGGCTCTCCTGCCTCAAGCGCCACAACAATAAGCTGCATCAGCTCAAGGTGCCTCCTGACGGCAAGTAGACACCCTGCATACGTCGTACGGCACAACAATAAACTGCATCAGCTCAAGGTGCCTCCTGACGGCAAGTAGACACCCTGCATACGTAGTACGCCATAAACAGCGCACTTCAGCTGGCTCTCCTGCCTCAAGCGCCACAACAATAAGCTGCATCAGCTCAAGGTGCCTCCTGACGGCAAGTAGACACCCTGCATACGTCGTACGGCACAACAATAAACTGCATCAGCTCAAGGTGCCTCCTGACGGCAAGTAGACACCCTGCATACGTAGTACGCCATAAACAGCGCACTTCAGCTGGCTCTCCTGCCTCAAGCGCCACAACAATAAGCTGCATCAGCTCAAGGTGCCTCCTGACGGCAAGTAGACACCCTGCATACGTCGTACGGCACAACAATAAACTGCATCAGCTCAAGGTGCCTCCTGACGGCAAGTAGACACCCTGCATACGTCGTACGGCACAACAATAAACTGCATCAGCTCAAGGTGCCTCCTGACGGCAAGTAGACACCCTGCATACGTCGTACGGCACAACAATAAACTGCATCAGCTCAAGGTGCCTCCTGACGGCAAGTAGACACCCTGCATACGTAGTACGCCATAAACAGCGCACTTCAGCTGGCTCTCCTGCCTCAAGCGCCACAACAATAAGCTGCATCAGCTCAAGGTGCCTCCTGACGGCAAGTAGACACCCTGCATACGTAGTACGCCATAAACAGCGCACTTCAGCTGGCTCTCCTGCCTCAAGCGCCACAACAATAAGCTGCATCAGCTCAAGGTGCCTCCTGACGGCAAGTAGACACCCTGCATACGTCGTACGGCACAACAATAAACTGCATCAGCTCAAGGTGCCTCCTGACGGCAAGTAGACACCCTGCATACGTAGTACGCCATAAACAGCGCACTTCAGCTGGCTCTCCTGCCTCAAGCGCCACAACAATAAGCTGCATCAGCTCAAGGTGCCTCCTGACGGCAAGTAGACACCCTGCATACGTCGTACGGCACAACAATAAACTGCATCAGCTCAAGGTGCCTCCTGACGGCAAGTAGACACCCTGCATACGTAGTACGCCATAAACAGCGCACTTCAGCTGGCTCTCCTGCCTCAAGCGCCACAACAATAAGCTGCATCAGCTCAAGGTGCCTCCTGACGGCAAGTAGACACCCTGCATACATCGTACGCCATACACAGCGCACTTCAGCTGGCTCTCCTGCCTCAAGCGCCACGTCGGATGTCCGAAGTTGCAAAATTCCAATGCGCACACGCAAGGGAAGATCCATATTAATATCAACATTTCGATGCAAGAACAAAAATAACTCTACCTAATTCTGACCTCTGGTAATAGCCGCTCAGGTCTATCTTTAGGTTAAGCCGATCTTGTCTAAGTTGGTCCGTGGATGGGTGACCACCCATTATTGTAATTTGTATATTTGATTGTAAATATTGTATTTTTTGATACCTGATTGAGTGAAGTGAATGCGATCAAACTATGTACATATATACCTTGTTTTATTTAAGAACGTCAGTCCCCATATAATTTAGGGGTTATCCATAAAGTCATCATCATCATCATCATTTCAGCCCAAAAGACGTCCACTGCTGGACATAGACCTGCCCCAAGTGTCGCCATATTGACATTTTGGGGGGTTTTGCCATAATCGCCACGCTTGGCAGGCGGGTTGGCGATCGCAGTACGGTTGTTACAAAAGCACAGAGAACGCTGCTGCCCATTCGCTGGCAAATCCCTTAGTCGGCTCTTACGACACCCACGGGAAGAAATGGGATGGTGCTATTCTTTACGTCCACCATACAGAGAGATCCATCCATAAAGAACGTCATACTAATTTCGTGTTTTTTTTACCCCTACCCCGTTCTTGTCACAGTTGGTTACATTGGTGAGCCCCCCCTTCCTAGTGTGACGTCACATATCTTGCAATTTTACATCTAGAAATGATTAAATTAAAACAGAACTTCCGAAATTAATTTTTCATTACTCATACTCTGAAAGTAGTTCTGAAGTTGCCTGAGGAGCGGGATGAAAGTAATACTTTTCATCCTTCCCTCAAAAGAAACTAGTAAACTTTTGTTTCGCATTTTTATTGAACCATGTTCCAACTTTCGATGCAGCCACGATGTAAAATTAAAATAACTTAACCTCTAGGTCCCAGCCGTTCCATTTATGGAACGGACGGACCTTTGCCTTGAGCCTCGCCGTTCCATTTATGAACGGAACGGCTCGAACCAGCAAATTTAAACGCTAATATAAAAAAAAGTAAATTTCTAAATCGTTCTGTCAAAATTTACCTCTATGGTCAACTAGTAGTCGATTCAAACAAAATTAATCGTTAGTAATCCTAAACGGCACAACATTATTAAAAAAAATATAGAAACTCGTCTATGTCGAATGTCAAACGTCAATGGCAACCCGTGTTATTATGTTCGGAAAAGTGTTGTTTTTGTGAGATATACGTTGTAAAACTTTGGTAAGTAAATGTATAGTATGTTATAAGTGTATAATGCAACTTTTTAGATAGTCATTTGCTTGAAAAAATAACAAAAAAATTATGATTTGAGCCAACAAAAAATCCTTTGTTGTGAAGTTTGTTAGTCGAAATAAAAAAAAAATATTTGACTCTTGAACCATGTAAAATGGTCTTGGAAATAATAGTAGCAAAGAAAAAATAGTGATAATTCATTATTTCATGTATTCAAGGCATATCTATTCATATTTATTGATATTTCAAGTATTTTCATGCTTTGAACAGCGGAATTCTAAAATGGCCGATTCTAACAAGAAGTTTGCGTTAGGATCTTATAAGAATAATCTATGCAGGACTCCTAAAAAACACTGTCATTAGATTACTTGTATATTTGTGATGTTAGATATAAATTTTCGTGTAAATTGAATGAGTAGTTTTACCAAACAAAAATAAGCAACGAAAACAGACGTATTTGCTACGACCTCTCTCATATCTATGGGATATGTATAATTCTCAAGTAGTTCTAAAAGAGTTGTTTATTATTAATAAATGGCCCCGTTCATCACGAACCCGACACTGTTTACCGTTTAAGATTAGAGCTAATATAACTCGAGTTATAAGTGTTTATCTTTACGATATCGGATGACTCACGCAATGGCGTAATCAAGGGGCCCCCGAAGGGTTTCACGCGGGGTTTTACTGTTACGCGCGAAAGGATAGTGAGGAGTTAAGTATTGATTATAGAACATATATTTTTTAATAACTTAGTTTCAACAATTTCTTCAAAATAACATAGAGTTGGGCAAAATATTTACCATTTTTTCAATGATGAAAATGAAAAATAATGGCTGAATAGCTGGCTGGCCACAGAAAAAAAAAACAAAATAGGTGGGAAAGCGGCTATTGAAATAAAATGTACTAATTTTTTCTTTAGCTAATTCATGTTTTTAGTTTTACTTTCCTTGTAGTCGTAATGAAAAGCACAGTGTTTACCTCGGGTTAAATACTTATTTAGTCCCTCGAACTATTGGCGCCCTCACTTCATTCGGGCGCCAAACCCCGTCTCGGGACTAAATAAGTTACTTTCACCCCTGGGGTAACAATGTACTATTAATTACCATTTAAATTATTTTTTAATATAGTCAACATCTAATCAAACATTTGAAAAAATTAACAAAACAATTTAAACCTCGCAGATATAGATAGAGCTGGAAATATTTTTTAAGTTTTTCGTTAAGAGCGTTTACGCTTTACGACATTTCATACAAACTTTCAAGTCCTTATTTCCCGAAATGACTGAACCGATTTAAATGAAACTTCATACGCAAAAGCAGGATACATAGGACTAAAAATATACTAAAAAATATTTTCTAAAAATAGTGTTACAAGTAAATTAGAACGATTATAAATTGTGTATAGAAACATTTATACACATTTTTTTTAAAGTCATTTCGAATTTTGTTTTTAGTAATTTTTTAGACCTAAGTATCCTGCTTATGAGTATAAAGTTTCATTAAAATCGGTTCAGTCATTCCGGAAATAAAAAAGACTTGAAAGTTTGAATGTAATGTCGTTAGGCGTAAACGTTCTTAAGTCGATGTAAACTTTGCTTGCGAGATTCAGACCATATTAGTTCTTCAGTTTTTATCATAGATGGCGCTGTAGTACCTTTTGTTATAAGTTGCTGTTTGTAGGTCGCTACATGTTACTCACCCAAGATAATGAATATATAATAGTTAGAATTTGGCATTTTAACACAAGAATGAGATTAGAAAAGTATGCATGCATAAGATTTTGAAATTTGACGTCACGAAACTTAGGATCCCTCCCACACCATGTCACACTTAGTCGACCCTCTCCCCCCCTTAACGTATGACGTACGTTGTGGTACACAGAAGCTGTTGGTGAACCTATATTATTTACATATTATATCTACCGGCCAAATCAGCATCCGACCAATCTACATCACTAATTGAGTAGAACTTTGAACGTGGAACGTAAAGAATAGCACCATCCCATATTAGTCCGGGGCTTTTAGATTTGAACCGCGATTTTTTTTGCGATTTTTTTCTTGAATCGTGTACTTGACCTTACCTCTCCAAATAATAAAAAAAAATTAAACATTTTCCAAGACCGGATCAAGGTGAAATCGACGAAAACGCGTTTTTGTGAATAAAAACATGGGAAAAAAAGTTAACAGGAAAAATTTAGTTACTTAAGGTAAAGAATTGGTGACAATAATATATTTTTTCAGGATTAAACATTTTCGTCCACGGAAATTACGGTAAAAAAACATTTACGAAATTTTTGGATTGTACTTAAGGCAAAAATATAAACAGCGGTTTTTTTACATAAAATAACTTAAATTAATATATTACACCTCCAATAAACAAAATTAAACAAATTGTACTACCGGAAGTTATTATTACCAGTTTTTTTTTATAATAGCGGTTGAGGCAAAAAGGTAATAGGGTTTAATTTAGTTTAACTTTCATCTAAAGGCTATTTCTAACCTATTTACACGAAAATTAAACATTTTAAAGCAAATCGTGAAAAAAAAAAAATGTTTACGTAAAATACGTCTGCAAGCTTTATTCTTGTATTTGGCGCAGCATTTTCATAGGAATTTGATCTTTCCGAAAAAGGAATAAGGTGTACAATCGACTCTCAAACAACACACAGTCATTCGCACACAATGACCGCAGCGCTTATCTTGTTTACGCACACTAGCACACGCCGTACGCCGCACGCTGCTTAGCGCTGACACCGTGCATCGTAATTAAATTTTTACTTTGACAATATTAATTAACGCTCTAATCTGTTTAATTTTGGGGGATTAAGGTTTGGGTTTATATATTTCTCAATATTAAATAAATTTAAATCCTGTTACATTTTTGCCGTATGTAGTATTTAAGATTTTTTGATTTTGTTGATTTACTGTGAAGTCCGGAGCAGAATTTGTTTAATTTTCATAATAATAGTTAGACATGGTGATATAAATCATTTTAGCACTATTTTTGTCCTGTTAATATTTTTGCCTTAAGTACGAAGTCAAATTATAAGATTTTTTTAAATATACTGATGTTCCGTGGACGAAATAGTTTAATTTTCTGACCTACTTGTAGTACTCAATCTGTTCTACAAATACTCCAAATAAACATACCTGTTTATATTTTTTTCCACCAAGTTAAATACATATTAGACGTTTTCTTAAAAAAAACATATACGCGGAGGTGAACTTTTCGCGGGATACAGCTTAAAATACTCTCCTGTCCATACACTACACATTCAATGAAAAAAATCGCTGTTTTTAATTAATGCAAAGTTAGCCTAATATTCGGCGTAAATTCCCCGGACTATATCTTCCCGTGAGTGTCGTAAGAGTCGACTAAGGGACTTGCCAGAGAATGGGCAGCAGCGTTCTCTGTGCTTTTGTTACAACCGTACTGCGATCGCCAACCCGCCCGCCAAGCGTGGCGATTATGGCAAAACCCCCCTTATGTCAATGTGGCTTTGGGGGAGGCCTATGTCCAGCAGTGGACGTCTTTCGGCTTAAATGATGAATGATGATCATCAATGGAACAACAAAAAATTAGGCAAAGATTGATTATACGACGCATGGAGGGGGCGGCACACCATTTACCGTCATACGAGTCGATTGCGCGAAAAAATTGCTTTTCGAAGTAGGTACGCCTCGGAGGCCGCTGCTATAGCTAGAGGAAGAATGTTTAACTCGTTCCATGCAAACCAAATGAAAACGAATAGAAAAGATACAACAAATTATAGCAAACAGTGTGTGAAAGTGAAAGTGTTTCACAACGTCACTTGACTGAAAATATTCTTACAAATGTTATCAAAAGTTTATCAAAATATAGTGTCTAACTCACATTTAAATTATCAGCATTCATCATCAGCCTACAACGGGTCACTGCTGGACATAGGCCTGTCAAATCGCACGCCACTTAAATCGATTCTCGGCACCTCTCACCCAGTTGCAACCAGCTACCCTGCGAAGATCGTCGCTCCACAGAGCCTGAGGGCGTCCCACCTTACGCTTCCCGATTCGTGCTTTCCACTCAGGAACAACGGTCATAGGTTCTACGGCTAATATAGCCGGCCCATGGCCACTTAAGCTTACTTATTATGTGAGCTATGTGGGCAAGTTTGGTCGTAAAATTAGACATTTGAGCTTGAAGTTGAGTTTTAAGTTTATTAGCAACCACATTATGGATGTATGTATGCAAAGATATTATGTGACAACAAACAACAAAGTTATTTCTACAGTAATTATTTATTAAAAGAAAAACGTTTTAACAAAGTATGTGAATAAATTAGAATTCGATAAAGCGTTTGACTACCATTCGTACGATAGTAGCATTCTTATCTTGTTTACTTAGTCCTACTTTGTAACGAATATTAACACAACGGACAAACGTTTACATAAATAGGTATTAGAAAGATAATTAAAGTAAAATGCAATGTAGATACAACCAACTGCGAATTCCAATTGGCGTACGTCAAGGCACCATTCTTGGTTAAATTTTGTTCAGAGTTCATTTATTTGTCAGAAACATGAGTATGGACACAAAAACATGCAAGTAAGAACATTGCAGACAGGATCACAGTCATGTTTTACCTTTACGGCGTAAAAATATGTATTATAATAACATTTGATCAATTATTTAATTAATCGTAATTATTTATTAAACATATAAAAAACCGAGATAAGTTAATCTTATCAGGAGGCAGCGAAACATTTTTTGTTCAGTTAAAAACAGGTTTGAAGGTTATCCTGTAACTTGGGCAGCGGAAGCTCGATAGGCAATAGCTCCATTTTAAATAATGGTATTCTGCTGCTTTTCGTCAGACTGGCAGATGGCCCCAACACAGTTGGGAAAAAGCTACGCAGATGATTGCTACATCTAGTCTTCTAATTCTTTCTTCTTTTTACTTTTAACTAATCTAGTTGAACTTTAGATGAATCCATAAAATACTCCTCAATTTCTTGCAGAGTTTTGTCTTTGGTTTCTGGCAAATACTTATAAATGGCTATAGTAAAAAATGCAGCTGAAATCCCATAGAACAGAAATGTGCCATGCATTCCGAAAGTCTTGAAAATGTACGGTGATATTTTCAATAAAGTAGCATCGAGAATGTTGAATAATAATGCAATTATAAAAACACAAGTACTCTTAAATCTTAGAGGTATTAACTCCCCGTAAATCGAAGTAGCCATTATCATAGGCCCTAAACTTATAGACAAGGAAAAACACAAAAAAATAGTATAGACAAATACTTATTCTCTTCAATGACATTTAGTTTGATTATATACAAATATATTGATATTACAAAAAAGGAAAATGTTACCTATAGTTGAAGAAAAGAGTAACAAAGTCCGTCGTTTTATAATTCTAGTTAAACCGCAGCCTACATACATACTGAAGACTGTAACTCCATCTAATGTCAACATTCCTATGTACGCCATAGATTCGTTCTTAGTAATCCTTTTTATTATTTGTATGGAATAAATACTACATACGAATTTGCCAGAAAAATGGTATTGAGCTAACATTAGTAAAGAAAGTCCTAAAGGCATATTAAATTGCTTTAGACGTAGCGTTTTTATTACACTTTTAAACGTTACTTTCTTCTTTTGTTGACATTTCATTTGAGAATCAATCAAATTCTCCAATTCCTTTTCCGAATCTACATCTGTACCTTTCAACCATCGATGAGCTTTGGCACATCTATCATACCTTCCCTTAGTTGCCAACCAATAAGGTGATTCTGGCCAGAAAAACACTGCTGTTATTGGGTATGCAGTACATACAATACCAAATAAAGGAATATATCTCCAATGCAAAAACGTCCCTATGGAATTTGACGCCCAGATACCCCACCATAAAGTCGCCGATTTGATTATCAAAAATAATCCTCGATATTTAGGAGAAGAATATTCAGAAATGACAATGATTGAGACAGTAATACTGCTCCCATGAGTGATGCCTTGTAAGAGCTCACTGTATAGAACATGCTGGGGGGTGATACTAAGAAAGAAAGAGACGAATGTTCGTCTTTTTCTGCCAGCCAGGCTGTTGAATCAGACGATCGTGTAGGTTTTCTTTCGGCTAATAATGCGGACGATAGCTGAGAGGATGAAGAGCCACTTAAGAGCTGTGTAGCCAAACAATGATGCTATAAAAGAAAAAAGAAATGAATGTACGGCCAGTGCTCTGTATTACCTGACGCGTCTTACAAAGCTCAAGAGGGAAAGATGGGCCAAGTAATGCAGGCTGACTGTACCTACAATATTATTATTGTATTATTTTATTGTTATATTTGTATTGTTATAACTAGTAAAAAATATTTACCAACCAAAATACAGTGATCACACTCCACGAATTTCAAAATGTTATTATTTTGTTAAGGTGCTTACAGTCGTAGATATTCTGCCTCTGAAGATGAGTTGCCATAGAATGAAAATGAGGTGAGCAGTTAAACTAATTTCAGATAACTTACACAGCCAAGAGGCCATCTCATCACTGACAGCATAAGTCGAGTTGGCCTCTCTTCTCAACTGAGGGATTAAGACGGTCGGAGCTCCCAAACGCAAAAGCCAGTGCCGAAATATATGGTCCATACAGTACTTGATACTAGCAACTGGAAATGCAAAGAAAAATATGACTTAAAATTTGAGGATAAGACTGAATCAACATCGTCGATAAACACTCGTGAGCCAAAAAAGCGTAAAAAAAAACTATTCTCTACTTCTGCCAGCTTCAGACTCCTCGCAACCGAATTTCGAAGTAACCGGATCACTTATCGGAACATTTGCCGGTGCAGTCGTTGCAAGCCATTTTATTTGTAACTCGTGAGTATTGGAAATAGAATACTCGTATACTATTTTGTTTAATAGTAAAAACTAGGACAAAAAATATATTTAATTCGGCAATTTGAAATTGTAATTACGTACTAGTTCTTATGAGATAACATACTATTATTCACTGATTAACTGTGTACGCACGGCGCGGCGGCGGCTTATCAACCTATTCATAACCAATTTCTGCGGATCTATCATTGTATGCGAAATTTATACAAAGCGAGGCCATTTTATGCTGGAAATAGCTCGATTAGTCGCCGTGTTAGGTACATGACAAATGAAAACTATTAAATGTTTGACTGGCAACGCCGCCAGTCTCTTGGGCACATTATAGGTTGACAGCGTTGAGGAGTTTTTTGATGATATATTTTTGTTTGTTGTAAGTTTAAAGTAAACGATTATATCAATAACAATATGGAGTGTCACTATAATGAGATTAACGCCATAGACGATACAAGAAGAACTGTTGCTGGGAATCAATGGCGACCATTTTTTAGACAGGTGTGTACCTAATTTATCAATAAGCACCACGTCATGTCACCTTCACTGGGTTGTGGCGGTCAGATAGGCAGTCCAGGTAAGACCCCAGTGTTCAGCTGCATCCGGTAAGACTGGAAGCCGACCCCAACATAGTTGAGAAAAGGCTAGGCAGATTATTAATATCAACTTTCCAACCAATAAAATAAGGACTCTTGCGCACTACGCGGCCACGACCACGACTTTTGGCCGCAAAAGCGGTTTTCGGTCGAAACTGTAAATTTGGTCGCGCGCCCGGGCGTCCGACCAGTCTTGTTCAAAATAGCGGCCGGACAACAAATCAGCCTGTAATGTTCCTACTGCCGGGACACAGGCCTCCTCTCTATGCGAGGCAGTGGGCTGTAATCCACCACGCGGGCTCAGTGCGGGTTGGTAGATGCCACAGGTCTTCGAATTTTTAGTTCTAGGACATGATGATGATGACAAAAAGAATTAAACTTGATTTTGAGGCGCTTCCTACTGACGAAACACCAAGTACATCCAATGATTGGATTTGACCTACCTACACGAATAATGAGCCATCTCAAATTACAATAGAACATGAAAGTATTTCAATAGATAATCTATCTGATGAGACCGCTAAACCATCAATAACAGTTAATTATAATTTTACTAACTGCACATTTAGTAATTGTTTCTCTAAATAAACTTTTTATCTACTAAATAAATTGAGATTTTTATTGTTATTTTATTCACAAGTGTGTTGAAAAACGTCGTATGATACACGTGTGTATTGATGATTACCGTCCTCGGCTCTGTTAAGACCCTCACCTAACGGCTCGGGTCTCAATGGCGCCTCATCGGTAATAACGATCATTACACACTAGTACCATAATGTATTTTTTTTTGTTTTTACGTTTTTTTGGCTCACGAGTGTTTCTCGACGATGTTGATTCAGTCTTATCCTCAAACTTTATGTCATACTTTTCTTTGCACATTCCAGTTGCTAGTATCAAGTACGGTATGGACCATTTACTTCGGCACTGGCTTATGTTTGGGAGCTCCGACTGTCTTCATCCCTCAGTTGAGAAGAGAGGCCAATTCGACTTATGCTGTCAGTGATGAGATGGCCTCTTGGCTGTGTAAGTTATCTGAAATTAGTTTAATAGGTCACCTCATTTTCATTCTATGGTAACTCATTTTCAGAGGCAGAATATCTACGACTGTAAGCACCTTAACAAATTAATAACATTTTGAAATTCGTGGACTCTGATCACAGTATTATGGTTGGTAAATAATGGAAAGAGAGAGAGAGAATAAATGGAGAGGGCTATGCTCGGAATTTCCTTGCGTTATCAAATCAGAAATGAGGACATCCGCAAGAGAACCAAGGTTACCGACGTAGCCCGAAGAATTGCCAAACTTAAGTGGCAGAGAGCAGGGGCACATTGCTCGGAGAACGGATGGCCGATGGGGCCGAAAAGTTCTGGAATGGCGACTGCGAACCGGAAGACGATGCGTTGGAAGGCCTACCACTAGGTAGACCGATGACCTGGTGAAGGTTGCTGGGATCCGCTGGATGCGAGTCGCACGGGACCGGTCAATGTGGCGACACTTGGGGGAGGCCTATGTCCAGCAGTGGATGTCTTTCGGCTGAAATGATGATGCCCACGGCTCTGCCCGCGTTTTATGCGGTAATTCTTTCACAGGATCGTACTACCAAGATGGAACGTATCCTATGTGCCAAATTTTATCAAGATCCATTCAGTAGTTTCTGCGTGAAAGAATATCAAACATCCACACATTCTCACAAACTTTCTTCTTCATATTACTTAGAAGGATTTGAAAAACTGCTCACTTGTGTACGAAAATGTTTTAAATCGCTCATATTTTGAAAGAGTGGGTTGTTCACTACTTAAGATTTACATTAATTTATTGACTACCCTCTACCAAACTAAGGATTGACAGTCTGCTTCTCATAAATAATTTATTTTATTAAATTTGATTTAGAGATATAATATAATATTATTTAGAATCTCCAGGCACTTGAATAGTTTAAACATAATTTTCTTCGAACTTTCCAGAGCTTTCTATCACTATCTTGGTTGCTCAACCAACACTATGCTCAAAACCTGTTTTTTTTTAGACTTGATAGATATGTTTGCGTTTGAACGCAACTCGCCTGATGTGAAGCGATTATAAGGTGGAGCACGCTTGCCTAGAAAACACCGATTCACTCTAGCTTTGAGTAGACCCAGATTGTAATGATCCGGACCTAATAGTAAAAACAAAATAATAATAATGTAGGTACAGTGTACCAGTGTGTAGTCAGCCTGCATTACTTGACCCATCTTCCCCTCTTGAGCTTTGTAAGACGGGTCAGATAATACAGAGCACTGGCCGTACATTAACTTATTTTTCTTTTACAGCATCAATGTTTGGCTACACAGCTGCTCCGTGGGTCTTCATCCTCTCAGCTCTCGTCCGCATCATTGGCCGTAAGAAAACCTTCACGATCGTCTGTTTCAACAGCCTGGCTATGTTTGTCTCTTTCTATCTAAGTATCACCCCCCAACATATTCTATACAGCGAGCTCTTACAAGGCATCACTCATGGGAGCAGTATTACTGTCTCAATCATTGTCATTTCTGAATATTCTTCTCCTAAATATCGAGGATTGTTTTTGACAATCAAATCGGCGACTTTATGGTGGGGTATTTGGGCGTCAAATTCCATAGGAACGTTTTTGCATTGGAAATATATTCCTTTATTTGGTATTGTATGTACTACATACCCGATAACAGCAGTGTTTTTCTGGCCAGAATCACCTTATTGGTTGGCAACTAAGGGAAGGTATGATAGATGTGCCAAAGCTCATCGATGGTTGAAAGGTACAGATGTAGATTCCGAAAAGGAACTGGAGAATTTGATTGATTCTCAAATGAAATGTCAACAAAACAAGACAGTAACGTTTAAAAGTGTAACAAAAATGCTACGTCTTAAGCAATTTAATATGCCTTTAGGACTTTCTTTACTAATGGTAGCTCAGTACCTTTTTTCTGGTAAATTCGTATGTAGTATTTATTCCATACAAATAATAAAAAGTATCACTAAGAACGAATCTATGGCGTACATAGGAATGCTGATATTAGATGGAGTTACAGTCTTCAGTATGTATGTAGGCTGCGGTTTAACTAGAATTATGAAACGACGGACTTTGTTACTTATTTCTTCAACTATAGGAATCATTTTCCTTTTTGTTATATCAATATATTTGTATATAATCAAACTAAATGTCATTGAAGAGAATAAGTATTTGTCTATACTATTTTTTTCGTGTTTTGCCTTGTCTATAAGTTTAGGGCCAATGATAATGGCTACTTCGATTTACGGGGAATTAATTCCTCTAAGATTTAAGAGTACTTGTGTTTTTATAATTGCATTAATGTTCAACATTCTCGATGCTACTTTATTGAAAATATCACCGTACATTTTCAAGAGTTTCGGAATGCATGGCACATTTCTGTTCTATGGTATTTCATCTGCAATTTTTACTATAGCCATTTATAAGTATTTGCCAGAAACCAAAGACAAAACTCTGCAAGAAATTGAGGAGTATTTTATGGATTCATCTAAAGTTTCAACTGGATTAGTTAAAAGTAAAAAGAAGAAAGAATTAGAAGACTAGATGTAGTAATCATATGCGTAGCTTTTTCCCAACTGTGTTGGGGCCATCTGCCAGTCTGACGAAAAGCAGCAGAATACCATTATTTAAAATGGAGCTATTGCCTATCGAGCTTCCGCTGCCCAAGTTACAGGATAACCTTCAAACCTGTTTTTAACTGAACAAAGAATGTTTCGCTGCCTCCTGATAAGATTAACTTAGCTCGGTTTTTTATATGTTTAATAAATAATTACGATTAATTAAATAATTGATCAAATGTTATTATAATACACGCCGTAAATTAATAATTGAAAATATTTTACGCCGTAAAGGTAAAAAATGACTGTGATCCTGTCTGCAATGTTCTTAACATCTTGCATGTTTTTGTGTGTTTATACTTATGTTTTTAACAAATAAATAAAATCTGAACAAAAATTAACCAAGAATGGTGCCTTGACGTACGCCAATTGGAATTTGCAGTTGGTTGTATCTTCATTGCATTTTACTTTAATTATCTTTCTAATACCTATTTATGTAAACGTTTGTACGTTGTGTTAATATTCGTTACAAAGTAGGAATAAGTAAACAAGATAAGAATGCTACTATCGTACGAATGGTAGTCAAACGCTTTATCGAATTTTAATTTATTCACATACTTTGCTAAAACGTTTTTGTTTTTATAAATAATTACTGTAGAAATAAGTTGGTTGTTTGTTGTCACATAATATCTTTGCATACATACATCCATAATGTGGTTGCTAATAAACTTCAAGCTCAAATGTCTAATTTTACGACCAAAGTTGCCCACATAGCTCACATAATAAGTAAGGTTAAGTGGCCATGGGCCGGCTATATTAGCCGTAGAACCTATGACAGTTGTTCCTGAGTGGAGAGCACGAATCGGCAAGCGTAAGGTGGGACGCCCTCAGGCTCTGTGGAGCGACGATCTTCGCAGGGTGGCTGGTTGCAACTGGATGAGAGGTGCCGAGAATCGATTTAAGTGGCGAACGATTGAATAGACGTATGTCCAGAAATAAAATGACCCGCTGTAGGCTGATGATGAATGCTGGTAATTAATTTAAATGTGAGGTAGACACTATATTTTGATTAACTGTCTAGATTTGTAAGAATATTTTCAGATGAGTGATGTCGTGAAACACTTTTAATGTTTGCTATAATTTGTTGTATCTTATCTATTCGTTTTCATTTTTGTTGTATGGAACGAGTTAAACATTCTACCTCTAGCTCTAGCAGTGGCCTCCGAGACGTACCTACTTCGGCATGCAATTTTTTTATGTGTATCTAACATAAAAAAATTGCATGCCGAATATGCGCGCAATCGACTCGTATGACAGTAATTGGTGTGACGCTACGCTCTATGCCACGTATAATCAATCTTTACCATTTTTTTTTTAATATTTATGTATCGATGGTTGATATTTTATTGATTTTGAAAGTTCCACGTTCAAAGTTTACTCACTTAGTGATGTAATTAGGTCGGATGCAGATTTGATCGATAGATATCGATAAAATAAAATAATTAATGTAACAGTACAAAGCAAAAATACAAAATTTTTATTTCTTTGTTTTTCTAACTAGGGTTTTTTTTTAAAGATATATTTAAAAAAAAGGAAAATAATATTACGTTTATGTCATCATCATCATCATTTCAGCCTGAAAGACGTCCACTGCTGGATATAGGCCTCCCCCAAGAAGGAGGAGTTTTGCCATAATCGCCACGCTTGGCAGGCGGGTTGGCGATCGCAGTACGGTTGTTACAAAAGCACAGAGAACGCTGCTGCCCATTCTCTGGCAAATCCCTTAGTCGCCTCTTACGACACCCACGGGAAGATATGGGATGGTGCTATTCTTTAAGTCCGACACCACACAGAACGTACGTTTATGTGAATCTCCTTTTTTCCGAAGACCCGCAACACCCCGCTATCGCCCTACAGTAACCACCAGGGCTGCCTAAATATGCTGATGTTGGTTAGCGCATGGCAGTTTTGTATCAATAACGTATACCATTATTTGTTTTTATTGTCAGCGTATCTTGCAAGCTTACTTGTTGAATCGACCTCAATAACTACAGAACACTAACTTCAATAATGTCCTAGAGACGGCGCGCTCGTAAATATGTACGTAGATGATCGTACATTCATAGAGGGTGAGGTTTCTCTGCAGCTGGCTGTACGTCATACTAATTTCATGATATTTTTACCCCTCCCCATCCTTGTCACAGTTTACATATTGTGATATTATTTAAGATAACATCTTTTTTCTAATCTTGCATATTATTCTTCTGAAAATAGCACACAGGATTCGTTCGAATTGTACAAAAGGGGGTGGAGCGACGATGCGACAACGGTGTGCAGCGCGGGAGTTCGGGTGCACTCAGGCGCGTTCGAATGATGTCGTAACTTGTGATTGCGGACTTGAGAGCGAGCGAAGCGAGCTTGGGACCTGCGGTACCCCGACTCGGACAGGTTAGGTTCGAAGTGGATGGCAGGGTCTAGTGAGCGAGCGAAGTGAGCGAACTAAGACCCCGCCATCCACTTCGTGTTAGGCCACTTTAAACCCTGCAGACAGAAATAGGAGGCCCTCGCAGCGGGGCTACGTCGACTAAGCCTAAATTTGAGTATTTTGCTGCGCAATCAGTAATTTAGATTTGTTCGCTTAAGAATTATTATGCTGATCGTTCTGAAAAACTTATGCCTCAAATTCGTATTTTTAAGTCGCCGTTTTCAATATTTATGTTCGCTCTCAGTCTTTCGCTCACTTAGTATTTCAGTACGCCATAATCAGTATTTTTGACAGCCTGATTTTCAATTTATAGTCGATTGTTTAAATACTACCCTTTATATTAGTGTGATAGCATTTTAAACGCATGCATGCAATGCATTATCACCAACAGATATTTTTTAAACGTTGCCCCTCACTCGTAATTTCTCCTGTATCGTGGGTGCGTAGGCCCGGAAAAACTACCTGTAGGCCATACAAATATTTGTTCCGTGCGGGAATCGAACCCGTGACTGTGCCAACCGTGCTGTCAAACATAAGTAGACTACTATTGTCAGTTCTGGAGAAGGTACTTAGTAGTAAACCCTTATTTCCCAGTTCTGTGTTTTTACTATTTTTTTATTTCGTTTGGGTTTTTGTGACCCGAAATACCACTTTGCATACGGCAATGCAGGTAGGTTTGATTAGACACATTGATTTGGTAAAAAAAGGAAGAGCCTATCATTGAAAATGGTTAATTCTACACGAGCTGCGTACGCCACGGAAACACTCAATAGGAATAAATTTTCCCCGTTTTTGTTTTTCAATATTTTTCATTGCTGCTCCGCTCCTACTGGTCGTAGCGTGATGTTATATAGCCTTTAGCCGTCCTCGATAAATGAGCTATTCAACACTAAAATATTTTTTCAATTCAAACCAGTACTTCCCGAGATAAGCGCGTTCAAGCAAAAAACAAATAAGCTTTATAATATTGGTATTGATAATTTAAACTAATATTATAATTTTTTATTCAAGTAGTAGGAAACGACTGGATAAATTCTGGTAAAGACAGAGAGATATGGAAGAAGATGGAGGAGGCCTTTACCCTTACAGGGGTCCATATTTCAACCACAGATACTAATACTACTAACATAATTTAAGCAAACTTACTAACAAACTAATAACCAAATTTGGAATGTATAGTAGAAATATGGAATAAATGGCTTTATTATTATTATTCCGTTTATTCATTTCTATAACATATTTTTTACATTTTTAACACATAAAATCAATAAAAAAATATAAAAACATTTAAAAATATAAAAATAGTAGCCCACCGGTATCGGGAACAGGGTCCAAGCTACCGGCGGTCAGGGCTCCAGAGAGAGGAACCTCCTAACAATACGAGCCGTGTCCAGGAGTACCGCTTTCTGAATCAAGCCCTTGATCCAGCTGCCTAACGAGAGCCTCTTCAGATATTGGTCGAGGCTCTTGGCAATTAGGCCATTGGCTGATACGACTATCGGCACAATGATCGCTGAGTCAACAGGCCACATGTCGACAACCTCGCGAGCCAAGTCAATATACTTGATTTGTTTATCTTTCTCGGCCTTCACGAGGTTCTCGTCATGTGGAACCGTTATGTCAACAATCATTGCGCACCGCTCTGATCGATCCATCACCACTATATCAGGCTTATTGGCTACGATAGTCCTGTCAGTGATGATGGATTGATCCCAATACAGTGTGATATTGCCATTTTCGAGAACTGGGTCGGGCACATACCTATAGTACGGCACTTCCGATTCAACAAGGCTGTATTTCAGAGCAAGTTGCTGATGGATAATCCTGGCTACAAGGTTGTGTCTATGCAAGTATTCTCCGTTAGCTAGACGAGAACACCCGGAGATAATGTGACGGATCGATTCGCCCGGACGGTGGCATGCCCGACATATGTCAACCGTGCCATCCTTCACAATAAATTTCCGGTAGTTTTTCGTCATCATAACTTCATCCATAATTGCACAAACAAAACCTTCGGTTTCTCCAAAGAGTTCCCCGGAACGTAGCCAGGCTACGGACGCTGCATGGTCTACATCAGGCCCATGCAGGGCACTGAAGTAGCGTCCGTGAAGCTCCTTACTCTGCCATACTTCCCTGCGGTCATTAGTGTCAAGCACTGCAGGTTTGCGCCAGTTCTCTTTAGCCAAGGAGAGCGGGGTGAGGGCCTTGTCCATCGCGACCACATCTCGATGCATCCCCACGTCGGTTTCTAGGAAATATTCCCTGAGACTGCATATCTCGCGATTGTGGAGAGTCTTGGCGTTTAAAAAGCCTCGACCTCCACAACTCCGCGGGATATACAGTCTCATAACCGAAGAACGTGGGTGATGCATTCGATATGCCGTCAACAATGTACGGACCTTCCTATCCAGGGCGTCTAGTTCTGTTTGAGTCCATTTGAGTACGCCGAAAGAGTACATCAAAACCGGCATGACCCAACCATTGAAGGCACGCACCTTATTTCCGCCTGATAAAAGACTATTAAATACTTTTCTCAGGCGGCCAAAGAAGCGCTCCTTCAACGATTGCTTCACGTCAACAGCATTGATGCCCAGCGCTTCCGACATACCCAAATACTTGTAGGTTTCGGTTGCTGAGAGGGATCTAAGATTTATGGAATCTGAGAGCTGGGTTCCCGCAGATTCCACAATCCCCCCTCGCTTTACATGCATGACCGCACATTTGTCCACACCAAATTCCATCCTGATGGCGCTACTGAAAGTTTCTGTTACCTTCAGTAGCTCCATCAGTTGCAAATTGTTGGGGGCAAAGAGTTTCAGGTCATCCATGTAAAGAAGGTGAGATATAACCTGACCACCTCTCCTCAACCGAAAGCCCAGACCTGAATCCTCCAGCAGCGTGCTTAGAGGATTCAAGGCTAAGCAGAACCAAAGCGGACTCAAACTATCGCCCTGAAAAATACCTCGCTCTATCCTTATCGGTTCGCTGTTCCCTTGGATATGCCGACATCCTGGATAGCGAAGGACTGTCCTCCATTGCCCCATACACGACATCAGAAAGGTGCGCAGAGTTGCATCAACTTTATACAATTCTAGCACCCTCATGAGCCATGTATGTGGCACCGAGTCGTAGGCCTTCTTATAGTCTATCCAACATGTCGACAGATCCCTTCGGGAACGCCGAACCTGTTGGTTAATGGCCATATCAATGAGGAGCAGCTCCTTAGTACCGCGGGACCCGTTCCTACATCCATTTTGAGAAGCGGACATGATCGAATTGTCATCAATGTGTTTGCTAATTTTAGCTCTCAAAATGGATGTAAGAACTTTATACACTGTCGGGAGACAGGTTATCGGTCTATAGTTTTTGGGCTCCGCAGTACTACCCGATTTATGGAGCAGGTGAGTTATTCCAGTAGTCAGGAATTCGGGCAGCGACCCTGACTCTAAGGCTGACTGGAATAGGGCCGCTAAGCGAGCGTGCGACCTTTGGATCCACTTAATCCAAAAGTTGTGCAGCCCGTCCGGCCCTGGAGATTTCCAGTTAGGTAACGGACGGACTGCACGAGCTACGTCTTGGGGGCTGATAGTGATAGCCCCCATTTCTGGTACTGGATCGCACACTCGCTCGACCACCCGAGTCCATTCACCCTCAGTGTGGCTGACAGGCACCGACCAGATGCTGCGCCAGAACGAGCACATGGCGTCATCATCCGGTAAGCGCGTGTCAGACACACCTTGGTCCGGTCGCTCCCAACTCCTATAAACCCACCTTTCATCTCTTTGGAATGTGCGATTCAGAGTGTATCGTTCCACCCGCCGCTTATACCTACGGATACGGTTTGCCCATGCATACACTTTCTGCTTCAGGAAGTCGATGCGCTCTGTGATACGGGACATATAGTCTCGAGGACTAATATCAGTACCCGCAAATGCCCGCCTCACAAAGCGCATCACTCGAAGGGCGATTGTTGCCCTCCCTGAAGCAGATTAGTTTGCCTATGAGTGTTCTGGCCCCACCAATACGTCGCTCAATCCTGCATTGCCAAGCCGGTACGGCAGGTTTAGGTCGTGTAGCTCTGTCATCAGAAAATTTGACATGAGCTACACGACATGCCGCTACAGCCGCACAATACAGGATTGAGTGAGCATCTGTGAGGTCTTCACAGTTATCAAAATAGTTTGACAACTGCGAATCCAGAACAGCCACCAGCGCCCTATTTCTGTTATGCATGGGCAAACGAGGTAAGCGTGGTCTAAGTTCAGGCGACATGTACCGATATTCTCGAATCGCACACTCCAAAGCACTCCTCATTTCCTCACTGCATTGGATACTTACATTAGTAACCATGTCACTACTCACGTCGTTAGTGATATTCTGTGTTATGATAGGCTGTGGTGGTACCACAGCCTGCAACGACGGAGCAGTGACATGGCTACTCCGCATTTCAGTTCGCAGGCGATCAAGTACAGTGTCATCCAACATACGATTACGCTGGATGACTCGCACCTGATCCGACAGTCGTTGCGCCGATACGTTGACAGCTGGCTCAAGCACCTGAAACAGAGAGAGCATCCGAACACGGTACGCGGTCAGGTTGTTTCCTCCCTCTGTAGCCCCATAGTATGAGCGCATGACGTTCTCGTTGATGGCTTGAGTCCATCGCATGCGCTGCACACTTCCGCCGGGAGCTGGGACCCTATCAGAAGCCGGTGGGCCTCGAGGTCCTAAGCCGTCCGGTGGCCGGCGTCCTCCCCGTCGACGAACAGGTGGTGGCGTCGTGGGCGGAGAGAAGTACTCGTCGCTGTCGCTCGACGCAACTGCCACGGCCGGTGTCACAGCACTCACAGTGAGGCTGGGTTCCGGCGGCGGCGAGGCGGAGCGAGGCGACGAGTCCGGAGGCGGTATTCGTGCTTTTCGAGCTGCTGCTCTGGTCAACATCGTCTTTTCTTCATTTTATTGATAGATATTTTTCTTACATGACACGTATGTCATATGTCATTATTGTACCAGTTTTTCTTTTCTGTATTTTGGAGCTTTCTTGCGTTTGATCATGGTGCGATTGGAAATAGTTAAGATAAATAATTTATTGTAGTATTAAAATCATGTATCAGATTTATAAAAGAAACTGATTAAAAATTAAAATTGATGAAAATTATGTATTGAAATTGAAAGACGTCTTGACTTTGGTATTGCCAGCTTATTATTATTATTATTATAAAGAGAAAAGATTTGATTGTTTGTTTGTTTGCATTGAATAAGCTCCGAAACTACTGGTCCGATTTGAAAAATTCTTTTAGTGTTAGATAGCCCATTTATCGAGGAAGGCTATAGGCTATATATCATCACGCTTCGACCAATAGGAGTGGAGCAGCAATGAAAAATGTTGCGAAAACGGGGAAAATGTGACACAAACGAAGTTGCTATGGACAGCTAGTATTTATATATTATTGATATTATTCTACATAGGTACTATCGACTGTATATACTTAGGCCTTTTATTTCAATATCAGTGTACAAAATTAAACAACCTTTTTTTAATTTATACCTAGTAAACTACAGCAGGATACAGGTACCTATTAATTGTCTCGACTGCCTGCCTGATAATAAGTAAAAAAATAAACTACCAATTTAATTAATAAAACATGAAGTAGAAGTTATCGAATGACGTTTACGACAGAGCATAACTCAGTACCTACCTATCTTTAAAAGATATCCTAACTAATATTATAAATGCGAAAGTAAGTCTGTTTGTTTGTTACCATTTTACGCCTAAAATGCTGAACCGATCCTCCAGAAATTTTGCATGTACGTTGTCAGGTTACAGGAGGTCTACGCTCTTTCTCCGAAACGTAACTTCGGCAACGAACGAAAATTAAACGTCGTTACGTTTGTGACCTTATTCTATATCATGCGTATCGTTTGCGGACGCACACTATAACGTTTAATAAATTCGTTCACGTTAATTGTCTTTGAATTCGAACTTCTTGTGTGCGTCCGCAAACGATATAGATTAGGGTCACAAACGTAACTACGTTTCCTAATTTTCGTTCGTTGCCGAAGTTACGTTTCGGAGAAAGAGAGTAGACTTCCTGAAACGGACATAGGGTACCTTACGTCCCGAAAAAACGTACTTTTCCCGAAGAAAACAACAATAACGTTCCTATGTTGATAGATGACGCCACGTGTGCGAGCCGGTTGTTGTTGTGTAAAACCTACCTGAATGCACCATACCTGAAACTTTGCGGAAGTCCCTTAAATCAGGTCACCTCTTTCAACTATCTGGGCCACTGGGTTTCCGAGGACCTAAAAAACAGCCTGGACATTGAGCGTGAGCGCAGACGGTTGTCTGTCCGCTACAATATGTTGGCTGATGTAAAGGGTACGCTGTTCACGGCGTACCGTCAGTCGTTCTACACATGCAGTCTGTGGGTCAACTTCACGCAGAGGGCATACAGCACTCTGCGCGTCCAATACAACAATGCATTCAGGGTGTTGATGGGGTTGCCGCGCTACTGCAGTGATTCCGGATGTTCGCAGAAGCGGGCATAGATGGCTTTAACGTCATCATGCGCAAGCGATACGCCTCCATGCGCAGGCTACGCGTCAGCCCCAACAGCATCTTGAGTACTATAGCGGACAGGTGGGACAGTCCCATAATGGGGCATTGGGTACGCCTACATGCCACTCATCATCTGCCTAGCCTTTTACCAAACTATCTTGGGGTCGGCTTCCAGTCTAACCGGATGCAGCTGAATACCAGTATTTTACATGAAGCGACTGCCTATCAAAATCAAAATCATTTATTTCAAGTAGGCCAGTTACAGGCACTTTTGAATAGTCAAACAACAATAAATATTAAGCTACAGTCCCAGTCACTAGACATAATAACTGTGAAAGTACTTACTGTAGTTGCCTATTCCAAAGCGTAGATCTCTATGGAGAAGAATGGGCAAGAAACTCCATGGACACTCTTTTAAATTAGTAGCTTGATTGTACTGACGGCAGACTGGATGTCAAACTTGGCTTCTGACTACTCTTAACGACTGCCAAAGATCTACAAATGACAGCCGGGACCAACGGCTTAACATGCTTTCCGAGGCACGGAGGAAACTCGGTATGTAAATATGGTCACCCATCCACAGACCAACCTCGGCAAGCACGGCTTAACCTTAAAGATCGACCAGTGCGGCTGTTATTATTTAGCCACGAGCTACACGCCACTGTGGCGTATAATCAATAATTGTTTTGTTTTTCTGGTAGATGTAAGTACTAACACTAGTTTCTAAGTTGTGTGTTGTACTAACCAAATGGACTCGTGGTCTGAAATAAAAGAATTCGATTTGATTGTCCTAAATTAACGAGAGCGAATCCGCGGCAAAAAGCTAGTAAGAAATAAAAGATAATATATTCTTGTAATTCTTGTGTTTTTTCTTATATTATTCTACTCGTATTTCGTGCACTAACCTGTTTGTTTAAGGTGTAACAATTGATTATTTCAGTTCTAGTGTCAGTATTTCTACAACAGACTTCTATTATTTTAAGACTTCTAATGTAATGCTAGCTGTTTGCGCGACCTTCGTCCGCGTGGAATTAATATAAACATATTAGGAACTTCCCTAATTGCAACAAATTCAAGAGAACCCTATTATTTTGACTTTAATTTTAGTAAACGGTTATCCTTTTTCCGATTTTGATGGGACTTTCACCTATATGCCAGTAAAAGTCCCATCAAAATCAGTCCAGTCGTTTCGGTGATTAGCCGGAACACAGACAGAACAAATTTAAAAAAATGTTTTTCACTACTCATACTCTGAAAGTAGGCCTGAAGTAGCCTGAGAAGCGGGATGAAAGTAATACTTTTCATCCCTAGGGAGAATCGCTTTCAACTAAAAAAAAAAAAAAAAAATTTTTTTATTTTTATTTATTTTTTATTGAACCATTTTCCAACTTTCTATGCAGCCACGATGTAAAATTGAAGTAACTTAAAGTTAAGTATTAATTAAAGAATATATATTTTTTAATAATTTTATTATAATTTAGTTTCAACAATTTCTTTAAAATAACATAGAGTTGGGCAAAATATTTACCATTTTTTCAATGATGAAAATGAAAAATAATGGCTGAATAGCTGGCTGGCCACAGAAAAAAAAAACAAAACAGGCGGGAAAGCGGCAATCTGAAATAGTTTTTTTTTTGCCTAATTCATGTTTTTATTTTTGCTTTCCTTGTATTCGTAATGAAAAGCATAGTGTTTGCCTCGGGTTAAAGACTTATTTAGTCCCTTCAACTATTGGCAACCTCACTTCGTTCGGGCGCCAAACCCGTCTCGGCACTAAATAAGTTACTTTCATCCCTGGGGTAACAATGTACTATTTTTGTCAAAAGTACCGTATATACTTACTATCATATGCGTTTAGTAAAAAGCTGATAGTCTTAAAATACAAACAGACACTAGTATTTTATTTATTTTAGCCCGGTTAAAATAGACTTCTCAATTAACAAAAACCCGGATAAAGCTGAAGCTTTGGTAGAGACCTTGAGTACACCAGTAGAAATAAAGTGTCAAATATCCCTATCGATTCCATGTGTGCTTAAAAACTTATTTGAGGTCAAAGGTCAAAATTTTTGCTTTTTTGGATTTTTCTCGACAACAGTAAGTTTTATCTAAAATATAGCACAGACAAAATTTTAGATCATAAAATTATCTACAAAAATGGTGTTATACTTTTTTCCTAAGTATTCCTAAGATATCGAGCGTTCGGCCGAGGGCACTGTCTCGCTACTCTCTTCGTGGGTGTAATCGGGCCATAATGTCGCACGGGTTTGTACTTGCGAGGACAAAAGTCAAAAATCCTATGTATCTAATCTAAACTTAATATTATAAAGAGGAAAGATTTGATTGTTTGTTTGTTTGTTTGCATTGAATAGGCTCCGAAACTACTGGTCCGATTTGAAAAATTCTTTCAGTCTTAGATAGCCCATTTATCGAGGAAGGCTATAGGCTATATATCATCACGCTACGACCAATAGGAGTGGAGCAGCAATGAAAAATGTTGCCAAAAACGGGGAAAATGTGACGCAAACGAAGTTGCGCCGGACAGCTGGTATAAATATAAGTTATAAACTATCTGTGCGCCAAACTTCATTAAAATCCTGTCAGTAGTTTCTGCGTGATACAGTAACAAACTTCCTCATAAACTTTTGCATAATATAGTACGTTCAACTACCTAGCAAGATAGTACCTAGGTAAATACAAGGTGTTGTTTTGCATCCTCGTCAAATTCAAAGAGATAACTATGCTAATGATTCTCGTCGAATCGATATATGGGTAGGCATATATTTTTTTTCTTATTTACGGAAATCGGTAAGGCATCGTCCTAATAGAACGCGAATGCGCGATCATCGCGCAAGTAAGCGATGCGACCATGCGATGAGGCGATGGCAAAAACTGGGTGTCCTATCATCGCGCGAATCGACGACGCGAGCGAGCGAGGTGTAGGGCACAGCGGCCTGCCGACGCAATTATCGCACGAATTTCAATAAGGACGCCTATTCGAATTCTATATGTTTGATCGCGCGTTCGTACGAACAAAGTTCGTGTAAATAGATTTACAAATATTTGAGTCTCGCGACCGCGTCGTGCGATTGTCAGTTAGGACACCTATTCGAGTTCAACATGTTTAATCGCGCGTTCGTACGAGTAAAATTCGCGCGAACCTACGATGATCCTTCTATTAGGACGATGTCTGTCACAAAAACAGTTTGTAATCCAAATACTACTATTACCATATTTGTTGGTAATAGTTCTAAGGTTAAAAAAGAAGACATCACAGACTGTGTATCAGAGTTGTTAAAGTTAAATTGCAATAAAATCATTTTGTGTGCTTTTCCATATTTCGGAAACTTGTAATAGAACAAATAATTATATACACATGCTTAATGACCATGTACATTTCTTAGTTAGTCATTATTGTGAAAAACTTTTGTATTTTGACATAAACAATTCAGTTGATAAACTTAGGTCGACGCGGAATACAGTGTATCTCCCTATCAGATTCAGACATCAAATAGCTAGGCTATTAAGTTTTATTATTCACTCTGACATAAGTAGTATGTCGATGTTTAGTCCTATAATTAACACTGCCACTATTAGTAATTATACTAATATAGATTTTTACAATTATTGTTCTGAGGAGGATCCATGTGTCAACGTGGAAACTTCTCAATTAGATTATAAGATTAGTGATAGGATCTCGCTGTCTGTTGATGGCACGGGTGTCTCGGGGCTCACTCCGGATACTAGTACTAATATTAATTTAAACTAGGAAGTGAGACAACAGAAGGTACGTTTAACATTACAGTTAAACCAAACAACAACAAGGTATCTTCTTGCACTCAATTAGTTACATATAAAAAGGGGCCTCAGCAGAATACCTTGAAATTATTCCACCAAAATATTCAAGGTATTTCTTCCAAATTATTAGAAATTGAATTATTTTTAGAAAAGACTATGTTTGATATTATTTGCTTTACTGAACATTGGCTAAAGGATTACCAAATGCTTATTAATTATGAGAACTATACGGTGGGTAGCTGTTTTAACCGTAAATCTATGCTGCGTGGAGGTTCCCTAATATTAATTAAAAATTGTTTAAAATTTAAGCAACGTAATGACATAATAGGTCTCTCAGTTGAACATTGCGTCGAACTGTCCTGTGTTGAGCTAGATAAGCATGTAATTGTGTGTGTCTACAGACCCCCAAACTATCAAAACTTTTCTTTATTTGAATCAATAATGGAAGATGTCCTGGCAAAACTTACAGCCAGTAATAAATCTGCAATTATCTGTGGTGATTTCAATATAAATATTTTGGAAGAAAATTCGAATAGCAGTAGGTTATTAAATCTTTTTAAGTCATTTGATTTAGCCAACATTTTTATAGAACCAACTAGAGTCACTCCATCTTCTGCTACTTGTATTGATAATGTTTTCTGCGATTGTGATTTCTTAGATAAAGCCATAGTAAGTTGTCTGCCTTCGGATCATAGCGGACAAACGGTAACTTTTAGTTGTATTACACCGGTGCAAAAAGTTCAAATTAAGTTTCGACCTATAACAACTAGCAAATTAAATAGATATAATAATTCCCTACAGAACAAGTTAAGTGTTATGGGTCATCATATGGACGATATTATGGTAAATCAGTTGTATGATCATTTCTTTTCAATAGTTCACACTGAATTCAATAAAACTTTTGAAAAGAAGATGAAAAGCATTTGCCCTAAATTTATTTTTAGTGATTGGGCAACTACAGGAATAAGAAAAAGTAGGGAAAGACTATTTGAGCTGTATGGCCTTAAGCCTTTCATAAACTCTGAAACTTTTAATAAGTATGTTGCTAATTATTCAAAAAAAATTCAGAAATATATGCAAGGTTGCTAAAGCCTTGCACATTAGCAATAAGATCAAAAACGCAGAAAATAAGATAAAGACAGTTTGGAAAGTTATAAATAATGAGACTAATAGGAAAAAAATCGTTAACACTAGCTATACATTAGATACAAAATGTGGTCCTAAAAGCTCTGATCAGGAAGTAGCTCAAGAATTTGTAAATTACTTTACCGATATTCCGCTTAAAACTACGGAGGCTCTAAATTCCTCACCGGAAGTCTCACTTGCTTTATTAAAGGCGAACGTGTCTGGCTGCCCCGCTGAATTTAAATTCAAACACATAAACCCTATAACAGTTATTAAAGCTTTCCGGCAAATAAAAATCAAACTGACCGAAGATCTATGGGGAATGTCTATCAAAGTTTGTACATCCATCGTTGAGACTATAGCACCATACTTAGCTTTAATTTTTAATTTGTGTGTGGACCAAGGAGTTTTCCCTGATTTAATGAAATACAGTAAAGTCATCCCTCTTTTCAAATCCGGAGACAGTAAAGATACTAATAATTATAGACCCGTATCCGTGTTGCCAGTTTTTAGCAAGGTGTTTGAAAAGGTAATGCTTAATCAAATGCTCAATCATTTTAACACCAACAAAATTTTGCACGAGCAACAGTATGGTTTCACCAAGGGACGTTGTACAACTGACGCCGGTGTAAACTTATTAAAGCACATATTTACAGCGTGGGAAGAGTCCCAAGACGCCATTGGAATTTTTTGTGACCTCTCCAAAGCATTTGACTGCGTAAATCACGACACATTACTTTTGAAACTTGAGCATTACGGACTTGGTAAACTTGCACTTAGTTTGGTAAAATCATATTTGAGTGATAGACAACAGCAAGTTCAAATAAATGGTGTTAATTCACAGGGTTTAAAAGTAAAAATGGGGGTTCCGCAGGGGTCAATATTGGGTCCTTTCCTCTTTCTAGTATATATTAACGATCTACCCTCTTTATTGAAAAGCCAACCACAAAATATGGTGTTATTTGCTGACGACACTTCCTTAATTTTTAAGATAAATAGACGGGCCCAAAATCTAGATAACGTCAATAATGCACTACTTCAGGTACATAATTGGTTCACAGCAAACAATTTAGTATTAAATGAAAATAAGACTAAATGCATAAGATTTTCATTACCGAATGTTAAATGTAGTGATTGTGATATAATATTGAATAAAGAGAAACTAGAATTTGTCGATAAAACGGTTTTCTTGGGGGTTACGCTTGATTCAAGGCTTCAATGGGGTCCTCATTTAACATCTCTTGCGGGGCGGTTAAGTTCAGCAGCATAAGCTGTTAGAAAAATCCGTCAATATACCGATGTTGATACCGCGAGATTGGTCTATTTTAGTTACTTTCATAGTATAATGTCTTACGGCATTTTGTTATGGGGACGGGCTGCAGACATTGAGTCTATTTTTATTTTGCAAAAAAGAGCCATTAGGGCCATATATAATCTCCGTAGGCGCGATTCTCTAAGGGAACTGTTTAAGGACATTAACATTATGACGGTACATTGCCAATACATTTACGAAAACATAATGTACGTCAGAAAAAATCTGCATCTTTTTAGTAAAAGAGGTGACAGACACAATTACAATAAAATAATAATAATAAATAATAATAAAATAGAGACCAATTAGTTCAGCCAGGCTTCAGACTCGCTAAAGTAGACTCATCTTTCATGGGGTACTGTTTAAGATGCTATAATAAAATTCCACAGAGTATTCTTGAACTGAGTGAGACGAAATTTAAAACATGCATTAAACGCACACTTTGTAAGCAGGCTTATTACAAATTGGACGATTATATCGCTGATAATAATGCTTGGCTCCATGCCGGTCCTGCTCCACAAGGACAGGTTCGCATAAATTGATAGCATTTAATAGTATTGTTGGAGCTGCTGAAGATTGTACAACTATCTTTGAATTGTATAAATTCAATTAATTTAGTATTATATAATCGCATAGCCCATATTGTGTGAGTCCTATGTACTAGATAGCTATCATTTACTGGAAACCTACGTCTTTTATTGACTTGAATGTGCCCTGGCGGTTGAGAGTATGTCATGCTCACTCAAATGTCACGCTGATGGCGGCGTGTGTGTCGGGTCATTTAGTTCCCTTCAAAATGGTTGAGTTGAATGATGGCTGATCCATGCGTCATGTTCGTGAACGGGCGCTGTCAGTTGTGCCTGGTCGTCTCTTAGCTGCCACGGCTTATTTCGAACTAATTATTTTATCTTCTGAATGTTTTTTTTTGTTTTTGCTATGGACACTTTTAACGTGAAGTCTTGCTACATCGTTCTCACATAATGTACCATCTCAACATGAATGATGTAACCAAGGTTTTTGTAACAAGATTCTGATTTAAAAGAGTGTCCATGGAGTTTCTTGCCCATTCTTCTCCATAGAGATCTACGCCTTGGAATGGGCAACTACAGTACTTTCACAGTTATTATGTCTTGTGACTGGGACTGTAGCTTAATTTTTATTGTTGTTCGACCATTCAAAAGTGCCTGTAACTGGCTTATTTGAAATAAATGATTTGATTTGATTTGATTTGATGCTTAAGGGTGAACCACCCGTGTTTTAAACGCGGCCTGTCTGATTCTTGCTCTATAACCGCGCTTCCACACATCCAAACAATCCCAAACGTTTATTATTTCTTATTCCCTAAACCACGTTAAGGGGGTTATTCTGAAATACTGACAAACTTAACAACCAAAAAAATCAGCGTTTATTCATAACTAGCTGTCCGGCGCAACTTCGTTTGCGTCACATTTTCCTCGTTTTCGCAACATTTTTCATTGCTGCTCCACTCCTATTGGTCATAGCGTGATTATATATAGCCTATAGCCTTCTTCGATAAATGGGCTATCTAAGGCGCAATTATACAGAAACGGCGTAAGGTGAAGGCGCGGCGCAGGCATCTTGCCGCTTCAAAACGTTTCAATACATAATGTAGGTAGGCGACACGTTGTGCATTATATTCAAACGGCGTGGCGCAGGCACGTCGTTTCGTCAACTGTTCCGCGTCGCTAGTAGTCGCGACTGGAGTGGCGCGCAAGCAGCACGACGTTTTGTTATACTGTAGGAGCAGAAAAATCGTGACGATAGTGAATTTAATGTAGAGTTCTGCGAGATAATTGAATAATATCCAGCTTTTTACGAATTTTATTCATTGACTCCGGCTTAGTATGGTCATATTACGCCGGAGTCAAACGAATAAAAGTAGTATATACTTTTATTCGTTGATGAAATGCCAAAAATGTTTTACTAATCTTAATTATATGATGAAATCTATTTTATTCTGCAAACTTAAACTCTTTTAAATACTATTTGAAGCCATGGATAAAAAAAGTAGAAAAACAAAATTATAATGTATTCCGAAATTTTTAAACCCCAAGGTTTGAAAATTTCGGAATACATTTGTTTCGTTTTTTGATTTCATCCTTGCTTTCGCCGTTGTGAAAAAATTCTTAAATTGTAAAGTCTTACGGCTCTCTTACCCATAAATCATGCCTCTATCACCCCAGGATTGTACGAGAATCATCACTATGGTGGAATTGGAGACCAGCCAAAGAAATACGGCCAGAATAATGGGCGTGACTCATACTACTGTCCGACGAGTGATTCAAAGGTTTAAGGAGACTGGATTAAACCTGAGAAGACCAGGTACTGGCAAGCTAAGGTGCACAACAGTCCGAGAAGATCGTTTAATTGTAGCAGCCATGTTAAGAAATCGACATCAGACGGGAGTTGCGGTTCAACAACAACTTCTGCAAGTTCGAAGGGAGCCAATAAGCGAGTGGACAGTCAGGAGACGTCTTTCCGAAAGAGGATTGAAGCCTTACAGGCCAGCAAATACCCCAAAACTGGAACGGCATCATAAACTTGCCCGATTGCGATACGCCCGCGAGCATACAGAATGGGGTGAGGACGAATGGGGCAGAGTGATGTTCTCTGATGAGTCAAGATTTATGCTGTACCATCATGATGGGAGGAAAAGAGTATACCGACCACCAGGAGAACGTTTTGCACAAGCATGTTTTGAAGAAAAAGTGTCACACGGCGGAGGGAACGTTCACGTGTGCGCTGGTATCTCTGCAGAGGGTCGAGCAGCGTTAGTTCCAATCGAGAACGAGAACCTAACTGCTGTGAGATACATCAATGAGATTCTCAATGAACATGCTGGTCCGTTTTTGGCCAATATGGGCGACAATGCAGTGTTCATGCACGATAATGCACGGGCCCACACTGCTCAAGTTGTAAATGAGTATCTTCAGGACCTAGGAATCCACAAAATGGAGTGGCCAGCAAGGAGCTTCGATTTGAATCCTATTGAGCATGCTTGGAACGAGCTTGACAGACGTGTGAGAAAAACGAGTTCCACCTCCAATTACTCTTCGTGACTTGAATTACGCGCTCATCGAAGAATGGGAGAACATTCCTCAGCATATGCTGAGGATTCTGGTATTCAGCATGCCCAATCGCGTAGAAGCTGTATTGAGAGCACATGGAGGAAACACCAAGTCCCTACTGAGTTATCAAATCCTACGTTTACACCTAATAAAACCCCTACTTATAGATTTGGTTTTATTTGCCAAATAATTTTTTTACATTTTTTACATTTAAAATTTGAACACAGTACTTACGTTTTTAATTGGTAACATTCTGATGCGCTGTTAAATGTACTTCAATATTGCAGACGGCGTCATTAAGCTAGCCTTTCCCGTTTAGGAGTTATTTGGCGCTATGTCATTGCAACTTTTTCATTGCTCGCGAGTGTATTAGCGGTATCGTAATTTTAATTGATTGATTGATTGATTATGTCTTTTGTGGCAACCTCCTGAATGTTGACGAGAATGCAAAACAACACCTTGTATAGATAGCAAACTAGTCACTATTAGAAATAGAATTAACTATTTTGTCTAATAGTAAGAACTAGGACAAAAAATCTATTTAAATCGGTAATTTGAAATTGTAATTTTAAGAGCGCCTATTTTGTACTAATTCGTAAAAGATAACATAATATTATTCACTGATTAACTGTGTACGCGGCTATTAATCAAGCTATACATAACCAGTTTTTGCGGATCTATCATTGTATGCGAAATCTATACAAATCGAGGGCATGTTATGCTGGGAATCGCTCGATTACTCGCCGTGTTAGGTACATGACAAATGAAAACTATAAAATGTTTGACTGGCAACGCCGCCAGTCTCTTGGGCACATTATCGGTTGGCAGCGTTGAGGAGTTTTTTGATGATATATTTTAGTTTGTTGTAAGTTTAAAATAAATGATTAGGTCAATGACAATATGGAGTGTCACTATAATGAGATTAACACCATAGACGAGACAAAAAGAACTGTTGCTGGGAATCAATGGCGACCATTTTTTAGACAGGTATGTAGTATATATCAATAATATCACTTTCACTGGGTTGTGGAGGTCATATATGCCTCTATACAAGGTGTTGTTTTGCATCCTCGTCAAAATTCAGGATGTTGTCACAAAAAACATAAATAATCAATATAAATTACGGTACCTAGTAAATTATTAAAAAACACTGCGTTTTTTTGTTGTTTAAATTTGTCAATATTTCAGAATAACCCCCTTAACGTCGTTTAGGGATTATGAAATTATCGAAAAAACGTTTTAGGTTTTTTTTTGTGTGTAAGCGACGTTATAAGGCGGGGAACAGACGGCCCGTGTTTAAAACACGGGTGGTTCCACACTTACCTATTTCAGTAAATAAATAAAAAAAAGAAAATTACCTACTCATTTTATTATTGATTCGGGTCGAGAATCATTAGCATAGTTACCTCCTAGAATTTGACGAGGTTGCAAAACAACACCTTGTATGCCGGCTCCAGGTAAAATACTGGTATTCATCATCCGGTGAAACTGGAAGCCGACCCAACAAGTTGAGAAAAGGCGGTGATATTCACAATCTGCCTAGATTGTGAATATCACCTTCACGATCAATAAAATAAGGACTCTTGCGCACTACGTGATACAGGACACCTCTGTATGCGAGGGAGTGTGCTGTGCCACCACGCGGGCCCAATACGGGTTGGTAGATGTCACATGTCTTCGAATTTTGAGTTATAGGACATGGAGTTTTCTTCACGATGTTTTCCTTCACCCTTTTTGAGAGCAGCGGTGTTGAAATAAATTATACAAAGTAATGCGCCTACCTGGGTTCGAACCCACGGCTTACTGCTCGTAAGGGGCTGCCACCACTGGGCCACCGTTGCTCTTTTTAGTCTTATCCTTAAATAATACTTTAATATACTCTAATATACATAAACTTTAAGTCATATACTATTCTTTGCACATTCCAGTTGCTAGTGGCAAGTACAGTATGGACCATATACTTCGGCACTGGCTTATGTATGGGAGCTCCGACCGTCTTCATCCCTCAGTTGAGAAGAGAGGCCAACTCGACTTATGCTGTCAGTGATGAGATGGCCTCTTGGCTGTGTAAGTTATCTGAAATTAGTTTAACAGGCCACCTCATTTTCATGCTATGGTAACTCTTTTTCAGAGGCAGAATATCTACGACTGTAAGCATCTTAATATCAAAATAAAACATTTTTAAATTCGTGGACTGTGATCACTGTATTTTGGTTGGTATAGTACATTGTTATCCCAGGGGTGAAAGTAACTTATTTAGTCCGGAGACGGGGTTTAGCGCCCGATTGAAGTGAGGGCGCCAATAGTTCGAGGGACTAAATAAGTCTTTAACCCGAGGTAAACACTGTGCTTTTCATTACGAATACAAGGTAAGTAAAAATAAAGACATGAATTAGCTAAAGAAAAAATTAATATTTAGCATTTTATTTCGGATTGCCGCTTTCCCACCTATTTTGTTTTTTTTTTTCTGTGGCCATCCAGCTATTCAGCCATTATTTTTCATTTTCAACATTGAAAATATGGTAATTACATTGCCCAACACTATGTTTTTTTAAAGAAATTGTTGAAACTAAATTATAATACAAGTTATATGAAAAATATATTTTCTTTAATCAATACTTAACTTTAAGTTATTTCAATTTTACATCGTGGCTGCATAGAAAGTTGGAACATGGTTCAATAAAAATGTGAAAATAGAAAAACTTTTTTTATAATTAGACATCTGTCAGTTGAAACCGATTCTCCCTAGGGATGAAAAGTATTACTTTCATCCCGCTCCTCAGGCAACTTCAGACCTACTTTCAGAGTATGAGTAATGAAAAATAGTTTTACTAGTTTACTCCCACGACGGACCGAAACGTGGTCGCTTACAATGGGCCTCATCAGAAGGCTTAAAGTCACCCAAAGGGCAATGGAGAGGGCTATGATCGGAGTTTCCTTGCGTGATCAAATTAGAAATAAGGACATCCGCAAGAGAACCAAGGTTACGTTATGCATTGGAAGGCCTCCCACTAGGTGGACCGATGACCTGGTGAAGGTTGAGGGGATCCGCTGAATGTGAGGCGCACGGGACCGGTTAACATGGCGTCACTTGGGGGAGGCCTATGTCCAGCAGTGGACGTCTTTCGGCTGAAATGATGATGGTGATTATTATTTTTTCTTAGCCTTGACTGTCCCTCTCCTGGGTATCTTCTTGCTAATTAACGAAACCAAGGAAAGATATAAATAAAAAAATGGGTGAAGGGGGGTACACACACCCCCCCCCCTCAGCAATGGTCATGGTGACAATATTTCAAATTTCAAATCGACTACCTGTGAAAATTGTTTACATCCCTTCATCAACTAGAAAAGAGGTGATGATCTTCAAACAGCTGAGCCGATTTTCTCGAAACATAGCTAAGAACACTCTCGATTATAATACTTTTCAAAAGAGACCACCTTTATCAAAATCGGTTCATCCGTTTAGGAGCTACGATGCCACAGACAGACACACAGATACACAAGTCAAACTTATAACACCCCTCTTTTTTGGTCGGGGGTTAAAAATGATTGATTGATTGAATACTATCCCCAAAACCTGTTTTTCTTTACTAGATAATAGGCTTGCGTTTGAACGCAAATCGTCTGATGTGAAGCGCTGTGAAGCGGTTTATGGTGGAGCACGCTTGTCTAGGAAAAACCGATTCACGCGAACTTTCTACTAGACCTAGATTCAGATCAGGGCACAATAATAAAAATAAAATAATAATATTGCATTACTTGGCCCATCTTCCCCTCTTGACCTTTGTAAGACGGGTCAGATAATACAGGGCACTGACCGTACATTAAATTTCTTTTACAGCATCAATGTTTGGCTACACAGCTCTTCCGTGGGTCTTCATCCTCTCAGCTCTCGTCCGCATCATTGGCCGAAAGAAAACCTTCACGATCGTCTGTTTCAACAGCCTAGCTATGTTCATCTCTTTCTATCTTAGTATCACCCCCCAACATATTCTATACAGCGAGCTCTTACAAGGCATCACTCATGGGAGCAGTATTACTGTCTCAATCATTGTCATTTCTGAATATTCCTCTCCTAAATATCGAGGATTATTTTTGACAATCAAATCGGCGACTTTATTGTGGGGTATCTGGGCGTCAAATTCCATAGGAACGTTTTTGCATTGGAGATTTATTCCTTTATTTGGTATTGTATGTACTGCATACCCGATAACAGCAGTGTTTTTCTGGCCAGAATCACCATATTGGTTGGCAACTAAGGGAAGGTATGATAGATGTGCCAAAGCTCATCGATGGTTGAAAGGTACAGATGAAGATTCGGAAAAGGAATTGGAGAATTTGATTGATTCTCAAATGAAATGTCAACAAAAGAAGAAAGTAACGTTTAAAAGTGTAATAAAAACGCTACGTCTAAAGCAATTTTATATGCCTTTAGGACTTTCTTTACTAATGGTAGCTCAATACCATTTTTCTGGCAAATTCGTATGTAGTATTTATTCCATAGAAATAATTAAAAGGATTACTAAGAACGAATCTATGGCGTACATAGGAATGTTGATATTAGATGGAGTTACAGTCTTCAGTATGTATGTAGGCTGCGGTTTAACTAGAATTATGAAACGACGGACTTTGTTACTCATTTCTTCAACTATAGGAATCATTTTCCTTTTTGTAATGTCAATACGTGGGACACTCAGAAAGTTTTGCGAAACTAAAAAAAATTGTTCTATACGTACATATATTTTTATTAAATCTTTTCAAAGTACTTTCCACCAGCCTCTATACAAAGATTCATGCGCCTAAACCAGTTTTCAAAACACTTTTTCCAGTCCGCCGCAGACACCTCGTTTACAGCCTGCTCGAACCCAGCCAGCGCATCTTCCGGCGACGAAAATTGTATCCCTTTGAGCTGATTTTTTATTTTTGGGAATAAAAAGAAGTCACACGGTGCTAGATCAGGGCTGTAAGGAGGGTGACCCAGGAGTTTGACTGGCGTGCTGTCCAGGAAGTCCCTCGTTTTGAGTGCGGTGTGCGCAGGTGCATTGTCGTGGTGGAGCAGTAGCCCGCGGAGCCCTGTGTTTGGTCGCTTGTTGCTTATAACAGAGAAAACTTCTGGCAAACATTTGGAAGTATACCATTCGGCATTAATGCTTCTTTGATCCCGTAAGGGAATTGATACCAAGTGGCCAGTCAAATTAAAAAAGCTAGCGATCAAAATCTTACCCCCGCTTCTAGATCGCTTCACTTTGGTAGGCGTTGGCTCATTTTGAAACACCCAAACAGTCGACTGGCGCTTGGTTTCTGGGTCGTATTGATAAATCCAGGACTCATCACCTGTAACGATGTCGTAAACACGCCGAGACGAGCCTGCTTCAAATTTGTTAAGCATATCACGGCACCATTCCACCCGGGCCTGCCTCTGAGCATCGGTGAGGTTGTGCGGCACCCAGCGTGATACTATCCTCCTCACGCGAAGATGGCTGTGTAGAATCTCGTGAACGCTTCCCGATCCAATCTTCAATATGTGTTGAATCTCCTGATATGTAATTCGCCTATTGTCTTGGATTAAATTTTTCACTGCTAGCACGTTTTCTTCGGTAACAGCCGTCAAAGGGCGACCGCTTCTTTCGTCATCCCCCAAAGTTGGTCGACCGCGCTTGAATTCGTTATACCAACGATACACGGTTGCCTTGGAAGGGCCTTCATCCATGAATGCCATTTGAAGTCTATCGTACGATTCATCCGGTTTCAGGCGACACTTGAAATCGTATAAAATCATAGCTCTAAAATGTTCCCGGCGCAGATCCATATTTCAGTGAGACACAATACTTTGAATTAACTCGCAAAAAATGTGGAGGGAAATTTTGAAATTGGAACTTACTTATTTTTACTTATAAATAATCATATTTTCGAAAAACATAATAACTGGCCAGTCTCCCATATATAAAAACTTTTTTTCGCAATACTTTCTGAGGGGCCTGGTATATTTGTATTTAGTTAAACTAAATGTCATTGAAGAGAATAAGTATTTGTCTATTCTATTTCTTTCATGTTTTTCCTTGTCTATAAGTTTAGGGCCAATGATAATGGCTACTTCTATTTACGGGGAATTAATTCCTCTAAGATTTAAGAGCACTTGTGTAATTATAATTGCATTAATATTCAACATCCTCCATGCTACTTTATTGAAAATATCACCGTACATTTTCAAGACTTTCGGAATGCATGGCACATTTCTGTTCTATGGTATTTCAGCTGCAGTTTTTACTATAGCTATTTATAAGTATTTGCCAGAAACTAAAGACAAAACTCTGCAAGAAATTGAGGAGTATTTCATGGATTCATCTAAAGTTTCAACTGGATTACTTAAAAGTAAAAAGAAGAAAGAATTGGAAGACTAGATGTAGCAATCATCTTTGTCCTAACTGTGTTGGGGCCAGCTGCCAGTGTGACGAAAAGAAGCAGAATACCATTATTTAAAATGGAGCTATTGCCTTTCGAACCGTACTGCCCAGGATAACCTCCTAAACCTTTTTTTAACTGAACAAAGAATGTTTCGCTGCTTCCTGATAAGATTAACTTTTCTGGCAGATGATTTACTGTGATTTATTTTTGCACAGTCCCCCTTTTCAATAGATTTATCAATCAATACAGCAATAATGCGTAAAAGTGTTTTCTATATGGCACTACGTATATTTAACCACCTTCCACAGGCACTCAGAGATATAAATGATACAAACTTAATTTAAAAAAAAAAACTACAAGAGTATTTAGCAGCCAAATGTTTCTATAGTATTGCTGAGTTTCTAATGGAGAAAACATGCTAATTCTAATGTGGGGGCGAAGTTTGGTTCTGTTCACAATTGTTGGTTTTTTTTTGTCTTATTTTAATATTTGAATTAATCTTGAGATGATATTTTGTTCTTCTACTTCTAATTTGATTGATGTTTGATTACATGTTGTATCTATATTATATGAAAATGTAATTTACTGCAATCGTTAACAAATGAATTTCAATTAATTGCAGTTTTTCTTGCATGTTTTTGTGTGTGCATACTCATGTTTCTGACAAATAAATGATTTCTGAACAAAAATGAACCAAGAATGGTGCCTTGACGTACGCCAATTGAAAATCGCGGTTGGTTGTATCTACATTGCATTTTACTTAAATTATCTTTCTAATCTAACCTTTTTATGTAAACGTTACACACGTTACTTAAAACGATTATTGTTGTGTTAAAATATTCGTTACAAATTAGGACTTAGTATACAAGATAAGAATGGTACTATTGTGCTTATGGTTTGAGACATGGTAGTCAAACGCTTTATCGAATTCTAATTTATTCACAGTCTTTGTTAAAACGTTTTTGTTTTAATAAATTATTACTGTAGTTCTTGTTTCTCGTTTACTTGTTGGCTGTTTGAAGTATTTGAAATAATGCGGAAAATTCGGCATGCTCTATAGAAAAGGTCTTATAACATAGTAACTCAAGATCTAGGTCAACAGCCAAAAGTCGTGTTAGAAGCAAAGGTTGTCCTCGAAAAGCTATTTTTAATGGTATATCTTTATATATATAATTCTACTGTACGTGTGTATGTCACGGAACTCCTCCTAACGTTTGGATTTGTTTGGGTGTCGCCCTGGATGCTTTAGATTAAAAAATCAGCACGCTACGACCACTAGGAGCGGATGTAAATAAAATGTTGCGAAAACGGGGAAAATGTAACGCAGACGAAGTTGTGCAGGACAGCTAGTAGCATTATATGGTATATAGCTATTAGGCCTTGGGGCAGATACATATAGGTACTTCCAGGCCCACCCTACTTTTTTTATTTTTCTTCACATTATATCTTTGCATACATACATCCATAGTGTGGTTGCTAATAAACTTAAAACTCAACTTCAAGCTCAAATGTCTAATTTTACGAGCAAAGTTGTCCACATAGCTCACATAATAAGTAATGGCCATGGGCCGGCTATATTAGCCGCAGACCGTTGTTCCTGAGTGGAATCGAATCGGCAAGTTGGGACGCCCTCAGGCTCGGTGGAGCGACAATCTTCGCAGGGTAGCTGGTAGCAACTGGATGAGAGTTGCCGAGAATCGAGTTAAGTGGCGTGCGATTGGAGAGGCAAATGTCCAGCAGTGACCCGTTGTAGGCTGATGATGAACACTGATAATTAATTTAAATGTGAGTTAGACACTATATTTTGATTAACCGTCTAGATATGTTAGAATATTTTCAGATTCATGAGTGATGTTGTGAAACACGTTTTCGAGTTTTAATTTATTTAGAAAGCCGTTTTGTTCTAATAAATGTTTGTTATAATTTGTTGTATTTTTTTTATTCGTTTTCATTTGGTTTGCATGGAACGAATTAAACATTCTGCCTCTAGCTCTAGCAGCGGCCTCCGAGGCGTCCCTACTATGCCCCCGTATATGCGCGCAATCGACTCGTATGACGGTAAATGGTGTGCCGCCCCCTCCATGCCACGTATAATCAATCTTTGCCTATTTTTTTAATATTTATGTATCGATTATTAATATTTTATTGTTTTTGAATGTTCCACGTTCAAAGTTCTACACAATTAGTGATGTAATTAGGTCGGATGCAGATTTGATCTATAGATATCGATAAAAGAAAATAATGAATGTAACATTACAAAGCAAAGATGCTAAAATTCATACACAATTTTTATTTCTTTATTTTATTGCTATATTTCGCTGCATATTTCGTAATAGGTGTTTATTAATTATGAATTCTAATATTAACATGGATGGACGTCCTATGACGGCGAACGTTTTTTTAAAATATTTTTGCTCCACGTAGGTACCTTTCTAAGATTTCCGCGACATCATAAAAATGAGTATATTTTATTGAAATATTATACTATCCGATAACACAGTTATAAAAACATGGCAATAAATTATAAATTGTATTGAAACAATTCGCCAACAATGCTTTTATTTTAACATGAAGTGAAACAGAATAAGTGTAAAAATGATTGTAATTTTTCGTAAAAAAATTAAAATTATAATACTGCTATCTTCGATAACGTTTAGTAAGTACACACATAATTATGTATATGTTAATAAAATGCGCTGCAGCCCCGGGGAATTATTTTGTTTAGACTTGATAGGTCAATTAAACGCTTGAGGCTTGATATCCTGGGTTCGAGTCCCCGGACAGTAAAACTATTATTATTGACTATTACTAGAACTAAGAAAAAAAAACTTATTTGTCGCAGGCACATGACGTGCATACAAAATTACAAAAAAAAACAATAAACTTACAACGCATAACAAATATTTTATAAGAACAACAGGACGGATGAAAAAAAGTTGCCAACTTGCACGTCGTGACTTCGACAAGCAGGTTACCACTCGGCATGATGCTGTGCTATCAGAGGCGTACAGAACACTACAACTTGAATATCGCAACTATATGGTCGCGTCGTATAGCAGCCATTTTTTAAACCTTCAATAAGTATCAGTTTTAACGAAGTATTTTACGAGTCTCGATTATTTACGGCACACATTGTAAATCCTATGGCACAGATTTACGATCTGTTTCTATTAATAAACTACTAGAAGTTATTGTCCTTTTATCAAATCAAATCAAATCCATTTATTTCAAGTAGGCCAGTTACAGGCACTTTTGAATAATCAAACAATAAGAATGAAGCTACAGTCCCAGTCACAAGACATAATAACTGTGAAAGTACTGTAGTTGCCCATTCCATAGCGTAGATCTCTATGGAGAAGAATGGGCAAGAAACTCCATGGACACTCTTTTAATCAGTAGCTTGTTACAAAAAACTTGGTTACATCATTCATGTTGATTAGTGTACATTATGTGAGAACGATGTAGTAAGACGAGCACGTTCAAAAGTGTCCACAGTAAAACAAAAGAAAAAGACAATTCAAAAAGAAAATAAATAGTTCGAATTATTTTTATTTTGTTATCTGTGCAGTGTGAGTGGTTACCAAGCAGTGATCCGATAATCTTTTCTCCCGCCAACTCTCGTTTTTGTGTAGTATTAGTAGTACACCACTGAGTACCCCCGTTTATATTTTATGTACGTACAGTCCATCCAAAAGTTATCTGGAAGATATCGCAATCAGCGATAAGACCGCCATTGTAACCATAGAATTTTTACATCGTATAAAACAAAGTCTCTTCTCGCCGTCTGTACGCTTAGATCTTTTACTACTATTACGTTACGTATTTTGATGCGGTTTTCATCAATAGACAAAATGACTCAAGAGAAAGGTTTACATGTATAATTTGTCCCTGAAAAACACATCAAAATTTCCACGCGAACGAAGTCGCGAGCAGCTGCTACTAAGCAGCTAACAATATTATTAACAATTGTGTTTCAATTTTGGTGTAGGTACCTACAATAAAGTATATTCTATTCTATTTTCTCTTACAAATCTGTTTCAGTTGCAGCCAACAAACCGCATCCACCGCCACGAAGTGTAAATGTAGCCCTAGAGACATCGTTTCTTTTTGATCCCAAAGACTTAAATCAAAACAAATATTTCATTAGTAACATTCAAGAATTTTTGGGCAAACTACTCTCGGTATGTTGTTTAATTGTATTTTTATTCCTCCACCTTTATTTTTTAGTCTTCTTCTTTTCGTGGTTATTGCATAACCTGCACGCGTAGCATGACCACTGTAGAAACGAGTTTTAGTTTTGTAGTTGTCAAACTATTAAACCGTGACAACACCATCTTCGGCATAAGTATCGTGATCGTCAATTGTTTGTTTATGACGTCACTCCCCGAGAAGCGACCGGAGTGTCGCCGCCCGCGACCCTGTCTTGCCATGAATGTTTCCTCATTTTAGTACTTACATTTTATTACATTTTTATCAGGGTATTTTTTTCAAGTTGGTTTCAAAAACGATTCATCGTCATCACAGGATAGGGTCACAGGCCTCCTCTCTATGAGAGGGAGTGGGCTGTAATCCACCACGCGGACCCAGTGCGGGTTGGTAGATGTCACATGTCTTAGAATTTTTAGTTTTGGAACATGCCGGTTGCCTCACGATGTTTTTCTTCACCATTTTTGAGGGCAGCGGTGATGAAATTAATTACACAAAGTAATGTGCCTACCTGGGTTCGAACCCACGGCTTACTGCTCGTAAGTCGGGGCTGCAACCGCTTGGCCATCGCTGCTCAATAGCCGCAAAAAGGATTACGTATATAGAATCTAATCTCGATATCTAATAATACCCTCACCGATTTTTTTTTAAATATTATATAACATAAGTAAATAAATAAAATATTTTTAATCTATCCGAAGGTAATAGATCCCCAGCAACAACATCTCCGTTACAGAGCACTGAATAAGAGAAGGGATACTGGACTTGAAGATCAGCATTATTCTGAGAGAAAGGATTCTATGGAAAAATTAGAAAACATAACAGGAACTGGCCCGTCTATAAAAAATGTATTGGAATTTGTGAAGAATGTCGGTCAGACCTTCGTGAATTTGACGGGAAACAAAATTAAAGAAGCGGTCAGTAATTTTAATGTAGAAGTTATTACCGAACCGAATAAACCAAAATACAAAGGATCTATAGCTGTACCAGATAAGGTAAGCGCTTCAGTAACCTTATTATATGGTTAAAGAAAGGGCATTGGGTAATTTTGTATGGACCAGTGCATGATTTTTTTTCACAGCGGCCAGTTAATTGTTGCTAACGTATAGTGGAATACAGTGTAGTCCGTTTAGTACGACTTCGCATATAACAACCAATCGTTTTTAGCGACGTAAGTATAGGCATATGTTTGGTTTCAATATGAGCCACCATGACAGTACATCCGTCTATTACGACTTCGCTTACAACGACCGATCGAACAACGAGCGTTGACGAAATCGTAGGTAAGAAGCTATCTCCGCCTCGCGCACCCCCCTTGTCTGCATATCGCTTATTGAAATGCGACTGTTTATTTTACAGCAGTACTTAATTTTCGTTGTTAGTTAGGTACATATAATTATAAAAGTAGATTATAAAGACCGGTACCTACATTATGTTCGTAGTATGTTGATTATTGAAATTAAAATTACATTTCTTTTAATTCATAGTTATGTACATACATGATAGACGTGAAAAAAAATATATTTTGGTTTAAATATTTTCTTTTTATTTGCTAATCACATACATATTAATACATAAGTACATACATTAATATGTGATTAAAAAAAAAATGTCTGTTTGTTTAGTACGGCGTCCGGTTAGTACGAAGTAATATCACCGGTCCCTTGGCCGTCGTAATAACCGGATTCTACTGTATATGATAATAATGACTCCCAAAAGAATTTGGGCGAAAATTATATCGTAGCTGAAATATCTGATGTCAAAGTTGTGTTGTTTCTACTAACAGTTTGCATACTGTTATGTATTTTATAAAAAAATAACTCTTTCCTATAGTTTGCCGTACTTACTTCTTGTACTTACTTCGCAGAACTTTATTCTTAGCAGCGATACTATCGAATGGTGTAATAATACAGGATGTTCTTTTATTCAAAATTAACGGGTTCGATTCCTGGCTAGGAATATTGATTTTTCAAAAAACCAATGATGCTGTTTTAGTTTTTATCAAAATCGAGCTCGTGACTCCTTTGAGTGTTTTTTGCTATTCTTCATATTTTCGGAATTGGCCTTCCACGTACTTGAAAAATTCACCCTGGATATCTCGGCTCCGATGCATTTTGGAAATAATTGTTCATAGAAGAAAATGAATGTCTTATTCTGTTCTCACTTATGTAATATTTTTCATTAGTGGCCGCAGACTTAGAAAACATGCCACTTTTACGCTAACCCCTTTATTTCTCATTAAGAAATTACAAGGATTTAACTTACTGTGAATACTATATTTAAGTTCCAATAATAAATAAATATAGTATTTCACATGAACTATGATATATAAAGTAAGATAAAGATAAGTTAATGTCTGAACCGATTTTAATGAAACTTAATACGCTAAGAAGGATACATACATCTTTAAAAAAATAGGTGATTGTAAATTTCTGTTATATAAAATTTTAAATATAAATTATATTTTTTAACTATCAATTATTTATGGAATAATTATAATCGGTCTAATTTAGCTGTAAAACTATTTTTCGAAAACGATTTTTAGAAACTTTTTAGACCTATGTATCCTGCATAGGCGTATGAAGTTTAATTTAAATCGGTTCAGTCATTTCGGAAAATAAGGACTTGAAAGTTTGTATGAAATGTCGTGAGGCGTAAACGGTTTTAACGTGTACCATAATTTATTGATTGTCTGATTACAACATTTTGAAACTATATTAATCAGTTTCAGGCAAAACATCAGCATATCAACCATCGTAAAAAGAATGTCAAATCAATAATCTCCGATTCAATAAATCACTGGGTAAGGCGAAACCACGATGGAGTAAAAAGTGTCATGAACACTACTGTCAATGTGTCGAACCCATTAATAAAGTCAATTGCAAGAAGACTGAACAACTATTACAGCGACCATGATTTGAAAATATTAAAAAAGCTACTAAAAAAATTCAAACGACATATTGAAAATAAGCAAGACACATCAAAAATCGTTGAAGAGCTACTAAACAACGCAGTGTTTATGAAATACGGCAGCCTAAACGAAACCTCTAAGCTCGCTTTAATGGAGGATTTAAAAATGTGTTCTGAATTTTTAATGGCGCAAAATGTTTTCAAAGTCCTGAACGAACAGTTATCTGTTATGTCTAGAAGATCTTTGACAAATGATGAAATAGAGCCTGAAATTCGTGATATTGATGACATGACGTATACGAACTTGAGAAGATCCATAGACAATAAATTGAGGGATACCATAGAGAAAAAAGAACTTGATAAAAAGAAGAAAAGTGATACTAATAATTTGGTTGTCGATAGTGTGGAATTTCTTAAAAACGCTGCTCGTAATCCATAAATAGATATTTGAGTGACTTTTATTTTTAACTTTCATCTCAACATTTTTTTTTCAACTCATAAAATTATTTAGATAATACCATCAATTATCTACTTAGCCGTTTCCCAACTATGTCGGGGTCAGCTTCCAGTCTGACCGGATGCAGCTGAGTACCAGTATTTTACATAAAGCATCTGCCTATCTGATCTCCACAACCTAGTTAGTACTGGGTAATACGATACCCCTTGGTAAGACTAGATGTCAGACTTTCGGGCCGCCGACTACGTGTAACGACTGGCAATGATCTACAAATGACAGCCGGGACCAACGGCTTAACATGCTTCATGAGGCACGGAGGAAACTCGGTATTTAATGGGTGGTCACCCATCCGCAAACCAACCTAGGAAAGCACGGCCAAACCTGAAGATTGTTCCGGGCAGTTGTTACTGTTTAGCTACGCACTCAACAGTGTAAGCCCATTAATTTCCTCAGACTCCCGAGTATTTTCTCCAAACAATGCACGCAGGTAAAAAACCATAAAAAAAAAACACTTAAATAATATTTTTCAATATGATTATAATAATAATATTGCACAATACAAAAAGTAGTTTTCTTACAAATATATTCTTATCATCATCGTCATCATTTCAGCCCAAAAGACGTCCACTGCTGGACATAGGCCTCCCCCAAGTGTCGCCACATTGACATTTTTGGGGGGGTTTTGCCATAATCGCCACGCTTGGCAGGCGGGTTGGCGATCGCAGTAAGGTTGTTACAAAAGCACAGAGAACGCTGCTGCCCATTCTCTGGCAAGTCCCTTAGTCGCCTCTTACGACATCCACGGGAAGATATGGGATGGTACTATTTTTTACGTCCGACACCATACAGATCATAATGTATTATTATACCAACACTTAATACAATCTCTTTAAGTTTTAAAATTATAATCTCATTTAGGCAAGAGCTTAATTAATTGAATCAATAATACAAACTTGAGATCCAGGGTTCGATTCCCCGGTACGCCAAAGTGTTATTGGGATTTTCCATCAGTAATTTCGCACTAGCAGCCACGGGGTCAGAATTTTTTTCCCGATTGACGGTAATAGGCTCGCCCCCTATTACATGGGCCTTAAACGTAACTGGTTAAATGCGGGTGTACTATTGGATACGCCTATGCCTAACCATTCGAGGATAGCAGTCGTGATGTTATGTATGTTTAACCTTTTGAACGTCATTGTCACATATACGTGACAAGCAAGCGCGTGCCCTGTACGCCTACGACACAAATATGTGACAAAAAATGTGGTGCACTATAACACGAAATAAGCAATTTAAATCATTAATTTTGTGTGTTTATTTATATATCTTTAAAATGAGATCTATATATCTTAAATATTAAATGTCTTATCAAGAAATAAGTAAATAATACTTTTGAAATCCCTTTTTTTATTTGTAAGTGTTGCGGTGAATTTGTGGCTTGGCGTGGAGGGCACGCGCGTGCGTTTATGCTCTGGCGTTCAAAAGTTTAAGAGCGTTTACACCTTACGACATTTCATACAAACTTTCAAGTCTTTATTTTCCGAAATGACTGAACCGATTTTAATGAAACTTCATACACATAAGCAGGATACATAGTTCTAAAAAGTTACTAAAAACATTTTCGAAAAAATAGTGTTACAGCTAAATTAGACCGATTATAAATTATCTATGGAAACAGCAATTTCCAATTATCTCTTTTTTTTTTAAACATTTCGAAAATGTTTTTTTGTAACTTTTTTGGCCTATCATCATCATCATCATCATTTCAACCCAAAAGACGTCCACTGCTGGACATAGGCCTCCCCCAAGTATCGCCACATTGACATAAGGGGGGTTGGCCTATGTATTATTATTATTCATTAAAATCGGTTCAGTCATTTCGGAAAATAAGAACTTGAAAGTTTGTATGAAATGCAGTAAGGTGTAAACGCTCTTAAGGCTTTGGAATAACAACTATTTTCGTAGCTATACAAAATAATCTGGATTGAATTTCATAAAAATATATTCGAAATTCATTTGAATGTTTAATAAAATCACATCTGCTTTGTTACCTTCTGTTAGTAGCCTTATCGTTCCATGTAATGGGCCTACCATACGCACAAGCTTCACCACAGTTTTGCCTGCGCAAACCGTTTTGTGCACGGAACACTACGCGTGCTGTTGGTAAAACTGTATTACGTTTCCAACCGCACGCGCAGTGTTCCGTGTACAAACCGGTTTGCACAGGCAAAACTGTGGTGAAGCTTGTGCGTATGGTAGGCCCATAACTCACTCAAAACATTGTGCTTCTAGGTGTATTGAATAGTATACAGTTAGCTTGTCATCATCTGCTTCGCCTTTTCCCAAACTATCTTGGGGTCGGGTTCGAGTCTAACCGGATGCAGCTGAGAACCAGTATTTTACATGAAGCGACTGCCTATCTTACCTCCACAACCCAGTAACTGGGTAATACAATACCCCTTGGTTAGGCTGGATGTCAGACTTTTGGCTTACGACTTCTCTTAACGACTGTCAAAGATCTACAAATAACAGCCGGGACCAACGGCTTAACGTGCTTTCCGAGACACGGAGGAAACTCGGTATGTAACTATGGTCACTCTGCCTCGGACCAACCTCGGCAAGCACGGCTTAACCTTAAAGATCGACCTGTGCGTCTGCTATTATTAAGCCACAAGCTCCTCTTACAGTATTACACAGTAAACTTGTATTTAACCTTATGAACGGCCTTGTCACATATACGTGACAAGCAAGCGAGTGCCCTGTACGCCAACGACACAAATATGTGACAAAAAAAGTGGTGCACTATAACACGAAATAAGCAATTTAAATCATTACTTTTGTGTGAGATTATTTAAATATCTTTAAAATGAGATCTATATATTTTAAATATGAAATGTCTTATCAAGAAATAAGTTAATAATACTTTTGAAAATCCAATTTTTTATTTGTAAGTATTTGCGGTGAATTTGTGGCTTGGCGTGGAGGGCACGCGCGTGCGCTTATGCTCTGGCGTTCAAAAGGTTAAACAAAAACTTGTAAAAGAGTTGGTACTTTGACCTCCAATATCTCCGTAGTTAGATCTTTCTATCCCTCCGTATTAAGTCCCCAGGTGTGGTCCAGAACAAAAAAAAGTGATCGAAATGTAAGTGCCTCACAGCTTCGTTTAGGGTATTTTTAACACCCGACCAACAAAGAGGAGTGTTATAAGCAGAGGTCGGAATTGGGTAGAGTTATTTTTGTACTTACACTGATTTCATACAGCGAAAGAATAAAGTGGATATGCCTCAAATCCCGAGATTAATTATAGAGAGCAGAAACATCTCATTATTTATTACATAAAAAGTTATTTACTTTTACACAATTTAAACCATCCGACATGGGATGTCCGAAGTAGCAAAATTCCAATGCGCACACGCATGGGAAGGTCTATATTAATATCAACATTTCGATGCAAGTACAAAAAATACTTATTTAAAAATTACTACCTAATTCCGACCTCTGGTCATAAGTTTGAACTGTGTATCTGTGTGTCTGTCTGTGGCATCATAGCTCCAGAACGGATGAACCGATTTTGAGAAAGTATTTTCGTGTGACAAAACTTGTCTTTACATCTATTATTTACATGGTGAACACTTTCTCAGCTGTATAGTGTAACATGGTCACTGGTCTATATTGGTCTATGGGCTGTACATGGTGTAGTATTGGAACATCCGGTGGCTTCTCTTCTTTTTTCTTACACATAGGATATCGCTTGGATTTTATATTGAGATGTACCTGAAAAGGAGACAAAGATACTTTAAATTAAGCAATTTTGTGGCGATTGAGGGCTAGTGGTTAGATACTGGCAAAAACACGGGTCGTTATCCCGTTTAGTCACATCATATCGTGTTACACTGTTACCCATTGGGAGAAAAAATCCCGACAAGTAAGACTGTAACTCAATGCCACGTTTTTTTCCCTTTGAATAACCCTCTGATTGTATGTTTGTACAATAGGCAATGTTACTTTTTCTGCCAGGAGAATTTGGATGTAAGAACTAGCGATGCGAGCTCTGGACTTGGGGCACCCCGACACCCAACTCTCGTGTTTATATGTTAATGTAAACCTTGCAGACAGAAATAGGAGCCGAATTAAAAAAATATTGCAGTGTTACATAGCCCATTTATCGAGGAAGGCTATAGGCCATATATCATCACGCTACGAACAATAGGAGCGGAGCAGCAATGAAAAATGTTGCGAAAACGGGGAAAATGTGACGCAGACGAAGTTGCGCGGGACATCTAGTCCATTTATATTTGGATATTAATTCTTAATTTTATAGTTGAAGCCGGAAACTGTTGGGCCGTACTGATATAATTACGGCGCGGTTGGCGCAGTGACTAAGCGATTGACTGCTGCGCTGCGTGTCGCGGGTTCGATCTCCGCACGGAACAAATATTTGTATGGCCTGCAGATAATTGTTCCGCGTCTGGCTAGTTGTGTATATGAGTTTAAATGTTTGTAAACGCACCCACGATACAGGAGAAATTCCTAGTTTGGGGCAACATTAAAAAATAACGGGTTGAACTCCGGGAGTGCCGGCAGAAGTGAAAACTTGAATATTAACTTTAAATTATTAAATTATATTGTGCTTTTTTGATATTTTGGTTGGGAATGGTTAGGGAATAATTTTGCACGAATTGCTTTAATTTTCAGTGTAAAAGTACTAACATTTATGTGGTAAAATACAATATTCATTTATTGCGCTATCGTACACAAACATGACAATTTATCTTCGATCAATAATAGTACTAGATTCCCGATAAGCGCTTCAAAAACGGCACGAAAAATAAGACCACAAATAATTTTGTGGTCTTATTTCAAATTAGTATTGTCCAAGCATAGCCAACGTTAAGACGTCGAGATGCCGTAGAGCGCGTTTTAAAACTGTGAAAATAACCACCGTAAAACCACGATTTTGGAAGGATTTTTTTATTTCGGTAAGTTTATATTATTTAAGTGTTTTTTCGTGAAATAAAAACAGGATAAATAGTAAAAATAATTAAGTTAGCTAATATTTTGATGTTTGGCCAATGTTTGCAACAACGCACCAACTATTGTTACAAACATCGACTGTTTTGGAACCGGCAATACATGGAGTAGTGTTGTTATTTTATATATTATTTTTGTTTATAGATTTTTTAGCGAACCATTTCGATGTGCAGAATACATAAACCTTATAAACATTCGAGAATATGTTCAATTTATTTTGATAGTTTGGACATAACTGGGAACACTCAAATAGATTACAAAAATCTTTATCGGAAGAAAACTATAAGTACCTGTAGGTATTTTCATGAAATACTTTAAAACTGTATTCAATAAACCGCGCCTGTTTCTTTACAGGTTCAACAAGTTTAAGTTCTGATGATACCACAGGAATACGTGACGAGCCTCGTTAGATCATGAAAAACATTGTATGCACCTATATAATTTGAGGGTTGCCTCGATTTCTCTAAGACTTGGTGACAACGGGACCACCACAAGAGTATATGCTTTAGACTAAAAAAAAGAATTTTTAACATCGGTTTACAATTATTGGTGGAGAAATAGGTGGACAAACAAACAAAATATAGTCGAATGGACAACCTCCTTTTTTTTAAGTCGGTTAAAAATAGTACCTACTACTTAGCCTACTACTTTAAAAAAAAATTGCCACCATACAAAACGAGCCTTGGCCTAAAAAAATATATTCTGCAACTCCACGTCTTTCAATACTTACTGTGTTCTGAGCATTGAAATGTAATACCAAGAAATACGTCTAGTTCTAAATTAGTGTAAGCACGAAATTGTCAACGTAATTTTTTTAACCTTGTCACTTAGATTTTAAGATACATTTTAGAATAAATATTTTTGTACTCATGACTTTTTATTTTCAAGCGACGTTTTAAATTTATTGCCTTTTAGCTTTCTCCGATGAAAGGACTTAAATAAATATCTTTTGCAATTGTTATTAAACTTTATGTGAGGGTGTTATTATTACTGATTGGCTGAATAGTAATAGGATATAATTTTTCTAGTTTTACAAGAAAAAGAAATCTTTCAGTCCAAAATTATAATGACAAGTGAGTAACAAAAAGAATATCGAAAATAGACAAAACGTGAAAAAGTAAAAATATAAAAAGCATAAACAATATAAAAAAGGCTCCAATCGGCCACATGCTCCCTTTTTTTAAAGAAGAACAACTTTCTTTAATGGCCGCCTTAAAATGCCCGTTTGGGTCCGAACATCCACCACCCGTACCACCCCATCACGGCCCGGGTGTAAAGCAGCGATCACGCCACGTGGCCAGGTTCCCCTCGGCAAGTTCCCGTCGCCGATGAGAACCGGGTCCCCGACCTTGACGACGACATCTACTCCCGGCACGCGACGGGGCGCCAAATTGGGTAGATATTCGGTGACCCAACGCCGCCAAAAATGATCACTCAGCCGGAGTGCCCTTCTCCAGCTGCTCCGACCAATCAGTGCGGCGTCTGTCAGGTCTGTAGTTGGGAACGGACGGCCCGATGAGTCTCCCAGCAAAAAATGGTTGGGGGTAAGCGCCTCCGGGTAATTGCTATCGGGGGAGATGTGCGTCAGCGGGCGTGAGTTTACCACCGCCTCGGCTTCGGTCAGTAAAGTTGCCAGAACCTCTTCTCTTGGAGCCTGCTCTCTCAGTGTCACCTTCAACGCTGACTTAACTGACCGAATCAGCCTTTCCCAGGCCCCTCCCATGAAGGGCGCCGATGGGGGAATAAAACGCCATTTTATTTTTTCATTTGCTGCAAACTGTGGAACGGCGGCATCGTAAAGAGCTCTTAGTTGTCGATTTGCTCCCACAAACGACGTCCCGTTGTCGGAGAATATTTCGCTGGGCGTACCACGACGAGCGATGAAGCGTCGCAAGCACATAATGGCAGAGTCTGCGGATAAGCTGACTACGATCTCTAGGTGGATAGCTCTGGTTACCATGCACGTAAATAGGGCGACCCATCGCTTCTCCCGCCTGCGTCCAATAGAAATTAATATGGGGCCGAAATAGTCCACACCTGTATAGGTGAAGGCACGTCGATGATGGGCGAGTCTCGCCTCTGGCAAATTTCCCATGGGTGGTTGTAAGGTTGTGCTTTTCAGCAGCTTGCACAATTGACATCTATGGACCACTGACCGCACGGCGTTCCTCAATCCGAGAATCCAGTACGACTGCCGCAGTTCATTAATTACAGTTTCTGTATTGGCGTGGGCAAACTTGACGTGATAATGGCTGATCAGAAGACGTACAGCTGGCTCCTTGCCACTTAGAATAATGGGCTGCTCATCAGAAACAGCAGAAGTTCTTCCTGCGAGATGTAAAAGTCCGTCTCTGAGTTTTGGGGATAAAATGGCTAAACGACTTTTCTTGGGAACGGGCTGTCCACGTGTCAGACAAAGAATTTCCTCTCCGAAGGCGCTAATCTGACTCCTCCCCAAAATGTGCCTCTCCGCGCGGATGATGTCCTCTGAGACTAATGGCGCTGGAGCAGACGAAGCATCAGACCGCAAATCGCGCTCCGGCGCGTTTACAGACTCACAAATTCCCCGAACCCAAAAATTTTGAAAATTATGACCCCGATGTTTGAAAATAGAGGCAATGAATTGATGAGTCCTGGCTGTTGCCCTTACCAGCCTAATCCAAGAACTAAAATGAGTGATGTCAGCTACAACTGGTAAAGGTAACTGATGTGAATTGATAACATTAATGAACTCTGCGACACGTGATGAATGATTTAATGATTTTGAATGACGAAGAGATGGCTTGAGTTCTTCCTCTACAAGAATTACTGGCGTTGCGACTTTGGGCTCTAATGGCCACTCAGAAGCGGAAGCTAGGAGAAAATTTGGGCCAGATACCCAGCGTGGTTCAATACTGGCTTTCCCCCGCGTCGCATCGTCAGCTACGTTAAGTTCGGTAGGAACCCAATGCCATTCAACTACACTAGTGCATTCTAAAATCTCTCCCACGCGATGAGCCACAAAAGGTTTATAGTTTCTCGCATCGCTGCGTAGCCACCCCAACACGGTCATGGAATCACTCCAGAAAACTCGTCGGTTAGGCTTAAAGCGGTGGGCCTCGCAAATCCTAGCGGCAAGTCGAGTGGCTATCAAGGCACCTTGGAGCTCCAGGCGTGGGATCGAAACTGGCTTCAAAGGAGACACACGTGCCTTGCTAGCTATAAGTGCAAGTTTCACGTCACCGTTGGGAAGCACGAATCTCCAGTAGGCAACGGCGGCGTGTGCCAGCTCGCTAGCATCACAAAAAACGTGCAGCTCCAGTTCTGAAAAACCGCATAAATTGTAGCATCTTGGAACTCTCAGTTCCGAAATCGATTTAAGGCATTCGAACCATTCGAGCCAAGTTTCCTGGTCAGCCTGTGATAGCCTCTCGTCCCAGTCAAGATTCTTACGCCATAAATTTTGAAACATAATTCTACCTCTCACTACAATGGGTGCTAAGATACCTAGTGGATCGTAGATTCGCATTACCTGGGCTAAGACTACGCGTTTTGTGAAATGGCCTGAAGTATCTTTGAGGCCCGGGTTGAAACCTATGATGTCTTGAGCTGGTTTCCAGATTAAACCTAAAGTCCGTGTTGAGGTAGCTGAGAGTGGTAAACTACCCAACTCTACACTAGAACGATTGGTTAGTGAAACGTCAGACAACAGCTCGTTTGGCAATCGATTGAGTGCGCCAGGCTCATTCGATACCCAACCGCGCATCTCGAATCCTCCACGCTTATGAATCTGTACAATATCGACTGCCAAACGAGCCGCGTCCTCCGTGGGGATATCTACACTTCCGATGAAGTCATCCATGTATGTATCAGATGTAATAGCTTCCACAGCTTGTGGGAACTCGCTTATGAATTCCGATGCGTTTCGGTTGACAATGTAAATAGCCGTTGATGGGCTGGAGCACGCCCCAAAAATCATAGAAGACATACGATAGGTCTTTATTGGTCCCGCAGGGTCATCGCGCCAAAGAAATCGCTGAGCATCTCGGTCGCACTCTTGTATTTTCACCTGCGGGAACATCTCCTTGATATCGGCGGTCAAAGCAATTTTTCCCTCCCTAAAACGCATCAAAATTCCTAGTAGCGGTTGTAAAAAATCAGGACCCGACAGAAGCATAGAATTGAGTGATACACCCTGTACTTTAGCAGCCGCGTCGTGAACAATACGAATTTTTGCCGGTTTGTTGGGATTTACCACACCAAAATGCGGCAAGTACCAACAAACTGATGTGGGCGACTGTTCTCCACACTCCTCAGCATAACCCTTAGCTAGCATGTCCTGAATATTAACCTTGTAATGTTTGGCGTATTTAAGATCCTTTGACATTTTCAGTTCAAGGCTTTTATACCTAGAAAGTGCCAATGGATAGCTCTCGGGAACAGCAAGGTTATTCGCCTTCCACAATAAGCCGACCTGGAAGTGCCCATTCGGTAGGCGTTGGGCTGTATCCTCTAGAATACTGAGAGCGCGCTGATCGCCTGCACTGCGAGGCTCATGTTTCGTGATACCGATCGCGTCTAACCTATATTGTTCCTTGATGAGGACTTCCAGGTCATGCTGCGGACGCTCACGTAAGGATACGTGGCAGGCAGTCTCCACTAAAGTTGTCCGGCTGCTTGTAAATCCAAACAACACCCACCCTAACAATGTTTTGATGGCGACAGGCTGGGTCTTTGTGCCTTTCCGGACCTCGGATGCTGTTATCAGGTGCCAGTTGTCGATACCTATCAAAAGTGTAGGCTTTGCTTCGGGGTAGCACATCTCCTCAACTATTCCAGACAGGTATGGGTAGCGACGTAAAGAATCGCGGGTGGCCGATTGGCTTTGCAGCCCTAAGTTTTTAATTGCCCTTGCCCGCTGGATTAAGAAACTCTGTGAGGCTGATCGGCCTTTTATCTGAAAGTCTACAAACTGCACACTGCTATCCCTAGATAACCCTCCCACACAATCCAAATGTAGGCTGCCCTCGGGACCCTCGGCACCAATTTTGGAGGCGATGTCAGCATCTATGAAAGTAGCCGTCGACCCGTCGTCCAGAAGGGCGTATGTGTCTACGCTCCCAGTCGGCCCGGAGACTGTGACGGGTGCTACCTTTAATAGTGGTGGAGGTGCAAGTTCGATTTGAGTGTTGTTGACAGCTACGAGAACCTGGTCAGTTTGTTCAGAATCAGTTTTAGTCCTAGGTTCAGGTTTGTCCTCCTCCTTCACATGAGCAAATGCTACAAATTTCTCATTATGCAAAATAGTGTGATGCCTACGATTACAATCAGTTATTGTGCAACTAGCCTTATTTTTGTTACAAAACCTAAAATTGTGTGGAACTTTTTGAAGACAACGATAACAGATTTTGCTGTCTTTGACGAAACGCCATCTGTCATCGACTGTCAAAGATTTGAACGTCGGGCAATTTGACAACTGATGTTCACCTTTGCAAAATAAACAAACATTTTCCTGGTCGGATGTTTTTGCAGGCTTTGATTTATAATTCTTAGGTGAATCTGAAGCCCCCGCTCCAGACTCTGAAACGGCATGTGCTCGCTGTTTCTGTGAAAGGGTTGATGTAGATGATGTCACCTCGAATACGGCACCGAATTTCATCACCAAATCGACCTCTCGGTTTAAGAAACGCGACAATAATTCCACTCGAGCTAGGCTTAGGTTGTCGTGATTAGCAGCGAAATCCAACCATCGCGCGCGCAATAATGGAGACAGTTTGCTAAGCAGAGCTCCAAATAATTCAGGAGAACGTAAATAGTCACTGTGCTGCAATAACTTAGCAACTTCGACACAATTGTGCACACGGGTGGTGAAAACATGTAGATCTCTTACCTCTGGCCCAAGCTTGGGCAAAGCCTTGATTGCGCTCACCTCCTGTAGGACAATTTGTTCAGGCCTACCATAGCGACGATCCAGGGCTTCCATAACGTCGTTGGCGTGAGGTGCCCTTATGTTACTGATTGGCTGAATAGTAATAGGATATAATTTTTCTAGTTTTACAAGAAAAAGAAATCTTTCAGTCCAAAATTATAATGACAAGTGCGTAACAAAAAGAATATCGAAAATAGACAAAACGTGAAAAAGTAAAAATATAAAAAGCATAAACAATATAAAAAAGGCTCCAATCGGCCACATGCTCCCTTTTTTTAAAGAAGAACAACTTTCTTTAATGGCCGCCTTAAAATGCCCGTTTGGGTCCGAACATCCACCACCCGTACCACCCCATCACGGCCCGGGTGTAAAGCAGCGATCACGCCTCGTGGCCAGGTTCCCCTCGGCAAGTTCCCGTCACCGATGAGAACCGGGTCCCCAACCTTGACGACGACATCTACTCCCGGCACACGACGGGGCGCCAAATTGGGTAGATATTCGGTGACCCAACGACGCCAAAAATGATCACTCAGCCGGAGTGTTGTTACGCACTTGTCATTATAATTTTGGACTGAAAGATTTCTTTTTCTTGTAAAACTAGAAAAATTATATCCTATTACTATTCAGCCAATCAGTAACATAAGTGGTCCTTCTACCGATCGAACTAGTGTCTAGTATAAAGACTAGTCCACAGGAATTTCTTCTTTCGTCTTCTTTTTCAGCAATTTTTTTTCAGTAAAAAAATGGTAGTGACGAGGTCACAGACAAAACTGCCACAAAATGACTCGAATATACCTACCCAGTCGAGTAGTGAGGCCGTTCCAGAACCCCCTACACATACTACCACAGGGAATTCACAGGTACATTCTTCTGAGTTAGAGCCTAGCTCGAGCGCTCATTCTGTCTGCACTCACACTAGCCGAACCAGTCGCACTTCCGTGATGGTTGCTGCCAGAAAGTCAGCTGCGGAAGCGCAACACATTCGTCGCGTGGCTCAGTTAGAAATTGCCCAAATGGAGGCAGACGTAGTAAGTAGGCAGACTGAATTAGAGCGCAAAGCTGCTGAAGCGGAATATCGGGCTGAGCTAGCCGCTATTGAGGCAGATTGTAGTAACCACGGTTCTCACAGTGGGTGGAGCCGCGCCAGTATCAAACAATGGTTAGATAGTACGGCCCTTCCCCCAAAATACCTTCGCATCAAGAGAGAGAGCCATCTATGAAAGGTTTTCAATCCAACAATGGATGTGAGGTAGGGGCTAATAATGCTACCGTTATCTTGTGTTCTCAGGATTTTCCACTACGTAACGATGTCGTCGTTTCGCAGAGTATCGCAGCACAGAGTCCTGCACTATTACCTCAGCACAGTTTTAGCGGGGGTAACAGGGCTGCTGCCACTGATATTCATCGAGAAGAAAATTCAATTGGAGTTACGCAGTTAGTGGGGGCCCTAAAGGCACTTGCAAAGAGTAACGACCCCAACAATAATAAAAGCTTTATAAAACTTCCTTGTTTTGAGGGTAAATCTCCACTTGATTGGCTTATGTTCAAGCGGGCCTTTCAGGATACGGTAGGTGCTTTCACAGATACGGAAAACCTTGCACGCCTGAACCAAGCCCTAAAAGGTGCGGCGCGTGAAGCTGTCAGCATGCTGTTAGTATTGGCACCTCACGCCAACGACGTTATGGAAGCCCTGGATCGTCGCTATGGTAGGCCTGAACAAATTGTCCTACAGGAGGTGAGCGCAATCAAGGCTTTGCCCAAGCTTGGGCCGGAGGTAAGAGATCTACATGTTTTCACCACCCGTGTGCACAATTGTGTCGAAGTTGCTAAGTTATTGCAGCACAGTGACTATTTACGTTCTCCTGAATTATTTGGAGCGCTGCTTAGCAAACTGTCTCCATTATTGCGCGCGCGATGGTTGGATTTCGCTGCTAATCACGACGACCTAAGCCTAGCTCGAGTGGAATTATTATCGCGTTTCTTAAACCGAGAGGTCGATTTGGTGATGAAATTCGGTGCCGTATTCGAGGTGACATCATCTACATCAACCCTTTCACAGAAACAGCGAGCACATGCCGTTTCAGAGTCTGGAGCGGGGGCTTCAGATTCACCTAAGAATTATAAATCAAAGCCTGCAAAAACATCCGAACAGGAAAATGTTTGTTTATTTTGCAAAGGTGAACATCAGTTGTCAAATTGCCCGACGTTCAAATCTTTGACAGTCGATGACAGATGGCGTTTCGTCAAAGACAGCAAAATCTGTTATCGTTGTCTTCAAAAAGTTCCACACAATTTTAGGTTTTGTAACAAAAATAAGGCTAGTTGCACAATAACTGATTGTAATCGTAGGCATCACACTATTTTGCATAATGAGAAGTTTGTAGCATTTGCTCATGTGAAGGAGGAGGACAAACTTGAACCTAGGACTAAAACTGATGCTGAACAAACTGACCAGGTTCTCGTAGCTGTCAACAACACTCAAATCGAACTTGCACCTCCACCACTATTAAAGGTAGCACCCGTCACAGTCTCCGGGCCGACTGGGAGCGTAGACACATACGCCCTTCTGGACGACGGGTCGACGGCTACTTTCATAGATGCTGACATCGCCTCCAAAATTGGTGCCGAGGGTCCCGAGGGCAGCCTACATTTGGATTGTGTGGGAGGGTTATCTAGGGATAGCAGTGTGCAGTTTGTAGACTTTCAGATAAAAGGCCGATCAGCCTCACAGAGTTTCTTAATCCAGCGGGCAAGGGCAATTAAAAACTTAGGGCTGCAAAGCCAATCGGCCACCCGCGATTCTTTACGTCGCTACCCCTACCTGTCTGGAATAGTTGAGGAGATGTGCTACCCCGAAGCAAAGCCTACACTTTTGATAGGTATCGACAACTGGCACCTAATAACAGCATCCGAGGTCCGGAAAGGCACGAAGACCCAGCCTGTCGCCATCAAAACATTGTTAGGGTGGGTGTTGTTTGGATTTACAAGCAGCCGGACAACTTTAGTGGAGACTGCCTGCCACGTATCCTTACGTGAGCGTTCGCAGCATGACCTGGAAGTCCTCATCAAGGAACAATATAGGTTAGACGCGATCGGTATCACGAAACATGAGCCTCGCAGTGCAGGCGATCAGCGCGCTCTCAGTATTCTAGAGGATACAGCCCAACGCCTACCAAATGGGCACTTCCAGGTCGGCTTATTGTGGAAGGCGAATGACCTTGCTGTTCCCGAAAGCTATCCATTGGCACTTTCTAGGTATAAAAGCCTTGAACTGAAAATGTCAAAGGATCTTAAATACGCCAAACGTTACAAGGTTAATATTCAGGACATGCTAGCTAAGGGTTATGCTGAGGAGTGTGGAGAACAGTCGCCCACATCAGTTTGTTGGTACTTGCCGCATTTTGGTGTGGTAAATCCCAACAAACCGGCAAAAATTCGTATTGTTCACGACGCGGCTGCTAAAGTACAGGGTGTATCACTCAATTCTATGCTTCTGTCAGGTCCTGATTTTTTACAACCGCTACTAGGAATTTTGATGCGTTTTAGGGAGGGAAAAATTGCTTTGACCGCCGATATCAAGGAGATGTTCCCGCAGGTGAAAATACAAGAGTGCGACCGAGATGCTCAGCGATTTCTTTGGCGCGATGATCCTGCGGGACCAATAAAGACCTATCGTATGTCTTCTATGATTTTTGGGGCGTGCTCCAGCCCATCAACGGCTATCTACATTGTCAACCGAAACGCATCGGAATTCATAAGCGAGTTCCCACAAGCTGTGGAAGCTATTACATCCGATACATACATGGATGACTTCATCGGAAGTGTAGATATCCCCACAGAGGACGCGGCTCGTTTGGCAGTCGATATTGTACAGATTCATAAGCGTGGAGGATTCGAGATGCGCGGTTGGGTATCAAATGAGCCTGGCGCACTCAATCGATTGCCAAACGAGCTGTTGTCTGACGTTTCACTAACCAATCGTTCTAGTGTAGAGTTGGGTAGTTTACCACTCTCAGCTACCTCAACACGGACTTTAGGTTTGATCTGGAAACCAGCTCAAGACATCATAGGTTTCAACCCAGGCCTCAAAGATACTTCAGGCAATTTCACAAAACGCGTAGTCTTAGCCCAGGTAATGCGAATCTACGATCCACTAGGTATCTTAGCACCCATTGTAGTGAGAGGTAGAATTATGTTTCAAAATTTATGGCGTAAGAATCTTGACTGGGACGAGAGGCTATCACAGGCTGACCAGGAAACTTGGCTCGAATGGTTCGAATGCCTTAAATCGATTTCGGAACTGAGAGTTCCAAGATGCTACAATTTATGCGGTTTTTCAGAACTGGAGCTGCACGTTTTTTGTGATGCTAGCGAGCTGGCACACGCCGCCGTTGCCTACTGGAGATTCGTGCTTCCCAACGGTGACGTGAAACTTGCACTTATAGCTAGCAAGGCACGTGTGTCTCCTTTGAAGCCAGTTTCGATCCCACGCCTGGAGCTCCAAGGTGCCTTGATAGCCACTCGACTTGCCGCTAGGATTTGCGAGGCCCACCGCTTTAAGCCTAACCGACGAGTTTTCTGGAGTGATTCCATGACCGTGTTGGGGTGGCTACGCAGCGATGCGAGAAACTATAAACCTTTTGTGGCTCATCGCGTGGGAGAGATTTTAGAATGCACTAGTGTAGTTGAATGGCATTGGGTTCCTACCGAACTTAACGTAGCTGACGATGCGACGCGGGGGAAAGCCAGTATTGAACCACGCTGGGTATCTGGCCCAAATTTTCTCCTAGCTTCCGCTTCTGACTGGCCATTAGAGCCCAAAGTCGCAACGCCAGTAATTCTTGTAGAGGAAGAACTCAAGCCATCTCTTCGTCATTCAAAATCATTAAATCATTCATCACGTGTCGCAGACTTCATTAATGTTATCAATTCACATCAGTTACCTTTACCAGTTGTAGCTGACATCACTCATTTTAGTTCTTGGATTAGGCTGGTAAGGGCAACAGCCAGGACTCATCAATTCATTGCCTCTATTTTCAAACATCGGGGTCATAATTTTCAAAATTTTTGGGTTCGGGGAATTTGTGAGTCTGTAAACGCGCCGGAGCGCGATTTGCGGTCTGATGCTTCGTCTGCTCCAGCGCCATTAGTCTCAGAGGACATCATCCGCGCGGAAAGGCACATTTTGGGGAGGAGTCAGATTAGCGCCTTCGGAGAGGAAATTCTTTGTCTGACACGTGGACAGCCCGTTCCCAAGAAAAGTCGTTTAGCCATTTTATCCCCAAAACTCAGAGACGGACTTTTACATCTCGCAGGAAGAACTTCTGCTGTTTCCGATGAGCAGCCCATTATTCTAAGTGGCAAGGAGCCAGCTGTACGTCTTCTGATCAGCCATTATCACGTCAAGTTTGCCCACGCCAATACAGAAACTGTAATTAATGAACTGCGGCAGTCGTACTGGATTCTCGGATTGAGGAACGCCGTGCGGTCAGTGGTCCATAGATGTCAATTGTGCAAGCTGCTGAAAAGCACAACCTTACAACCACCCATGGGAAATTTGCCAGAGGCGAGACTCGCCCATCATCGACGTGCCTTCACCTATACAGGTGTGGACTATTTCGGCCCCATATTAATTTCTATTGGACGCAGGCGGGAGAAGCGATGGGTCGCCCTATTTACGTGCATGGTAACCAGAGCTATCCACCTAGAGATCGTAGTCAGCTTATCCGCAGACTCTGCCATTATGTGCTTGCGACGCTTCATCGCTCGTCGTGGTACGCCCAGCGAAATATTCTCCGACAACGGGACGTCGTTTGTGGGAGCAAACCGACAACTAAGAGCTCTTTACGATGCCGCCGTTCCACAGTTTGCAGCAAATGAAAAAATAAAATGGCGTTTTATTCCCCCATCGGCGCCCTTCATGGGAGGGGCCTGGGAAAGGCTGATTCGGTCAGTTAAGTCAGCGTTGAAGGTGACACTGAGAGAGCAGACTCCAAGAGAAGAGGTTCTGGCAACTTTACTGACCGAAGCCGAGGCGGTGGTAAACTCACGCCCGCTGACGCACATCTCCCCCGAGAGCAATTACCCGGAGGCGCTTACCCCCAACCATTTTTTGCTGGGAGACTCATCGGGCCGTCCGTTCCCAACTACAGACCTGACGGACGCCGCACTGATTGGTCGGAGCAGCTGGAGAAGGGCACTCCGGGTAATTGCTCTCGGGGGAGATGTGCGTCAGCGGGCGTGAGTTTACCACCGCCTCGGCTTCGGTCAGTAAAGTTGCCAGAACCTCTTCTCTTGGAGTCTGCTCTCTCAGTGTCACCTTCAACGCTGACTTAACTGACCGAATCAGCCTTTCCCAGGCCCCAAAATTATAATGACAAGTGAGTAACAAAAAGAATATCGAAAATAGACAAAACGTGAAAAAGTAAAAATATAAAAAGCATAAACAATATAAAAAAGGCTCCAATCGGCCACAGTTATGGTTTATAATAAACTGAAGTTGTTAATATTATTAAACTTTTTTCTATGAAATATAGATGTTTACGAGTGTGCAAACGTGGACACTTTAGCGATTCATTTTTGTTCCTGATCCTTAATCTAGTTCTATTATTGATCGAAGCAATTTATATTACATTAAAAAAACACTTCAGAACTATTACAATCCGTCTTACGAATTTTACCTCTTTAGAGAAACCGAAGGTTTTGTTTGTGTGACAGATGTCATAAAGTTCAAATTCCTTCGTAACCTAATGTCAATCCGTCTTACGAAAATTCCAGTTTTGGAAACCCAAACTCAATGGCAGATGTCTTAAAGTTCAAATTCCTTTGAAACCCACGTGTCCTAACGGTCACGTGTCCTGACGCGAGACCAGACGCCAGTTTAACATTTTTTACCTATCACAAAAGTGCTCAACGTCGGTATAGTATATTTCATTACGAGTACGGTAAGCCTGTCATTGCAAAGAGTCCCGACAAATGTCTACCCGAGCCGAGGCGCAGCCGAAGGTGAGGGTTGACAGTCGGAACAAGTTGCAATGACGGTTCCGCACGTGTACTGAAGAACTATTTTTAATACAGTTGCGAAAAAAATGAAGCAATTTAATAAAGAACATTTTTGGAAAATGGCGCCAACCGTAAAAGAATATAAGCAGAGATTTTTTTTGTTTTCTTCACCCATTCTGGGTAGGCAAAGGGCAAACTATGCCCATACAGCCAAGTCTTCAGTAGATTTTTTTATTGATATGAAATGAAATGAAACCTAACCTAACTCATTGAATCAAATAATAAATCGTAAAGTAGCTTCTTTTTAGAAATATTTCCATGAATCATAAAAACTTTTATGATTTGTTTTTAGTAAAAACTCCTTGTTTGGTTTTATTTTTATTTTTAATAGACATTATTTTGACAGTTGGGAAAGAGAACGCACGAGTTCGGAAAAGGTAAAGAAAAAGCTCGAGTGTGTAATAGCCCACATCCCGAACGCTATACGTCCCTGCAATATGCCACTTTTTGAGCAACTGTATTAAAAAAGAAGTTTTAACTTCAAAAAAAAAATTAAGTACCTGTCTATTATGTTTGTATAAGTTGGATTGCTGCGAGAACGTCGTAGGACAGTATTCACATATGAACGGCCGCTCTCCGGTGTGGCTGCGAATGTGGGACTCCAACTGGACTTTAGTCTGAAAATGAGTAAGAGATGTTAAGTCACCAAGTAGCTGAGGGGCCGTTCGTTAATCACGTGATGTTTTTCTAGCATTTTCACCCCCCCCCCCTCCCCCTTGGTGTTACGTGATGAGGTTTTTAAGACTAACCCCCCCGCCCCCACCCAACTTCACGTGTATTTTTAGTACCTACAAAGATCTTAATTTTTAACTTAAGGGGGGGGTCTGTATTTATGCTTTCGCGGTTGCACAACGACATGTATTGGCTACGCTTTGCATGGTAGTATAGATGCAGGCCTACCTTACTGCCTCCCTCAGAGGCGGTAGGGTGGCGGGGTCTTGAGGGGGAGCGCTACGGTCGCGTAGATCCTCAAGGCAAGTCTGGGGGTTTCACCTTCACGTGGTTGCCACCCTGTTATTGGTCTAATTCCATAAGAAATAGACGCAACAAAAACCCCCAGGCGCTTTTTCGTACTTTACCTGAAAGCCAACATCCCAGGCCTAGGGTAATCCCTCACCCCACTCCCATGATCCTACGCCCAGACCCTCCCTCCTTTTTCCCCTTTTCTCCTCTCGGTCCATGAGGACGGGTAACCTCATTTCCAAAAAAGCCCACCAACCAAAACCCAATTATGCAGAGTGGAAAAAATAATATTCCCCAGGTGGGTCCCGGCAACGCCGGGGAATCCCACACCGATTCGTCGGTCTGCCTCCACCGTAATCTGGGGGGGGGCACCAACCTGCCAACTAGTGCCGCGCCTTCTGCGCGGCCGGCCTTAGCGCCAACAGCACAGGCTGCGATTCACGCGCCGACACACACGAATACGGCTGCGACTTCTGCGCCGACTGACACAATGTCGACTACGACTGCGTCAACTACCCTGATGACAGTTACACCTTCCACGAGTGCCTGGCAACAGAGCATTGTACGGAAAAGTGTAACGAACAAGCCTGACAACGACACTAACAACGCAAGGATCTCCAGTCTTAACAGCGAACTCCGCGCGCTGGCACTCCAGCGCGAGAAGATCGAGGCAAGACTGAAGGACATAGGCTCTCTCGGGACGGGAAAGGAAGCGGAATCTGATGGTTCTGGTTTTATCTCTGTGGACGAAGTACGCACGTTAAAAGCTAAGTGCGGAAAGATCCGGAACAGGGTAAGAGAACTCAACAACCGTTTGCGCAGAACCCGTGAAGGCAATAGCCAGCGCGGAGCGCAAACGGTTAGTTGTAAGGGAGTACGCGACCAGCTACAAACACGCGAAGGGGCAACCCAGCGCGAAGAGCAGCCGGACGCGGAAACGGGCGGACAGGGAACAGTACGCGAAGGGGAAACCCAGCGCGAGAAGTCACTGCCCGCACCAGGACCACCCGGAGGAAGCGACCGGAACCGTACCGAGGTGACCCAAGACCGACCTGACCCAAGACAGCGCACCAGACAGAAACGAGGCAAGCGGGCTGGGTTCTCGCGCGGGGCGACCCTGGCACATACAGGTGAGCCAAGTTCCTCAGAACCACAGCCCGGTCCAAGTGGCCGGGCAGCGGCAAAGAGGGACCGTCCGGACGACACGGCCTCACCAAGCATGCTCCAGGGGGACACCAAGCGCGTTAGAACCCAGACCGCTCAAGGGGAACAGAGAACCTACGCGCGGGCCACACGGGATATCCCTGCGCGACTCGCCGTAGCAATCTGCCTCTCGCCTCCATCCCGAGACATGACGACTGACGAGGCTGAGCACATCAAGCTCAGCCTTGAAAACCTGATCATGGACACGTGTGCCGACCCCTCACAAACCATCATCCCGTCCTTCCGCGGTTACCCCAGGGTAGCGGATGGAACGGTTCACGTGTGGTGCGAGGATGACAACGCCCTGACCTGGCTGAATCAACACGTGCCCAAACTAACACTACCGAACACAGACGAGACCATGACCATAATGAGACAGTCCGACGTACCGACCCGGGTCCGAGCAGCGCTCTTTGTGCCCAGGTACAATGGGGACATAGCACGTCTACAGACTATCCTGACACGCCAGAACCCCTGGTATAACGTCGGTAGGTGGTCCCTGTACAGGGCGACTTTGGTCGGTGGCGAAAACTACGGGTCTTATCTGACCCTAGGAATCCCACCGGAAGAAGTCGTAAAGGTCTTGGGGAGGGAGCGGCGGGTGTCGTACCTTCTGGGGTCGATATACGTGCGCTTCTTCTCCAACACCCATCCCTCCGACACCCCGACAGACACTGAACCGACGAAACCGGCACCGACGGACTTGGACATGACGATGACGCAGCTGGAGGAGGAGATGGCCCGAACGGCGATGGCTGATGCCGACGTCGTAAGGATGCCAACCTCACCGTCACAGTGGACGGAGCAGCTGCTCTCATCATCACCGACACGTAGCGAAGACCGACATGGACTGGCGGACGGGGGAGAATTATCCGATGGATCCAGCTCCTCCTAACTCCACCCCACCGCCTCCCACATCCCGCCCCTTAAATATCATCCAGACAAACCTCCAGCATAGCCAGACGGCTACCGCCTGCCTACGCAGGGCACTGGAGATAGAACCCCGAACCATTGCACTCATCCAAGAGCCATGGATCCGCAATAACAGAATATGCGGCCTCGGTAACATTGGAGGTAAGCTGATCCTCGACACTCAAGGCACAGACAAACCACGGACCTGTGCCTATATACCCAAAGATATTCCCACCACCACACTCACGCAATTATGTTCCAGAGACCTAACAGCCGTCAGGCTTAAAACCGACGGCGACGCACCCGATATCGTCCTAGCCTCGGTATACATGCCAGGCGAGGATGCTGACTGCCCACCGAAAGAGATGGCCGATCTGGTAAGGTACTGCGAAGAAGCCAACCTGGATCTGATCATCTGCACGGACTCGAACGCCCATCACCCACTTTGGGGTTGCAACAAAGCCAACACTAGAGGTGAGGTACTATGCACATATCTGTTCTCCACTAACCTTAACATCGCAAACCGCGGCTCGGAACCCACTTGGGTCACATCTCGCGGACAAACGATAATTGACCTAACGCTGGCGTCGGATAGCGCGATAAAACTTATCACTAACTGGCACGTATCAAATGAGCCTTCCTGCTCTGATCATAGAAGGATCCGCTTCTCACTAGTAGCTAACATAGATAAACCCGGACCCAGGCGTAACCCACGCCGTACCAATGTACCCGGCTACAAACGGCTGCTGGCCTCCCTTCTAGTACAGCACCAAACGCCACAAACACTAACGGACCCCAAACAACTAGAAGACACTGTAACGAAACTTTCTGAACTTATTATCGAAGCCTACCACGCCTGCTGCAAGCTAAAAGATCCAAACACCAAGAGCAAGGGTAGCCCCTGGTGGAATGCGGAACTTAGTAAGCTCAGGCAAACCATGCGCAAACAATTCAACAGAGCTAAAAACTCCAGACTACCAGAAGACTGGGACTCATACAAGAAAACACAATACACCTTCAAGAAACAAGTCAGGAATGCCAGTAGGGCAGCCTGGCGGAAGTTCTGCGAAGAAATTGAATCAAAAAGTGAAGCCGCGCGTGTAAGGAAGATCCTATCTACTGATCAGGATCGCACCCTCGGCTCACTGAAAACCTCAGACAACACCTATACCAAGTCGGACCACGAAACAAGTAAAGTCCTTTTGGAAACCCACTTTCCAGACTGTAATCTCTCTGAGGACAGAACCTGGGCAAGCGAGCCAAGGCACACACCAAATAACCAAGACTGGGCCAGAGCCCACACCATAGTGACTGCAGAGAGAATAAAATGGGCAATAAAGACTTTCAAACCATATAAATCCGCAGGCTTAGATGAAATCTTCCCAGCCCTGCTACAATGGGGAGTAGACGTCCTAACGCCGTGGCTGACCGTCATCTTCCAAGCCTGCATAGCACAGAATTACATACCACTTGCATGGCGGGAGGTGAAAGTCATTTTCATCCCCAAACCAGGCAAACCCGATTACACACAACCCAAGGCGTACAGACCAATAAGCCTGACATCCTTCCTACTGAAAACTCTCGAGAGACTCTGTGATCGACATATCCGGGACGGACCTCTTCGGGAGCGGCCACTTCATAAACAACAACACGCGTATTCCACAGGAAAATCAACAGAATCTGCACTGCACAGTGTAATCTCCAAGATCGAATGTGCAGTGGATCACAAATGCTCCTCACTAGCTGTCTTCATTGATATAGAAGGCGCTTTTGACAAAACTGTCTTCCATAGTATCAACGCAGCCCTCGAGGAACACGGTGTGGACCCGACCCTGCGTGGATGGATCACAAACATGCTCCGACTGAGGGCCGTACAAGTTACGGTAAACGACACCACTAGAGCCGTGGTAGCGAAGGGCTGCCCCCAAGGCGGTGTCCTCTCACCGCTACTATGGAACCTTGTAGTGGACAGCCTCATCAAACGTCTCAATAGCAGAGGCTACTACACGGTGGGCTACGCTGATGACCTGACCATAATAATAAATGGAACACACGAAAACACACTATGCAATCTTATGCGCCAAGCCTTGAGGATAGTAGAAGACTGGTGCAAGGAATACAAACTAACAGTGAACCCTACCAAAACCGAACTCGTCCTCTTCACAAAGAAAAGGAAGCTGGCAACATTACAGCTACCAAGCTTCTTTAGAACCACACTAAGCCTATCGAGTGAAACCAAATACCTGGGTATCTTCTTGGATAAACAACTAAACTGGGCGAAACACACTGATTACATCACCACAAAAGCCAGTATAGCCCTATGGCAATGTAAAAGACTACTCGGAAGAAATTGGGGCATAAGCCCCAAAATCACCCACTGGCTATACACCACAGTTATCCGACCAATCATCACATACGGCTCCTTAGTTTGGTGGCCCAGGACCAATCTAAGTACGACACAAAAGGATCTCGAGAAACTACAAAGATTTGCCTGCGTAGCAATCACCGGTAGCATGAGAACTTCTCCCACTGCCGCCTTACAGGTGATGCTGGGGCTCCCACCTCTACACCTCGTCGTAAGAGAGGAGGCGGCAAAAGCGACTTTCAGACTCGAAGCATCCGGCACCTTAAGTAATGATTCCAGAATCAAACACACACGCATCAGATTAGATGCAATCAAAGAACAACCTATGATGGCATCTCCCATCGACAGAACCCTGAAGTCCCACTGTTTCCAAAAACACTACAACATCGTACTGACAGCGGAGTTGTGTGACTACTCAGGTACAAAGGAACTAAGAATCTACACTGATGGATCAAAAACCGATGACGGGACAGGTTTCGGGGTGTTCTCCGATGACCTAAACATAAAAATATCCAAACCCCTTGGAATGCTCAACTCTGTTTACCAAGCTGAGTGTGTAGGTATAATCCAAGCGGCACACGCTATAGAGGCCAGAGAGGTTACGAATACCAATATTCGAATACTTTCCGACAGTGCCTCAGTTCTCCAATCCCTAAACAGTAATCAGATCACGTCGAGACTAATACTAGAATGCCATAATGCCCTAGAAAGAATCACGGTACTAAACCACAACACGGTAACACTACAATGGATCAAAGGACACAGTGGATCCCTGGGGAACGATGCGGCGGATGAACTTGCCAGAAGAGGATCCAGCACAAAACCTTACGGACCCGAACCCATTGTGCCCATTCCTTTCAAGCAGCTACATAACTGGTTAAAGGATCACACTCGAACACAGGCGGAAAAGTGGTGGACCTCGACACCAGGGTGTAGGCAGTCCAAGGAGGCTATGCCGTCTCTTGACGCAAAGCTGACCAAGCGCCTTCTGCGTCTGGACAGGGATGGCCTGCGTCTGGTGGCGGGGACCATCACTGGACACTGTTCACTGAATAAACACTTTCATACTCTAGGAATCACTGACAGTCCCCTGTGCAGAGCATGCATGGATGCGGAGGAAACGGTGGCGCATGTGCTGCTTGAGTGCACCGGTGTCACCAAGATTCGCGAGGCGACCCTGGGAACACCAGGTTCCCTTGCGGATGCCCTGAGTAGACCGGGAAGTGTGATCTGCTTCTGGAGGGAGGTGGACTGGTTGGAGTAACGGCCACTATGGCTCACGCACAATGGTCCACTTAAGGGACTAAGTGCGGAAACCAAAACCCTATAAAGAAGAAGAAGAAGAAGAAGATCTTAATTTTTTTAGAACATTATCTTTAAATACAGCTACTTCGGTCGTTACCTGGCAACGGCGAAGCAAGGTCACACTACACGCCGCTTTTCGTTTTATAAATCAAGCGTTTGACAAAAAAATAAATACACGTGATAACTTACTACAACCCTTTCCCCCCGTTCAGCAAAAATCACGAAATATTTCGCGATTTTTTCTGGAATTGTTACGGACATACAGTTTATCTGTGCTATCTGTGGCCAACATTGTAGTGTGTCATGTGTCAAGTGTCAAGTGTCATGTGTCAAGTGTCATGTGTCAAGTGTCAAGTGTCATGTTGGCTACTGTCAAAAAAGTTGTCATCAATTTGCCACCAAAAACGTAGAACTGTATAACCTCGCCTTCCCACGAATAAACTTATTTAATTAAAGTGAAACAGTATTTTATTACTTGGATCGCAACAGGAATAGCAATAAGGTAGCGATAGTAACTTGATTCAGAATGCTGTACTGAAGACTTGGTAAGCGTTTTTGCGTTGGTGTCCCTTCCACTCCGTGTAGGTGAACAAAGCGAGGTCAGGTTTTACTAAATAAGTCAGACCATTACAGGCACTATTGAAAGACAAAAAACTAAAAAAAAACGGGTTCAGTCTCAGCCACAAGGCATAATAACTTGTGAAAGTACTGTAGTTGCCCATTCCAAAGCGTAGATCTCTATGGAGAAGAATGGGCAAGAAACTCCATGGACACTCTTTTAAAACAAAATATGTTACAACTATGTTACTGAGACCAAAATAAGTTACTGAGAGCAGCTGTGGTCCAGTGGTGGCAGCTCCGACTTACGATAAGTAAGCCGTGGGTTCGAACCCAGGCAGACGCATTACTTTGAGGCATTTATTTCATCACCGCTGTTCACTCAAAACGGTGAAGGAAACCGGCATGTCCTAGAACTAAAAATTCGAAGACATGTGATATCTACCAACCCGCACCCGCATGGTGGATAACAGCCCACTCCCTCTTATAGAGAGGAGGCCTGTGTCCCAGCAGTGGGAACATTGGCTGATGATGATGATAATGTTACAAAATGTATAGCTTCATGTGCAACCGTGTACGGGTATAATATAAATAAACAAATGTTATTATACTCACAGGGAATCCTTTCCCGCAGTGATGACACATCTTGTTATTTTGTCTTTTGTGCACATTACGTATATGCTGATCCAGACCGACACGATTTTTAGAAGGCTGGAACAAAAGAAAAGCTATTTTAAAAAAGTCACGGAATTCTGATACTTTAGGACCTAGATAAATAAAAAAACCGGCCAAGTGCGAGTCGGACTCGCGCACGAAGGATTCTGTACCATTATTTATAAAAACGAACAAAAAATCACTTTGTTGTATTGCAGCCCCCCTTAATATTTATTTTATTCTGTTTTTAGTATTTGTTGTTATAGCAGCTACAGAAATACAAAAACTGTAGAAATTTCAACTGGCTAACTATCACGGTTCATGAGACACAGCATGGTGACAGACAGACGGTCGGACAACGAAGTCTCAGTCATAGGGTTCCGTCAGACCCTTTGGGTACGGAACCCTGAAAAGTAGCTTATATAGTGGTAACAAGAAAGACGTGCATCGAAAAAACCCTTTTTAAGGTTCCGTAGCCAAATGGCAAAAAAGGGAACCCTTATAGATTCGTCATGTCTGTCTGTCCGTCCGTCCGTATGTCACAGCCACTTTTTTCCGAAACTATAAGAACTATACTGTTGAAACTTGGTAAGTAGATGTATTCTGTGAACCGCATTAAGATTTTCACACAAAAATAGAAAAAAAAAACATAAATTTTGGGGTTCCCCATACATAGAACTGAAAACCAAAAAGTTTTTTTAATCATACCCATACGTGTGGGGTACCTATGGATAGGTCTTCAAAAATAATACTGAGGTATCTGAAATCATTTTTTTCTAAACTGAATAGTTTGCGCTAGAGCCACTTCCAAAGTGGTAAAATGTGTGTCCCCCCCCCTCTAATTTCTAAAGTATTAGTAGGAAAATTCTGAAAATATTTAGGATTGTAGAACGTAAAAAAAACTATCAACGAAAATTAGTTTCAATAAGATATGATGTTTAGTTTTTGAGATATGGGACTTTTTCATCAAACTGCAGCAGTAACTTTGTTTTTCATAAACATACTATGAAAAACCAATTTAGTTTTGCGGTTGAGTGGAAGTTTACTAACTAATACTACTAAATAATGAATGACAGTTCAAAATATTGTTTGGGGCTATGGAACTGTGTGCGAGTAAGACTCGCACTTGGCCGGTTTTTTTTAATACACGTTGCTCTACATTACGATTTTTTTTCTGTGCCTTTACAAACATTTAAACTCAAAGACACAAACAGCCAGACCCGGAAAAACTATCTGTATCCAAACAAATACGTGTTCCGTGTGGAAATCGAACCCGCGACACGCAGCACAGTAGTCAATCGCTCAACCACTGCGCCAACCGTGCCGCCAAATAAATTGCCGAAGCGCACAACTTTTCTAGTTCAACTGCAAGATGTTACAAAATATAATTATATTACCTTAAGACATATTTGACATTGGTAAGTTCTGTGTAGATGTTTCTCTTCAATATGGTCTCTTAACTTCGTCTTGTCGGCAAATCTTTTCTTACAATGGTCGCATATGAATCTGAAATTAAAAAAAAAAAATATATCGCATTGACGGGGAGAGCAAGTGCCTTTAGCTTCGTTAAGAGGGGACTCTAGTGGGCCTTTCTCCACACAAACGTATTCCGCTGTTTTCTTCGTGGATAATGCGTCTAGAGCAATGATTTTTTCCCAAAAAATCTAGGTCTTATTAATACATGCTCCTATCATTTCTTTTTTTTTCAAAACATATTCACTAAAATTACTATGGCAACCCAAAAACCCGAAAAAAGCCCGTTTTTACCGCCATGTTCAGACGACTATCAGACAAATCAGCTAAGTTTTTAACAAAAAAAGAAAATAATAGAAGCATAGATATACTGTTCCTCTTAATTTTGATATAAAAATTATTTAGATCAGTATAGTTTTGAAGATGAAAACAGCGGAATACAAAACGTCTTTTGGTCAAGACTTTTTGTAGGTAAAATCAGCCTGAGCTGTAGTTGTCGCTTTCGCACTTTACGGGGACTTGGTCGGGCGCAGCGCGACGGCTTTAGTTTCTTCAAATACCTATTCTTCAAATTCCTCGGGCGTAGAGTACCCTCTTAAGGGTATTTTACAGCTTTTATGTAGTATCAGTAAAAAACCAACAGTTGCCGGATTCAACTATAAAATTAAAGATTTATATCCAAACAAAAATGGACTGAAATATAAAAAAAAAAAACCCCCGACACAAAAAAACCGCTTAGTAGACCGCTTAGCACAAAACAAAAACAACAAAGCGGACAACGACGCTACGACGCTTGGATTAATTTATTTATGGTTTTTAGAGGTTTTTTGAGCCGGGGGTTTTTTAAATTTTTAGTTTAATTTCATAAAACATATTTTAAAAAGAGGATCGCGTATTTCTCGTTGTTTTTTATTAACTACTATCGGTCCGCAAACTATTTGTGCGGACCAATACAAGTAAGGATGTTAAACAGATGTGGTCATCGTGTGCACGGGATTTTGTTTGAAAAATGAGCTTATTCCCACTTTTCTGATAGTTCTTACTTGAGCTGATCGTGCGTAACATGTTTGAGGCTGTTCTTCATGTGGCGCTGGAAGGAGAATATCGACGAGAAGCCAATGTTGCACATGGTACAGTAGGCCTCAGGTGGTGAAGACATGTCCTAAGAATGTAAAAGATACCTTATGTTATTCAAATCAAATCATTTAATTCAGAACAAAGACCCATAGGATAAATACCTTACAAACTATCATACATACATATCATACTCATTCATCATCATCATCATTTCAGCCCAAAAGACGTCCACTGCTGGACATAGGCCTTCCTCAAGTGTCGCCACATTGACATTATGGGGGGTTTTGCCATAATCGTCACGCTTGGCAGGCGGGTTGGCGATCGCAGTACGGTTATTACAAAAGCACAGAGAACGCTGCTGCCCATTCTCTGGCAAGTCCCTTAGTCGCCTCTTACGACACCCACGGGAAGATATGGGATGGTGCTATTCTTTACGTCCGACACCATACAGAGCACCATATCATACTACGAAAATATTATTAAACTATTGTAAACGAAGTGACGGCGTGGTGTCGCGTAGCCTTCCGTGGAATCGCCGATACATGACACCCTTCGGTCAAAACACCTCCTTGAGGAAGGTCTCGATATGATGAGTTGGAACTCGCACCACGAATGACTTGAAAATTCAACTTCTCGACCGTCAAGGTCTAGCTGGTCCTCACTCGAACATACTCCATGAACTCCTCAACCTTCGTGGTGTGATCTAGCCGGGACACATAAAACACATGGTACATGGTGCATGGTACATGGTTGGTTATTACATGAGAACGCTGTGGCGAGGTAGTGCATCCTTACCTAACCCATTAATTCCACCTGCTGAGAGTCTCCCACCTGGACATGAGTTGCCATGGCTGACCTGGAAGTCTTTAAATAGACTTCGGACCCATGTTGCAGCAAGGAAAACCTGCTCAGGTGGAGATTCATTAATGACTCTGCCCTGGAGTGTAAATGTGGTGCCGTTCCACAAACGATGCGGCACTTAACATCGTGTCCTGCGTGTTCTGCTATTTGTTCATTACAGGAACTGATGGACGCTACAGAGGGCGCTAAACTAGTGGCTCAGTTCTGGGCGAAACAGTTTAGATTGCCATCGACACGCTAAGAAGAAGATTATTTGGTCGGAACTGGGTGTACAATTACCCATTATAATTAAAACTAGCTGTCCCGCGCAACTTCGTATGCGTCAGATTTTTCCCGATTTTGAAACATTATTATTTGCTGCTCTGCTCCTATTTGTCGTAGCGTAATGATATATAGCCTATAGCCTTCCTCGATAAATGGGCTATCTATCACTGAAAGAATTTTTCACATCGAATCAGAAGTTCCTGAGATTAGCGCGTTCAAGCAAACAAACAAACTCTTCAGCTTTATAATATTAGTATAGATAAACCGTGGCAGCTAAGAGATGACCAGTCACAACTGACAGCGCCCGTTCACGAACATGACGCATGTATCAGTCATCACTCAACTCAACCATATTGAAGGGAACTAAATGACCCGACACACCCGCCACCATCAGCGTGACATTTAAACCGTTGTTGGTAAAGTTCTAACCTACGGTGCACAAAGTTGGTCAGATTTGCCTGCGCATACTAGGTGCCAAGCGATGAGGTCGTGTTGGAAACACCTCCCTGAGCTTCATATCAAGTAGCTGACGTTGGAGTTAAAACAGCTAGGCTGACGACGTCGTGCGTCGTCACAACGCAGGTGTGGCATGCAATGCGTTGATGCGTCGCGAAGATGCAAATCAAATCAAATCAAAATCATTTATTTCAAATAGGCCAGTTACAGGCACTTTTGAATAGTCAAACAACAATAAAAACGAAGCTACAGTCCCAGTCACAAGATATAATAACTGTGAAAGTACTGTAGTTGCCCATTCCAAAGCGTAGATCTCTATTGAGAATAATGGGCAAGAAACTCCATGAACACTCTTTTAAATCAGAATCTTGTTACAAAAACCTTGGTTACATTTTTGTTGTTCTCAACAAGAATGTTGACATGGTACATTATGTGAGAACGATGTAACAAGACGTGCACGTTAAAAGTGTCCACAGTAAAAATAAAAAGACCAATTAAAAGATAAAATAATTAGTTCGAAATGAGCCGTGGCAGCTAAGAGACGACTAGGCACAACTGACAGCGTCGGTTCACGAACATGACGAATGGATCAGCCATCATTCAACTCAACCATTTTGAAGGGAACTAAATGACCCGACACACGCGCCACCATCAGCGTGACATTTGAGTGGGCACGACATACTCTCAACCGCCAGTGCACATTCAAGTCAATAAAAGACGTAGGTTTCCAGGTAGTTGAGTTTCCAGCAACGCAAAGAACTTATGAGGCGTCAGCCTAACGTGCCAAGCTCTAGCCAATTCCATGTCAATAATTGTGGTCAAACCACGTAATCAAAATACAATTTAAAGCAAACACCAAACATACCTTTACTTCATGTTTTTCAAGATGCCGTTTTAAGCTAGTTTTCCACCTGAAGACTTTATCACAGACGGTGCAGGGAAACGAGTTGCGGTATTCATGGACTGTCCTATAAATAAGAAAATTAGAAGATAGTTACAAATATCATAACATCACGGTTGTTTTCCGTCTAGGTTAGGTAGATGTGTGCCCGTATTATTATTTTGTCTTTTTCTACCTTTTGTTGTATAACGACTTATTGCCGACAATTAGACAACACAGGAGGACAGGCTAGTCCCGAGCCTAGCCTGTCCTCCCATACTTAAGTCATCATCATCATCATTTCAGCCCAAAAGACGTCCACTGCTGGACATAGGCCTCCCCCAAGTGTCGCCATATTGACATTTTGGGGGGTTTTGCCATAATCGCCACGCTTGGCAGGCGGGTTGGCGATCGCAGTACGGTTGTTACAAAAGTACAGAGAAAGCTGCTGCCCATTCTCTGGCAAATCCCTTAGTCGCCTCCTACGACACCCACGGGAAGATATGGGATGGTGCTATTCTTTACGTCCGACACCATACAGAGCCACACCATACTTAAGTACTAACACTGTAACATTCAAATATTGTAAAACCAAATGATTTTAAGCGAGTTACCATGGAGTTTTTGCCGGTTCTTCTCCATAGGAAACGACCAACCCGAATCGAGCACCTTTTGTCGACGTTTTATATGTGCCCATGTAGGTCTATGTAAAATAGAAGCATTTTGATTTTAAGAAAAAAAGTTAAAACAGGCGTCGCTCATTCCATTTTCATAATTTTTAGGGTTCCGTACCCAAAGGGTCAAACGGGACCCTATTACTGAGACTTCGCTGTCCGTCCGTCCGTCTGTCACCAGGCTGTATCTCATGAACCGTGATAGTAGGCCAGTTGAAATTTCTACAGATCCTGTATTTCTGTTGACGCTATAACAACAAATAATAAAAACAGAAAAAAAAAATTTAAGGGGGGCTCCCAAAGAAAAAAGTGTTTTTTTTTTCGTTTTTGAAGTAAAGGTACGGAACCCTTCGTGCGCGAGTCCGACTTGCAGTTGGCCGGTGTTTATATTTAAGTGAGCCCTGTCTGTTTCCAACTTATTTTTAAGTTAAATTGTGCTACTGTGCACTAAACTAACGAGCCCGTCAAAATATATGAGGATTTTTGAGGTCCTGATTTAAGACCGTTTACGCCTTATGCCATACAAACTTACAAATCCTTATTTTCCTGAAATGACTGAACCGATTTTAAAATACTTAAAACGCATAAGCAGGACTTTTTAGACCTATGGAAGGTCTAAAAACTTACTAAAAACATTTTCGAAATGTTTTAACAAAAAAAGATAATTGGAAATTTCTGTTTCTATAAATAATTTATAATCGGTCTAATTTAGCTGTAACACTACTATTTATCGAAAATGTTTTTTAGTTACTTTTTAGACCTATGTATCCTGCTTATGACCTGCTGCTTACCTGCTCACATAATGTCCCATCTCAACATGTAACCAAGGTTTTTGTAACAAGCTAATAATTTAAAAGAGTGTCCAAGGAGTTTCTTGCCCATTCCTCGCCATAGAGATCTACGCTTTGGAATGGGCAACTACAGTACTTTCACAAGTTATTATGTCTGGTGATTGGGACAGTAGCTTTATTTTTATTGTTTGACTATTCAAAAAAATGCCTGTAACTGGCCTACTTGAAATAAATGATATAGATTTGATTTGATTATGCGAATCAAGTTTCATTATAATCGGTTCAGTCATTTCGGAAAATAAGGACTTGAAAGTTTGTATGAAATGTCGTAAGGCGTACAGGCTAAGGTGTAAACTTACAGTCTATGGTTCATGAGTCCCGCTCTATGTCTGAATGTTTTGTCGCATTCTGTGCACTGCACTCTCGCTTTGTGCGTGTCTTTGTGGTACCGATGTGTGTCTATGGAACTGGGGACAAATTGAATTAAACATTTTTAACACAACAAACAATAGGGACACTTTTTTTTAAATTTGTTTATTGAATTTACTGAACTATTAAAATAAACTGACTTACTTAGATATCTTCCCACATATATTACATTTATATTCCTTCAGTGATATTTCATGCGTCGAGTAATAATGCTGTTGCATCACTTTGATATCCAATGTTCTCTTCTGACAAATACTGCATTCATATCTGAAAACAAAATAGTATTTTTTTAGGGATCCGTACCTAAAGGGTCAAACGGGACCCCATTACTGAGACTTCGCTTTCCGTCCGTCTGTCACCAGGCTGTATCTCATGAACCGTGATAGTAAGCCAGGTTAATTTCTACAGATTATGTATTTCTGCTGCCGGTATAACAACAAATGCTCAAAACAGCCGTGCTTGCCGAGGTTGTTCCGTGGATGGGTGCCCATAATTACATACCGAGTTTCCTCCGTGCCTCGGAAAGCACGTTAAGCCGTCGGTCCCGGCTGTCATTTGTATATCTTTGACATTCGTTACCAATAGTCAGAAGCCAAACCTCTGACATCCGTTCTTACCAAGGGGTATCGAATTACCCTGTTACTGGGTTGTGGAGGTCAGATAGGCAGTCGCTTCATGTAAAATACTGGTACTCAGCTGCATCCGGTTAGACTGGAAGCCGACCCCAAGATAGTTTGGGAAAAGGCTAGGCAGATGATGGTGAAGAACTTTGCACCCTGTTTTTCATACCCCTATATAACGTTTCAATGACCCACAAAACAATTTATGTTATTTCTTCTTGAACAAATACAACGTGTTGTTTTGCAACCTCGTCAAATTTAAGGAGGTAACTATGCTAATGATTCTCGTCCCGAATCAATAATAAAATTGGTAGGTAATTTTTGTTTTTAATCTCATTTACGGAAATCGGTAAGTGTGAAAAACCCGTGTTTTAAACTAGGGCCTTCCGATTCTCGCCTTATAACCGTGCCTCCACAAACACAAACAATCTCAAACGTTTATTCGATCATTTCTTATTCCCTAAACCACGTTAAGGGGGTTATTCTGAAATACTGACAAACATAAACAACCAAAAAAATCTGCGTTTATTAATAATTAACTAGGTACCGTAATTTTAATTGATTATTTACGTCTATTGTGACAACCTCCTGAATTTTGACGAGGATGCAAAACAACACCTTGTATAAACTTTCCCTTAGTTTAGATTAAGTTGATTTCCAAATGTAAACTTTCACCTCCGCATTTTTAAAAATAGAATGTGTACCAAAACTGACCTCTATTTGCAGGTTTTAAAGTTACGTTTCCAAATACACACATTTATTCACAATTTTTGAAACTATTATTGCGAACGCAGTTTTAATACGACATAAGAAAAACGTACCTTCTCATATGCCTTTTATAATGCGCTGTAAAAGACTCCACTGAAGGAATTATAGTTTTGCAAATAGGACAGATATAGTCGCCTAGGTTCTGAAACAAAAAATAAACATAAATTATGATTAAGCCTGTATTTCCCAATAGGGTAGGCAGCCCTGTAAGCAGGTGTACTATACAGGGTAGAAGTGATAGTCAAAGGCCCAGATGTCTGACAACCAGTCTCGCGAAGGGGTATCTTATTCCTGCCAGGGCTGCGGGACTGTTCGAAAGAGATACCGTGGCCCTGGACCACAAAGGGCTAAGAAGGAACATGGATGGGTTTTAGTCAGTCAAGTCTGACACTCCCTTCCGCTCCGCCCAGAGCAGGAGGGGTCATTTGATGATTTACCATGCGTAAGAAAAAAAAAAGGGGTATCTTATGAGTAATAAGCATAGATCGGAGTAGGTATACTGAATTGGGATCATTGATCCGAAACGTTGTATTAATATGGACATTCCTCCGGAAAAAATTGTTGCACTTAAATTTCAATCAAATCGGCCAAGATTTTATATATTTTAACTTTTTTATAAATTGTTGCACTTAAATTTCATTAAGTGCAACAATTTATAAAAAAGTTGTGGCCATTAAAAGGCTAAAAATAAAAACAATCATCAATGCTTCGTTCGGAATTCGATTGTTTTTATTATTCAACAGATAAATTATAAGTATTTTAGTTTTGATACCTTCCTTTAAATTTTGAATTGAGTATAATAATATCACTACCAACATTAACAATATTTAATTGAATCCTGAAATACTGGAATTACTTTGCAGAAAAATGGCTTATCCATGTTATTCTTTCTGTGTGCATTTATGATACAAGTACCAAAAATCAATCTACCAACTCCGATCACTTGTAATAAGATACCCCTTTTTTTGTAGTTTGTTTTGTTAATAAGTTATTACCCAGTAAGTGGGCTGTGTAACAAGTTGCGTGTCATTGTTGTCACCATAGACAGATAGTCCGTTTTACTAAAAGTCTAAAGACAATCTCCGTTTGTTACGAGCAAAACTGGCATAAAACAATAAGAAAGCACGTTGTTTTTTTTTATAATTTTTTTTTTTTTGTGACACAGATTCCTCTTGAATTACGTGTTGTTGTTATTTAAAGTGGACAGTCTGTATATCCATAAGAATGTATTAACGCGATAGCTGGCAGTAATACTGACTGTAAGGAGGTCATCAACAACAGCATTAATTTTATAGAAATAGCGTATTTTTTTAAAACTGTTGATATAAAAAATAGCCGCTGTATTTCTGGACGACAAGTGGTTTATCATTATGCTCAAACTTACATCAGATGTTGGTATTAAACGTTTCGCTACCGATTCAGACGATTTAATGTGGCGATTTATTCGTTGATAGTTGATCTTTAATCTTCCCTCTTAATTAGACAGTTTAATCAATTTAAATCTCATCATTTGTGAGTCATTTTCTTCACAAATCACGGTCAGCCAATAAATGTTGGATAGCAGCTATTAAATTGAACGCGATAAGCACATAAATGGGTAGTAGATAGGGAGTCGCTCCATGCAAAATACTGGTATTCAGCTGCATCCGGTTAGACTGGAAGCCGACCCCAAGATAGTTGTATAAACACTATCAATAACACTAGTAACGGGGTATTTACCATGTTTACTATTTGTTTTGAGTTCCCGATATTTCGGCGCTGTTGCAAACGCCATGATCACGGATAAACTGAAGTTATTGCGGGTGGGTGTTTATGAGCAGACAAATCGGTCTACCCTCTTTCTTGTTCGTTTCTTGCGCGCCGTACCACTGCCACAAGTTCGTGAGTGGACACAGTGAGTTTCGTGTGTCGGGAACAGAATCGAGTTGTGAGTGACAGTGGTAGTATTACGGTGTATCCGTGGTCTTGGCGTTTGCAACAGCGCCGAAATATCGGGAACTCAAAACAAATAATAAACATGGTAAATATCCCGTTACAAGTGTTATTGACAGTATTAGTTAGGAAGTTCGGATTAGTAGGAATTAGGACTCACCGCTGAATGCCTTGCAGCCACATGATCACTATAAGATTTACAATAGTTGAACCCGATGAGACAGCTCTCACACTTGTACTCCGCCTTCGTGTACGCTTCTCTTGTTTTCTCTCTCTCTCTTTCTAGCAACATCTCCTCATATGACAGCTCTATTGTTAAGATCTTTTTGTTTTGATCTTTTGAAGATTTTGGCTGTGAAGAAAAAAATATCATTATTAAACATGCTTCACACTTTTAAGGTGTTAGCCAAGTAATAAGGGAGCGTTCAAGTATTACGTAACCAATTTGCGGGGAGGGGGGGTCTTCTAAAACGTTACGATGCGTTACAGGGGCTGGAGGGGGCGTTTGAACTACTCGTTACGTAACATTGTTTGAACGCTTCAGAACGGTCGCGCAGAGATGAATTTCTCACGCATTTATAAAACGTTTATTTTTTTCTTAAAATTCCAAACGGAATGACCACTTGAATTTTATTTTTCCTTCACAAAAATTCATGCTTGCTTTACAGGCTAGTGAAAAGTGTTTAATATTATATTTTTTAAACTCCAAATGGAAAGCGCGAGTTTCCGGTACTTTACGCCACATAATTGTGACTTCAGGTAAAAATGGTGACTTGGTGGTGGTTATGTCATCATCTGCCTAGCCTTTTCCCAAACTATCTTGGGGTCGGCTTCCAGTCTAACCGGATGCAGCTGAGTACCAGTATTTTAGATGAAGCGACTGCCTATCTGACCTCCACAACCCAGTAACTGGGTAATACGATAACCCTTGGTAAGACTGGATTGTCAGACTTTTAGCTTCTGACTTCTCGTAACGACTGTCAAAGATCTACAAATGACAGCCGGGACCAACGGCTTAACGATGTTTTCCGAGGCACGGAAGAAACTCGATATGTAATTATGGTCACCCATCCACAGACCAACCTCGGCAAGCACGGCTTAACCTTAAAGATCGACCTGGACGGCTGTTATTATTTAGCCACGAGCTCCTCTGGTGGTGGTTATGTCATGTAACGTTTTAATAGGGGGAAGGGCGGGTACAGAAAATCGTTACGGCGTTACGTAATACTTGAACGCTCCCTTAGACGTACGAATGTAAGAAAAATGATTAGTAGATGATAAAATTCTGCCAGACGTCGGATGTTATTTTATAAGGTATTATAGACGAATTTCCGTCTTATATTTTTCGTAACTGTATGGTGTCTGTATGGTGTCGGACGTAAAGAATAGCACCATCCCATATCTTCCCGTGAGTGTCGTAAGAGGCGACTAAGGGAATTGCCAGAGAATGGGCAGCAGCGTTCTCTGTGCTTTTGTAACAACAGTACTGCGATCGCCAACCTGCCTGCCAAGCGTGGCGAATATGGCAAAACCCCCCCTTCTTGGGGGAGGCCTATGTCCAGTGTTAGACGTCTTTCGGGATGAAATGATGATGATGATTTTTCGTAAATTTATATCCGTTAACTTAAAGCACTTCTGATTTTTCGGATTCATGTGCGAACTGTATAATTATCACTTGCTTCGGTGAAGGAAAACATCGTGAGGAAACCAGCATACCTGAGAGATATTTCTAGACGGCATGTAAAGCTAAGTCAGAGGCCCATGGCCGGCGTAACAACTGACACTAAGTTAAGTACTAACGACACAATAGAAAGAAAGAAAGAAAAGAAAATACGTTTATTTGGCACACGACACAAACACATAGCCTTAAAAAATAAACAAAAATAAAATAAAATTTAAACCTAAAAAAAAAAACAATAGGATATTATAAGTGTGTCACACGACTGGGTCAAATAGGCCCAGTTAAGCAAAATGCCGGGTAACTAAAATCAAAAATCAAAATATTTTATTTTACATAGGCCTACATGGGCACTTATAAAACGTCGGCAGAAGAAGCACGGTTCGGGTTGGTCGTTTCCTATGGAGAAGAACCGGCAAGGAACTCCATGGTTACTTTTTTTAAAACATTTGGTTCTACAATATTTGGATGTTACAGCGTTAGTACCTAAGTATGAGAGGACAGCGTAGGCCCGACAATAAGGCATCGCTTACTACAAAAGGTAGAAAAAGATGATAGTGAAAAAAAAAAAAAATACTAGTGTCCGACGCTGGTTTTCAACTGGACCTGAGAAAGTGATGTGACGGACGTTAAACAGTTTCATACTTAGTCAAAGTGTACAATATACATATGTGAACAAGTACTTAAAAATTGTGTATACTTACAGCGATAATAATAACAAATAAACTACACAATAATACTGAGATAAGTGTGTCGGCGCCTTTGCAAAAAGGCTTCATATGATTCACGTTGCAAACTAAACTGTGACCACAGACGAGAGAGAAGCGGTCTACAATTCTCTCCGGCGGAACGTCAAGTCGTTGCGGGTAGCCATATTGACTTGGGTAGTTGTCAAGGAAGGTGGCGCGTAACAAGACGTTGACGGATCGCCGACGTCTGTTTTCTTAAATCTAATTAAATAGTGTGCCACATATCATAAGTAATTCCGATGTTGTGGGTCATCATCATCATTTCAGCCCAAAAGACGTCCACTGCTGGACATAGGCCTCCCAAAGTGTCGCAACATTGACATTTTGTGGGGTTTTGCCATAATCGCCACGCTTGGCAGGCGGGTTGGCGATCGCAGTACGGTTGTTACAATAGCACAGAGAACGCTGCTGCCCATTCTCTGGCAAATCCCTTAGTCGCCTCTTACGACACCCACGGGAAGATAAGGGATGGTGCTATTCTTTACGTCCGACACCATACAGAGCATGTTGTGGGTAAGAGCCTTTAAGTGCAAAAAATAAAATAAAAAGTAAACAAATGGCATGGACGGAGTGGCTAAATTTAATATTGGGTGTTTAAGATATTTTTAGAAGAAGGTCCCTTACCTTAACAGCTACTTTACCATCCACCTTAACCTTCTTAATCTTCTTGTCCGTTTTTACTTTAGTCTTGTTATCTCTCTTCCTCTTCTCATCCCGTTTCATGGAACCCAATATATCTTGTAGTTCGGACTCGAAATGTTTCGTGTTCTCTGAACTGTCTGAGAGAGGACTGGTGTCTTCTAAAACATTTGTGTCATCTGAAATGATATAAGGTCAAATTGTACAGACTAAAATACTGTCAGCGGCGTTATGTAGGTCATTTGTATATTTTATGGTGGGTATTGTATAGAATCTGGTTCTTCTAGTAATTGGTACGCGTAGTCGGTTATGCGTGTCCTGGAATTCCATGCCCATACTTGCAGTTCCGCGTACGCTCTTAGGAAAAACGTGCCGCGCGAGCTAGCATGCAGTGCCAGCACCTCTCTGAAGTTGGCATGGCAAATATAGCAGGCAAACAAATAAAGTACAGGATAATTAGCCGTTAATTAACCGCTAATTAACCATGGAAACCAAAAATTTTCCGCTCGCCGGAAAACCCGAAAATCGATTTGTATGCCAACTTCACGTGAAGTTAGCATGCAAACATTTTAAAATCGGTTAGGAAAGACCTAGACAACTGTACCAAGGGTCATAATTAGCGGTTAATTAGCCGCAAATTAACCGTGAAAACCAAAAATTTCCCGCGTGCCGGAAAACCCGAAAATCGGTTTGTATGCCAAATTCAGTGGAAGTTAGCATGCAAAATTTGTAAAATCAGTTAGAATAGACCTAGACAACTTAACCAAGGCTAGATAGCTGATTAGCCGTAAATTAACTAAATAACAAAATAAATTTTACGTTTGATAGATAGTTTTTAAAAGAATTGTTACGTGTTTCATACATGTTGTATAATTACGAGAGCAACTTAAAAATGTGATTTTTTGTTTGTTGAGATATCTTATCGACTTAGGTGTCAAATGAATGATCTAGGCCTAAAACCATTTTATACGTTTGAATCAGGTAAATGAGTCCACGCGTTTAGGAGATAATTAAGAATTAGTATAGTGAAAATGTAAATAACCAGAATTTTTGTTCTACGAACTTTTTAATTAATGCAAAATGTGAAAATATTATTATTGTAAATTAATGAGGAATTTTAAACAAAGAGCTATCTAGGTAGCCTAAAGATTAAAGATTTGTTTTCATTTCTTAATTACAAATGACGGACTTTAATATTCATTGTCTTCCACCTAATTGATCGTGTAATCATCATACGCATCAAACATAAGATAGATTACGTGTTCAGGTTGATAGACGATGAATATTATAGTAGCAGCGGTTAGCTGACAACCCTAGGGCCACAGCTAGTGCGTCATACCGCGCCAGAGACCGACACAGTTACGCGTTAGAAAAGGGCTAGGCAAGAGTCGGTATTTCTATTAATTGTTTCGCGAAGTGCCTCTTCTGGACTTGTACTAATTATTCTGTGACTTTACCAAGCAAAGCTCGTAACTAGACGCAAATTAACCACTGTTGATAAAGACTATAATTATGTAGAACAAAAACATCAAAAATTCTGGTTATTTAAATTTTTTCGTTTACCTGATTCAAACGTATAAAATAGTTTTAGACCTAGATCTTTCATTTGACACCAAAGTCGTTAAGATATCTCAACAAACAAAAAATCACATTTTAAGTTGCTCTCGTAATTATACAACATGTATGAAACACACAACAATTCTTTTAAAAACTATCTAATCAAACGTTAAATTTATTTTTATTACTTAGTTAATTTACGGCTAATCAGCTATGTCAATTCTAAGTGATATTACTAATTTTGCATGCTAACTTGTAATGTAGTTGGCATGTAAGCGATTTCAGGATGCGGGAAATTTTTGGTTTTCACGGTTAATTTGCGGCTAATTAACGGCTAATTATGAGCCTTGGTACAGTTGTCTAGGTCTTTCCTAACCGATTTTAAAATGTTTGCATGCTAACTTCCACTGAATTTGGCATACAAACCGATTTTCAGGTTTTCCGGCACGGGGGAAATTTTTGGTTTTCACGGTTGATTTGCGGCTAATTAACGGCTTATTATCAGCCATGGTACAGTTGTCTAGGTCTTTCCTAATCGATTTTAAATTGTTTGCATGCCAACTTCAGAGAGGTCTTTAACCTCTCTGAAGTTGGCATGGCAAATATAGCAGGCAAACAAATAAAGTACTGGATAATTAGCCGTTAATTAACCGCTAATTAACCATGGAAACCAAAAATTTTCCGCTCGCCGGAAAACCCGAAAATCGATTTGTATGCCAACTTCAGGTGAAGTTAGCATACAAACATTTTAAAATCGGTTAGGAAAGACCTAGACAACTGTACCAAGGGTCATAATTAGCCGTTAATTAGCCGCAAATTAACCGTGAAAACCAAAAATTTCCCGCGTGCCGAAAAACCCGAAAATCGGTTTGTATGCCAAATTCAGTGGCAGTTAGCATGCAAACATTTTAAAATCGGCTAGGAAAGACCTAGTCAACTATACCAAGGCTCATAATTAGCCGTTAATTAGCCGCAAATTAATCGTGAAAACTAAAAATTTCCCGCGTGCCGGAAACCCGAAAATCGCGTTACATGCCAAGTACACTACAAGTTTGCATGCAAAATTAGTAAAATCAGTTAGAATAGACCTAGACAGCTTAACCAAGGCTAGACAGCTGATTAGCCGTAAATTAACTAAATAACAAAATAAATTTAACGTTTGATAGATAGTTTTTTATTTTACCCCATATCTTCCCGTGGGTGTCGTAAGAGGCGACTCAGGGATTTGGCAGATAATGGGCAGCAGCGTTCTCTGCTCTGCTTTTATAACAACCGTACTGCGATCGCCAACCCGCCTGCCAAGCGTGGCGATTATGGCAAAACCCCCCAAAATGTCAATATGGCGACACTTGGGGGAGGCCTATGTCCAGCAGTGGACGTCTTTTGGGCTGAAATGATGAGATAGTTTTTAAAATAATTGTTACGTGTTTCATACATGTTACGCACTCAGGAGCCTTAGAGATGAATTGAACATAGAACAGTTAAAGGCTGTATACTATGCGCTGGTCGAGTCAAAGATTGTGTATAGTATCGTGCTCTGGGGAAATAGTTACAGTTATAACTGGCAGAGAGCGTTCATCTTACAGAAACGAGCCATAAGGACAATAGTCAGAATTACACAACGTGTCTCATGCAGAGAATACTTAAAAAAATTGGGAATATTGACAGTGCCTAGCCTATATGTATTGGTCCTTTTAAGTCATTTTGCTAAGTATCTACATGAGTTTGAATCTCAAGAAGAATGTGAGATTAGGGAGAGCACCCGTAGAAAAATTTTTAAGCAACTAATAGCACCTAAATTTAATATAGTAGAACATTGCTGGAAGTACCAAGCTATAGACATATTTTAATAAATTGCCTTCTGAGCTAAAGATCCTTATTTACAACACACACTTATTTAAAACAAAATTAAAAGCCTTTTTATTAGAAAAATGTCTGTATAATATCTCGGAACTAATGTCACACAAAAATAAATGATTTACACTGACATTATAAAAAAAAATTTTAGAATCATTTCACATATTTTTATTTTTTATTTTATTTTAACTATTTGACATTATATTGAAAACTGTTTGACATTATATTGGAAACTATTTGACATTATATTCTAAACCTGTTTTGACATTGCGTACCTATATTTTAAAATTGTTTGACATCATTTTAAAACTGTTTACACTATACCTAAATTTTACTTGGAATGTTAATTCATAGTTTCTGTATCTGTATTAAATTGCACGTGTATACAGGGTGAAATTGAATAGATGCGACAAATTTAAATATTCAATAATACGTGTTGTCACAAAAAATTTGAACATACCAAATGTAAAATTAAAAAATAATCTAACATTGTTACGAAAAACGTTAAAATAATTAAAGTATCAAAGAATTTCGCATACTACCGTTTTCGCGTAGTGGGCACGATTTAGGTACATTCTCGCAGCTCGGTATGAATGAATCGCGCCGCCCCCGTCCGCCCGGCCGCCCACGCATCTCTTTCCCGCGCGCACGATTATTAAAAAATTTTTGAGACCAAATTTCCCTTCATACTTTTGTCGGCTTAGGACGGTCAAAAATACAATAAAAGTAAATAGTAAAACAATGTTTTAGTAAGAGGTATAACATGAATAATGTTTGTTACAACAACAAATCAATTATTGTATTATTGGCGTATTTAAAAAGTTGGAATCACAGTATTTACAATAATTATTAGGTATTTACAATAAATCAAATCAGTACACTTACGTGTATTTTAATAATTGTTCAAATATCCACCTCCGTTTTGTAAACACAATTGAGCACGGCCGGCGCCGCAAATTGTCCTTAAGTTTTATTAATACTAAAGTTTGTGATTTTACAGTTTCGAATGCACTCCTGATTTTGTTTTTTAGCTCGTCTAAAGTTTCGGACTCGCGTTCGAAAACGAGTCTTTTTATTTCTCCCCACAAATAAAAGTCTAACGGTGTTAGGCCATGCTACCGGTCCGCCGCGACCTATCCACCTATCACCGTATTCACTTTGGAGATAAGCCCGCACTTCACTGAGATAATGAGCCGGAGCTCATTGTTATGAGAAGCACAAGACAACAATACAAATGATTCGCAATACGTAAAGTAGGATTTGCGGAATGCGCGCGCGACCGTGACCTACAAACGTTTTAGGATGACTAATGAACGAAGGAACTGAAGGAAGGGACAAGGGTGCGCGGCGGGGCGGTCGCCGGGAAGGGATGTCGGCGCTGGCGCTCATGCGAGGTTTGGCAACGTCGCGCGATACTTACACTAGAAAATAGGCAAAATTAGGTAAATGACCGCTATGAACGGCAACGTTTAATAACATGAGTACTCCACGACGATTATTGTGCACTGCGATGAGTCGGACGAGATATTTTTGATACTTTAATTTTTCTTATTTATTTTGCATATTAATTTATTTTGCTGGAATACCGATAATTCGTACTTAAATAAAGATAATAACATCAATGGACCATTTTAAAACGATAATCACGTAATTTTTTTTAACGATATAGATTGTAAAAAAAACAGTTTAGAATTACTATGTTACTGTAACTGAAGCTCCCATTTCTTTTTGTCGCATTTATTCAAAGTCAGCCTGTATATTCAACACAATCATCATCATCATCATCATCATTTCAGCCGAAAGACGTCCACTGCTGGACATAGGCCTCCCCCAAGTTTCGTCACATTGACATAACATGGGGGGTTTTGCCATAATCGCCACGCTTGGCAGGCGGGTTGGCGATCGCAGTACCGTTGTCACAAAAGCACGAAGAACGCTGCTGCCCATTCTTTGGCAAGTCCCTTAGTCGCCTCTTACGACACCCACGGGAAGATATGGGATGGTGGTATTCTTTACGCCCGACACCATACAGAGCAACACAATGTAAATTGTTATATGAATAAATGAAATGAAATGAAATGTTGAATAATTACGAGAGCAACTTGAAAATGTGATTTTTTGTTTGTTGAGATATCTTAACGAATTTGGTGTCAAATGAATGACCTAGGCCTAAACCATTTTATACGTTTGAATCAGGTAAATGGGGCCACGCGTTTAGGAGATAATTAAGAATTAGTATAGTGAAAATGTAAATAACCAGATTTTTTTATGTTTTTGTTCTACGAACTTTTTAATTAAGAGCGTTTATACCCTACGGCATTTCATACAAACTTTCAAGTCGTTATTTTCCGAAATGACTGAACAGATTTTAATGAAACTTCCTACGCATAAGCAATATATAGGTCTAAAAAGTTATAAAAAAACATTTTCGAAATGTCTTTTAAAAATGAAGATAATTGGAAATTTCTGTTTCTATAGATAATTAAAAATCGGTCTAATTTAGCTGTAACTTTATTTTTCGAAAATGTTTTTGTAACTTTTTAGACCTATGTATACTGCTTATGCGTAGGAAGTTTCATTAAAATCTGTTCAGTCATTTCGGAAAATAACGACTTGAAAGTTTGTATGAAATGCCGTAGGGTATAAACGCTCTTAATTAAAAAGTTCGTAGAACAAAAACATAAAAAAATCTGGTTATTTACATTTTCACTATACTAATTCTTAATTATCTCCTAAACGCGTGGCCCCATTTACCTGATTCAAACGTATAAAATGGTTTTAGGCCTAGATCATTCATTTGACACCAAAGTCGTTAAGATATCTCAACAAACAAAAAATCACATTTTCAAGTTGCTCTCGTAATTATACAACATGTATGAAACACGTAACAATTATTTTAAAAACTATCTATCAAACGTTAAATTTATTTTGTTATTTAGTTAATTTACGGCTAATCAACTATCTAGCCTTGGTTCAGCTGTCTAGGTCTATACTAACAGATTTTACAAATTTCACATGCAAACGTGTTGTGTAGTTGGCATGTAACGCAATTTTCGGGTTTCCGGCACGCGGGAAATTTTTAGTTTTCACGATTAATTTGCGGCTAATTAACGGCTAATTATGAGCCTTGGTACAGTTGACTAGGTCTTTCCTAACCGATTTTAAAATGTTTGCATGCTAACTTCCACTGAATTTGGCATACAAATCGATTTTCGGGTTTTTCGCCACGCGGGAAATTTTTGGTTTTCACGGTTAATTTGCGGTTAATTAACGGCTAATTATCCAATACTTTATTTGTTTGCCTGCTATATTTGCCATGCCAACTTCAGAGAGGTAGTGCCAGCGCCGCGAGCCACCGTCAGTCGGTTTTTGGTGTCACGTCAAAGGGGATGCGCACGCCCGGTCATCACGCCCGGGTACCGGGTATTTGGACGGCAATGTGGAGGGTTTCTGATGATGCCGGTGACTGGCGGGGTTCGCGTAGCGCTATGGATCGATGTCCTCGCGTTTAGGTTCGCGGCGGTCCGTACAGGAGCTGTACGCATATCCGTACACTGCACACCTTAACAGACAGATGTGTTGCTGGGGAATTTGTTCCACCACCACGTTTCTTCTTCCCAGCAAAAACACTAGAAACAGGCGAAGGGCGGGTGTTTTGTAAGACTGAAAACATTCATACACAACATTGTCCTCACTACATTTTCCTCAACAGATGATATTTAAACACGTGAAGTTATAGATGTTTGTATAATCATAAAAACATCTATAACTTCATGTTTTTGCAAGAGTACTGCCTATCTAACCTCCACAACCCAGTAACTGGGTAATACGATACCCCTTGGTAAGACTGGATGTCAGACTTTCGGCTTCTGACTACCTGTAACGACTGTCAAAGATCTACAAATGATAGCGGTGACCAACGGCTTAACGTGCTTTGCGAGGCACGGAGGAAACTAGGTATGTAATTATGGTCACACATTCACGGACCAACCTCGGCAAGCACGGCTTAACCTTGAAGATCGACCCGTGCGGCTTTTTCAAACTCCGCAATAAAAAGTAAAAAACAATTAACGTACACAATTTAACAAACCTTGCTCAAGATCATGATCGCTCTGCCAGTCCTCTTTTAACTCATCCTTGACACAAACGATGGGCACTTCCGCGTATACTAGTGATGTTTCATAGCCGTCTGATGGAGATATGCTGGTGGGTTCCAAGGAGTGGGCCTTTAGACGTGGGGGACGGCTTACATCTGTTAGGAGGCATTCGTGGAGATTCTGGAAAAAAAAGGTAAAATATTGTTACGTCGAGAACATTCTAGGATAACTTTCGAGTTTAGAATGATCCAGTATGTCTAGAAGATTCGAGAACAATCCTAGAATGTTCCACAATGGAAATATCTAGAAAGTTCTGGTTCTTTCTAGAACTTTGTAGAAGGATTGGTTCCACTACGGAGCTATCTAGAAGGTTCAAGAAGGTTGTGGAACTTTCTCGAAGGCTGGGTTTTCCCTAAGGAACTACCTAGACGTTCACGAAAGTTGTGCAAGTTTCTCGAAGATGGGTCGGCCATATAAATAGACGATGAGTTAGCGGGAGTAGTTAGTCTGATTTTGGCTACGGCACGAAGCGATCAAAGTGAACTACTAGTGCGATATTTAAGTGAATAGTGATCAGTTCAGCAGATCAGTGTATTTTCTTTCAACTACGCAGTAATGTTATCATTAATCACTACAAAACCGATCACAAAGGATGTCTTTTTTGCTTAGAACCAAAACAGTGCAGAAAAGTTATATGAAATCTCTTTATTGCACTGTTTTTCATTACTGCACTGTTTTAAAATTTTAAATTTGGAATAAAATTTACCACAGAGGTGTAATGTCTCCTATTAAGTTAATAAAATGTATGCATTAGATCAAAAAGATTACTGGCTGAAAGTAAAACTCGGCTGAATAAAACTGACTTGGTGAAAAAAAAAACAAATGGCGCGCATTTTGTGCAATTGTAAAACTTTGATACTTCTTATTTACCAAATAAAAAGGAAAAAAATCATGGAAATTGACAGCGATAGCGATATGAATTCAACTCCAGAAAATATAAAACAGCTGCAAATGAAGTTGTTAATAACCTTTAATAACTGCACTTTTAATAATTGTATGTTTGAAGGGAAGATGAATTAAACTTTGTTTCATTAACTTGAGTTTTTATTTTGAGTAGGTATATTTTGTCAGGGTAGTTGAAAGAAAAGCAGATTACGCACCTCGCTATAGTGAGTAATTAATGCACTCGTGATAATTTAGTGCCCTCGCATGCGCTCGGGCACCAACATAACACTCGTGCATTAATGACTCACTTTGCGCTTGATGCAACAATCTTCTATTGTGATTTAGTTTAAGTGCTGAATAAAGACTTGATGACTAGACTTTGATGTTTTATTGGTAGTGTTTTAATTTAGCCTATACCCAGTTCGTAACAATATGTTATCAAAAGGTAAACTCAATTTAGTTATCAATAGAGAAACAGTCAAATTAAGAAGTAGTTTATATTCTATTGTTTATAATGAGGGTTTTATTTATTGTTGATCCTAGGTTCTATTTTCGGGTCCAGCAAATTTGTTAATGGGTTTTTCCATCAGAAATTTCTCAGTAACAGTCGCGGTGTTTAGATTTGTGCCCGGTTGACGGCAATATGTTCGCCCCCTATTCATCATCATCAGCCTATAGTGTTCCCACTGCTGGGACACAGGCCTCCTCTCTATAAAAGGGATTGGGCTATGATCCACCACGCGGGCCCAGTGCGGGTTGCTAGATGTCACATGTCTTCGAATTTTTAGTTCTTGGACACGATGATACTTGGAACTTCCGGTTTCCTCACGATGTTTCCTTCACCGTTTTTGAGGACAGCGGTGATGAAATAAATTACACAAAGTAATGCGCCTGCCTGGGTGCGAACCCACGGCTTACTGCTTGTTCGGGCCACCACTCGGCCACCGCTGCTCTGATAAATGTTAAAGGCTTATCTGTGTACATCGGGCACTGCCCAGATGGACATCTTATTTACTCCACACTCGTGGGACCAAAATGGTAAAAAATAAATATAAAAACTTAGCCGATGGAGGCGTAGAGAGGGAGAGGAGGGATGCGGGGCTATTACATGGGACTAAAACAGAACTGGCTAAATGTGGTTGTACTATTAGTTACGACTCTGCCGAACCCTTCTGGAATTACAAGCGTAATGTTATATTATAAGATAGTCTCCAATGCGGCCAATAGGTGTGCATTAAGACTTACCTCTTGTGTATAAGTCTGTAGTATCCGATAGGAGTCTTGAACCTGTTCCTTGAAGGAAATGCTCTTCTCCAGCAAAGCTTTACATTCCCAGCACACCTGCAGGTTTACAGCAGACAACCTGAACAGCTGGAAACATACAAAATTTGATGATACTTGTCTTTTTGATAGTAAAAGTATAATATTGTCTTTTTTAACTATTTCAGAGTGATGACAAACCACTCTTTTGTTAGTCTCTGTTTTTTAACTTTTAAACAAATATATTTCAATATACAGAGGTGCCAACAATGTCAAAATGGTGGTGAGATATGGTGGGACAGTCAGACAGAATGAACCTATAAGGGTTACTTGAGCTCTATTTCGGTGCTGTTGCAAGCGCCATGAATAGCAAACATGTACATGCACAGTACTTAGGTAACCCAGGTACTCTCCGCGAGATCGTCAGCAACACCAAGGAGCTGCTGGCCTTTCTCGGGGAGCTGGGGTGGTTGGAGTAATGTTCCCACCCGTACGCAAAATACGCGCTTTAGACGTGGAGTTGCGGAAACCAGCCCGCTATACAATACAATACAATAGCAAACATGGTAAATATCTTGTTTTAAGGGTTCCATATCCAAAGGATCAGACGGAACGAGCTTCATGTTCGTGAATGTGCACTGTCAGTTGTGACTGGTCATCTCTTAGCTGCCACGGTTTATTATATTTAAAACTTTATTTTCGAATTATTGATTTCGTCTTTTACTGTGGACGCTCTTAACTTGCCCGTTACTTCTACATCGTTCTCACATACTAGTAATTCTCAACACAGATGATGTAACCAAGATTTTGTAACATATTTTGATCTAAAAGAGTGTCCATAGAGTTTCTTGCCCATTCTTCTCCATAGAGATCTACGCTTTGGAATGGGTAACTACAGAACTTTCACAAGTTATTATGTCTTGTGACTGGGACTGTAGCTTCGCATTTTTTTTTGTGTTTTGACTTTCAAAAGTGTCTGTAATGGTCTAATTGAAATAAATGCTTTGAGTTGAGTTTGAGTTTGAACCCTATTACTGAGACTTTGCTGTCCTTCCGTCTGTCACCAGGCTGTATCTCATGAACCGTTATAGTTAGCCAGTTGAAATTTCTACAGATTATGTATTTCTGTTGCTGCTATAACAAAAAATACTTAAAACAGAATAAAAGAAATATTTGAGGGGGCTCCCATACAAAAAAGCGATTTTTTTGCTTTTTTCTATAAATAATGGTATGGAACCCTTTGTGTGCGAACCTGACTCGCACTTGGCCAGCTTTTTAGTGATAGTGATCTTGTGAGTTTAAAAACTTATAAAGGTAATTCAAACTCTATTTACAGACACAGTCATTAGGTCCTCAATGGTACAAGTGATATGCATGCAAGGATGGGCCAGTGGCTGCATTGAGCAGATGTAGGACATTATATTCCCAAATTGTGGCTGTTCTGTAAAACTACAACTCGCAGACTTATATAGACTGTTTTTCTGAGAACAGTAGCTTAGGTTATGGTTTATAAAAGTTCTATGGCCATTTTTCACACAAATGTCAACAATCTGGCTCTTAAATGGCTAAGATTGCTTTAAAAGATGGCAAAATGTGCCTATGTAAATGTTACATAGACAGCAAGCAAGTCGATAATGATATTTAGCTATGTTTTATATTATAAATTATTAATCGTATTAAACTTACAGGAATTTCGCCCAGTACATCAATGTAATATTTTTGCGTTTTTTCATTTGTAATGGTAAGCAGCTTTCTTCCAACGCAAAGGCAGGCATTGCAAAGTAGTTTACAAGCTACACTTTCTTTTTTAACATCCATTGTGTTAATATTTGTTCATGAATTCCTCATTTACTGCACAGACTTCTGAATTTTAAAACTTTCACACTCCGCTTTCACAAAACAACAAAAACATTCATTAAAAAATGATTTGTTGTCGTTTTAAAGACTAATCATGAAGAGTGTTAGGGTCGCGACTAATAATTCAGTATATTCTTTACGAGTTTCTTATAGACATAACACAATTTAAATATTTTATTTTCAAAAACATACAACAAAACAAACTGCTGCCATTTTAAAACTATTAAACTAGTGTTGTCAGTGACGCTTCAGATCCAATGAGCCAATGAGCCATATTGATTTCTCCGGTTTTTGGAGAACTGTCAAAAGTAAAAACCGGTAATCCAACAAAAAGTTTTATCTTATGGCCCATCCAGACTCACGGCGAGAACCCCCGAGAACACCCAAGAAGCGTGAATGTGAGGAGTTTCTCGCTGTCTCGATCTCGCGCTCGCCTGTTCTCCGATCGGTGTCGGTATTTTGGGCCGCTTCAAAGGATTTCTCGGGTGAGAGAAAAGAGAGAAGACTACTACATGCACGTTTTGTCTCAGTGCCGATTAGTGAGCTGCTCTGCTACTCTCCGCAGCTCACTGTTTTGTTTTAAAAATTTTGTTTGGTTTTAACCCCTTGGACGAAAAAAATATATGACGTTGTTTTAACCCAAGAAATACCACAAAGATATATAAAAAAATCTACCACTGGTATTTTTGAAGAAAACCAAAAACTTTCGATGCCAAATATGGCATTGTATATGTTGCGGGTTGTTCCTTCAGATTCAATAAAACTCAGTGTCCCACTCCATTTCAAATTACTTTTAATACCGTTATAAAAAAATACATTAATACGCCAGTAATAATCCTCATTAAATTACTATTTCCATAACAGTGTGCAGTTGTAGGTTTATTATCAAGTTTGCCAAATATGTCACTGTGCGCAGACGAATTAAAAAATTAAGTTGAATTTCAGTTATCAGTTTGAATATCGTCTGTAACGTCCATACCGGATAGGAAACAGATCACGAGTGAGAAACATGAGTGTGGATAAATTGCAAGTTCTCGCGAGAAGTCTCGGCGAAATTTCTAGCCGAGTCTTCTCGCCGTGAGTCTGGATGGGCTATTACAACTTTTCGTAGTCAGAAAGAATGATAGTATATTTGAACAAATATGCCAAACCAGAAAATTACGCGCTAAATGATGTCTGAACATGATCTAAGCAATTTCCCTCACGTATGCTTGATTTCCTCCAAGTGATATCTTAAGAGGCCAACAGGTAGAGGCGTATTATCCCTAAGGCAAACTATAGGCACGTGCCTAGAGGGGCACAAAACAGCAGATGAGGCGCGCGCTCGAAGGAAAAATTAAAATAACCTGTCATACACTATCATTTTCTTTGAACTAACGCGCTTTTCTATCTTTCCAAGACAGGGTGTAATTTTTTTTCGAGCTCACTTCGCTCGCTCTTGCATCCTACTTTTTCTTGAATCTTGACTTGGTCTGTAAGTCAACTAAGTAACACCTGTATGTAGGGTCAAAATAATTTTAGCTTGTCCAAGATTGGGTGTTAAAATTTTCGTCAGCCGTCTTCCCCCCTCCCCCCCCCCCCCCCTCCTAACTAAAAAGCTTGCTCGCCCTTGTAAAAGATTCTGTAATTCTGTAGAGATGTTTAATTTTATTCTTGATTATTCCTACCATACTTGATTTCAAATTCAGATTCTGTGCTCGCTAACAACTGCAGCTGTATCTTAGGTTACTTCAAGTTGTAGTAAAGAAATGTCAGCTTCAATCAAAAAAAGGGTTTTCACAGCAATCATTTTTGCATAAACTTACTTAGTTTGGTTTTAGAAGGGTCCGTTTACACCTTGTATGGGTGCTAAAGTTTTTTTTTGCTTGAGGAAGCACCACCACTTTATTCAGCCCTAACCACAGCGCACATGGTTTATATTTTGTGCCTGGTAACATTTGCGGTTTTAGACGCCCACAATCCCACATGCCAAGATCACTTCGGCGAACCTTGGTTGCCACCCAATAACGTAATGGTCACCTTGACCAAATGGTATAGATGATCTATGCTGCAGCCAGATCGCAGGATCGTCTCTAGACGAGGTGAATTCAATAAGTGGAGAAAAATGTTCTTATCGCAGTAAAACCAGTTCATTAAAGAGCTTTCTTTCGAAATATAATTTCGTTGATTAGTTAGTACCTACCAAATTTTTTATCTAATCATCAGCCCTTTTCCCAATTTATTTGTGGTCGGCGCAGCATGTCTTCTTCCATACTCTGACCTTAGTCATCATATCAGTATGTCACCTCCGTACCTATCGTTGTTTTAAGGGTTCCGTAGCCCAGTTAACAAAAACGCCAGCTATCGACAGCTCTCAAAAAATGACAAATCTAGTTTTCTTCGAAAGCCCCTAAAATGGTGTCTTGTTATTTTTTTAAGTAAAAGGAGGGGATTTTTAGAATGTAAAAATGCCTACCTTTTTAGTAACTATCTAATCTTTGTGGGAATTAAATAACGGTAAATACAAATCAAAATCTGTGAATCTTAAAGTCCTTTATTTTAGACACAAATATAATTGATACAAGGTTAAATAATTTAATGAATTAACACAACATCCATTGATAAGATTTAAAACCTTAGCTACACTATTTCTCGGAACATCATTACCGGTATCCGTTTTTTTTCAAAGAAAAAGAAGAAGAAATACACAGAATAGTTTCTTAACTATTATAAGGGTTCAATAATATTAGTTTCCTTTTTTATAAAAAAAAAAAAACTAAGATTCCATTACGAAATATTAATACTTACAGAATGTTTTTGAAACACTATTTCTGGTTACATTATTATAATATGTTTTTTTTTTCGACACCCCTAAAAACCTACAGTAGTAGTACAGTAGTAGTAGTAGGTACATCAAAAGTTTCCAATATGAATGTAAGTTGAGAGTATAGCTAATACTTAAATATTAATCTATGGTCTATTCGCAGTTATTTTACATCTTTGTATCTGTCAAAATCATACTGATCTTTATTTTCCTTGCAACACGGTTGCTATTGTGCTATTGTGTGGTTGTATTGTGTGCCAATTGACAATTAAGTCAACATCACAGAGAAAATTATTCTTGTTACAGTGTATTAGAAACACAAAAAAAAAACAAATTTGGTACATTTATTTTAATTCTGTGTTTTCCCACCTGCCACCAGGTAAGTTGGTTGGAGTGCGAGGTTGTAGTTTGGTTGCAATACGGTCGATGTTGTATTGCTGCTATCTACACTAATATAATAATATTATAAGGAGAAAAGATTTGTATTTTTGTATGCGTTACATACAAAATATAAAAACTTAAAAACTACTGGACCGATTTCAAAAATTCTTTTGCCGTTAGAAAGCTACATTATCACTGAGTAACATAGGCTATTTTATATTTTCAAAAAATTAGGGATCCTTACAAAAACGCCAATAATGTAACCGAAGGTGTTAAAAAAATTACCTAAAATATTCTTTACATCGCGTGCGCTGTGAAATCTCTTGATGGGTATAAGTAGAATAAAATAATGTACTACGACTTTGCAGAACACATCATTATTTACAAAAAGTGTCGCGACAGCATATGTCTAACTATTATAGAACAGTTATGTTATGCCACAATAACTGTTCTTTTATTTTTTTTAATGTAAGAATTAGAAAAAAATAGAAAAAAGTTGCGTGGTCGCCACTCACCCTGCAGCTAGGCAGCACCTTATGGGATGTCGGCGTCACTGGGGTACGGGCCGTACGGGAGGGGAATCAATGTCAAGAAATGATTGAGTATTTGTGTGTTATATAATTTTTATTTTTATGTTAGCGAAGCCGGGGAGGGCTGCTAGTCAGATATAAAATAACTGCAAAAGGACTTACATTTTAACAGTACCCGTCGATACATGTGGGATACTACCTACAGTTGATAATTCGGATACCTACAATCATGACATTATTTTAATCTAAATCTAAATTCCATTAAATGTAGGTTTAGTACCTAAAACTTAAAAATTAAGTAGGATTACAATAATAATCTCAACGTTCCCTGTTTTCAATGACAGAATGGAATTTTTGAATTTATAAAAAAAATAACGTTATGTTGAAATGCACAATAAAAAATATTAAAATCTACCGAATAGAGATCATTTATCGTTAAATTGAGCGCTCGTTTATAAAGTTTTGAGAAATAAAAATAATTGAACTTAATCTTCTATGTTTCTTCTTTGGTGAAGTCACTAATCTTTTTTTTCGTCATAATTATTTTTATTATCATTAAAAGGAATAACGAAATCGAGTAGAATATGATATCCCCACCGCAGTGGAATGGGCGCGTAGTTTTAAACTAGCTGTAGCTTCATTCGAAATATAAACACATCAGTCGAAATTAAACTAGGTAATTACTTAAAATACACAACCGCTTATTTTCAACGGGCAGCCTACCGTTCAATCTTTTAAAAACAGAACAAAAACACTGCTCGAAAAAAGTTAAAGAAAAAATCCAAGAATTTAAGCTTTGTGTTTTTTTTTGTATGAAATTGATATCGAGGGTGATATATAAAGTTTTAGAAAAAATAATTACTTAGTCATTTTTAAATAGGTTTACTTCTTAGAAGAATAATATAGAAAAAGAGAATAAAAATGTTATTAAAAAATGCCGAAGAACAAGTCTTAAGTCTTAAGGGGGAAGCGCTAGGATAGCACGAAACAAGTTACTGTTTATACCTTCACTCAACTCAAGTGGTTTTGTGCGGCTGACAGCAAAACTAAGTCGTAAGATTCGCCCTACCGCGCTCAAAAATGATTACGTTCCCCATTGACTCACTAAAAATCGCAAACTGCATCAGTGTGAGATGTTCGAGAAAAAAGTAATTTCATAGTTTTAGTTATTATGTTGGCTGACCTGAGATTTGTGTAAAAATCTTTAAGGCTAGCAATAACCAAACTATGAAAAGACAATACTTAGTTGTCTCGTTGGTAAACAGTTAACACACTCACGCAAGTAAGAGCGGTTTCAGAATGGCGTATTTATAGTGCGTATAAGCTGATCGTTCTTGCTTACGCGCGTCACTTTGCGCGCGATCGCACGCTTACTTATATCGGCGTGTCCGTGGGGTGAGGTGGCACAAGTGGCGACTTCTCTCACGGCTCGCGCTAATACGAGCTTATAAGCACGTCAACGCTCATACGAGGCACTCGGCCTTACTTTAAGGGAAGGACCCACAGGATAAGCAGACTACAACCTCCCACACGTTGACTTGCGAGACACCATTAACAATATATATATGGGCAACGTAAAACAATAGGCGCGAGCATTCGCGCGGACATGCACTTCCAAAAACGAATTTAGTCGCGCCGAAAATACGCTAGTCTGTAACTGCCATTAAACACGGTGAAGGCAAATCTTTGGATGTTCGGATTTAGCACTTAAAATTATGCCAATGCCTAATAGTCCTAAGGTACTTTATCTTTTTCTTGTTTTTTTTCGGTTTCACACCAACTCTATCTTCTTCAAAAACTTCAGGAATAAGTCCGGTTTCTTTTAAAAATAGCTGTGTTGTTGGAACTACAGTGTTCATACAGCATAGATATAAACATTTGAGAGGCATGTACCACAGGATATGGCGAAACCAAGGAGAGACGGCAGAGAAAATATGTGTCAGTACTAATACATACATAACTTCTCTGAAGATTCTGAAAAAAAAGGAAAAATTGTTTAAAACATGCAAAATCCCTGCCCCGTTTATAGGAGGTTATGATGAGGCAAGTCGATATTAACTCTCGATACATATAGATGTGTGATGACTTTCGATTTCTTCTTTGACAGTTAAATACGCCAATCGAATTCGAAATTTTAAAATGTGACATAAAATATTACTCAGTGAGAACATTATAAATTGATCCTGCTAAGCTCTTATAATGATTAGTCGCTATGTATTTACGGACGATCTCATTAAAGTGGCCGGAAGAAACTGGATAGCCATGACACAAAACTACAAAAAGGAGAGATTTGGAAGAGATCCACGCTCAGCATTTGGCGGCCAAAGGTAGAAAAACAAGAAGGTACTTACTCGCCCCAACCTCCTTTGACGTTCAAGTCATAACCCGCGTATAGTATTACTTCCCCGTCTTCAGAATATAATGGCTTACTCATTTTTTTCATGATGTAAGCTAATATAAAAAATGACATTGGCAGAAGAGTATGTGAGAGCTGAAAAGAAAAAATAAATAAGTTTAGTTGGTCTAGTGGTCACAAACGCTACTCCTGAGCAGAAGTCCTTATGTGCGATTTGCCACGCCAGACAAAGTGTTATTAGTTTTTTCAATTAGGAATTTCTCATTACCAGCCCGGAGTTTGGATGTGTGCCTGGTTGATGGCAATAGGCTCGTCCCTATCACATGAGACTTAACTAGGTAACACGACACTCCTTGGTGCTAGTGGTTGTCAGACTTTTGGGCTTCTAAAGTTATTGCTAACCCATGAAGACCATAAAAAGATTTAAAAATGACAGGGACCAACTGCTTAACTTGCTGTCCGACACTCTGAGGAATCTCGGTAGTGTAAATTAATGGATGAATCTCGGCGAGCTTTGCTATGAAAATCGATCCATGTGGCTGGTGTTAAGAAAGAAAAGAAAGAAAAATCGTTTATTGGCGCAATTGCCACAAGTACACATAATATTTAAAAAAAAAACAAATATAAAACTTAAAGTAAACAAGAAATACTGTAATGTATTTCTCGTAATAAATGCTCGTGGGAGCCTTAATAACTACTTTTAATAGGGTTAGGTAGTGTCCGCAACTTCAGGTTTTAAGTATTTGCGTACAAGATAGAAGAAGACAAGTGTTATTTGGTTTACTCATCAAGGAATTCTCAGTAGCATCCATGGTTTATAGATTTGTGCCCAATTGATAGTGATAGACTCATTATTAGATACACCTGTGCCTAATCCTTTGTAGATTAAAATAATAATAACGCACCTGACCGTTTTCGGCCGCGGTGGCCAATCTTAGCGGAGATTATTGTTAGGGTACATTGGGACACCAGAGAAAGAATGTGTTCGGTTGGAGAAACCTTTTAATTTTAAAATAATCAAATGCTACACTCAACACACCGCCATTATGAGGGAGTTACTATCATAGACAAAACTAGAAAAACCACAGACTAAGTCCTCATATTAGTGATGCCACATTCCCAAATAGAGATTAGCCCTCTGCGAGGGAGATATTATAGTGAAACAAGTGTGTTGCGCAAACACAGGTGCGCAGAGAGAGATCAGGCGCAGGAGGTATTAATACCGCCAACTTCCAAACTCCGGGCCACTTTCTAATAGATTTTTTTTTTCGATTTTCTAATAGAAAATCCAATAGCACTTGGTGCTGGAACTTGCGTTGTGTTACGGTCCATTATATTATAAAAAAAAACTTACGATAATATCCAAGGTCAGGCCGGTAAGACTCGGCTTAAAAGTGCGAATATTCAAGAGGATGGAAAGTACAGTGTGAATAATAGTTGGCCCTAAGGCTAGCCTCTGGCAAAAACTGATGACTTGCTGGTTCTCCATAATTATCTGGTTAGCTCCTTTAGTCGGGCGCTTCTTCGGAGGCTGAAATAGAAAAAAAACATCCTGTATATGCTATAAATGAACTAATATCAAAAGCCATTAATGATTGCCATTGATTGAAGTTGAACGAATATACCATAATAACATATAAGTAGGTAGTTGAATGGATTTCAATATGTATGTTACAGTCAAAACTGTAAGTAGGATAAAACCACTTTTGACCGGTGTCAGTCAAAACCGTGATTAAGTTAAATGGTGTTTTCTCTACAGTTTTAACCAGTCAAAACTAGTTTTGAGTAATTTTAAGTTTACGGCCGAAGTTGAAGCCGAAGTCGGAGGTTTAATAACCCTAAGAAACTCAGTTTATGATTTGCTGAAAGCTATTTTTATACTTTTAAATTAAACCTTATGGTGATTGTTTATACAGCATAAAAGGATCATTAATATTACCTTGCAACTTGACAAAATACTAATACTTCGAAATGTATGAACTCTGCCCCATAATACTTCGCCTCTTTCTTCGCTACCAGCCGATGCAGGTAGCTTAAGTCGAAGCTTTGGTCGGACACAGTAATGAATGACTGATGAAGTAGCTACCCGTTAATACCATTAAAACCATGGCAACCGAGCAGTCAGTGACATCATCTATTCTGACTACCTTTTCCCCACAACACAACACTAGGGTTGGATCTATCCACATGCATTTAACATCCATGAAGTTTCTTTTAAAATAAATATCAGTAACTTACCACCATTGCGAACAATTGCCAGATATCTGGGCTCCACAAGGTGTGTCAATCCAAAAGTACCTAGAAATAAAAATAAAGTTTTTATAGAAGACACGCACTAGAAGTGAACAACTAATCAGCCATATAAGTGAACAACTAATCAGCCAATAAAAAGAAAGCCAATATCCAGAGTGAAACTTGTTCCAAAAATGTTACGAGTTTATGACTGAATTAAAAAGGGATTTTAATTTTTTATAAAGTTCAGGAATAACTGCTACATCTTTAAAACCATTTTTTTATTTTGTTTCATTTTTAACCCCCGACCAAAAATGAGGGGTGTTATAAGTTTGACGTGTGTATTTGTGTATATGTGTGTCTGTCTGTGGCATCGTAGCTCCTAAACGGATGAACCGATTTTGATAAAAGTGGTGTCGTTTGAAAGGTATTTTAATCGAGAGTGTTCTTAGCTATGTTTTGAGAAAATCTGTTCAGCCGTTTGAAGATCATCACCTCTTTTCTAGTTAATGAAGGGATAAAAACAACTTACACAGGTAGTCTATTTGAAATTTGAAATGTTGTCGCTTGTCACCATGGATATTCCGGGGGGCACCCCCGTCCCCCAATTTTTTTTTAAATTTAAGTATATCTTTCCTTGGTTTCGTTAATTAGCGAGAAGAGACGCAACATCGAGAAAATTGGTAGGAAAGGGGGAGGCTTATGCCCAGGAGTAGGACAGTCAAGGCTAAGAAAAAGTAATATAAGTTTGAAAAGCATGAAAAAAAAGTTGTGTAATGTGTACACAATGTATGCTGGTACCAGTAACAGTTTCACAATTAAAGTTAAAATGAATAAAATGTAATAAGATTTGCTACGGCATATTATTACCACATGACAAGCGAGCAGCCCAATCGCAAACATAAAAGACAACAAAATAATTAAAAAAAAAAAAAAAACATAAAAAAACACACTGTACAGGCAGGTACATACATTGTTTAACATGAGAGATTTTACGTTAGCAAACGTTCCCAAAATAAATGAGACAAAGAATCTATGCAAGAAGCAAGAATAAGGAAAACTTTTTTTTATGGGGGTGGGGCAACCTCAAATTAAAAATAATTTTGTAAGTAGACATAGCACCTGAAAACCCTTATTAAAAGCTCTGTTAATAACAGAATTAGAACTAAATAAATATTTAATTCACTCACACACACGCAAAGATATTTCTTATTAAAATTGAACTATCAAGTAATACATTAAAAATATTTCTAAAAAACTCTTGATTAATTGTGCGCAGTTAGTAGCAATAGGCTCGCCCCTGTTACATATTACAAAACATTACAAGTGAACTGTTGGTGTACCTTATGTACACTATTGCCTAAAACGCCGAGGATTACAGGCGTAATGTTTATGTTATGTTACTTACCTACTTGCCGCTACCAGGTTCCAGATATCCTCAGAGCAGCAGACACAGATGAAATGGCCGAAAGCTCAATGAACGGATTCAAAATCAATACTGCAGCAATGCGTTTCGTTTAAGACATTTTTATTATTTATTATCCCCCGGAAAAAATCACTTCACCAAATATTCACCAAATTACCCGATATGTCTAAAATTTTGTTCTAATTTTGTCAGCACTGTCAAACTTTGTAAACTTTACAAAATAATCAATACTATGAATAACGAAACGTAGCTCAACATAAAACAAAAAGTGTGATAGTGCCTTTGTACTTACTAGCTTCCATGGAAATTTTGAGCCATTTTTGACAGTTTTGTTCTGAATGTTGTGATGTCAAATTGACAGCAAAAAGAAAACAAGAGGAATCTGAAAAAAAAAAACTGTTTTCAAAGTATAATTAAGTGTTTATTCTAACTAGAATAAGTGATAATAATTAATTCAAGCTTGTAATAAGATCATAAAGAGTTTACTTTATTCATAATTTGATTTATGTATCATTATTACTTATTCTTAAAACCATTTATATAGAATTTCGTGTGTACTATTTGAATACAGTTAAATTTAGTTGAGCATGATGGACGAAACTGAAATAAAGGTTGAATTTCCTAACTGTGAGAACCAGTGCTGTGTCTGCTTTAGTGTTGGAAGAAAATTATCTCCTTTAGGAGAATATATCGATGTTTTTAAAAGAATTACTTGGGACATTCAAAATCAAGTAAGTCTTATCGAAAACTTGAAATATTAAAGAATGCTGCAAAGTATTTAAGAAACTATTAAAATTTATTATATTTGCTTATCGAGAGTCATATAAGATACGGGCTTTGCCTAGCTTGGGTCCAGTGTAAAACTTTTTTGTATCTACTTGTCATCATTCATCATTTCAGCTCAAAAAACGTACACTGCTGGACATAGGCCTCCCCCAAGTGTCGCAACATTGACATTTTGAGAAGTATTGCCATAATCGCCACGCTTGGCAGGCGGGTTAGCAATCGCAGTACGGTTGTTACAAAAGTACAGAGAATGCTGCTGCCTATTCTCTGGCAATAGCGCCTCTTATGACACCCACGGAAAGATATGGGATGGTGCAATTTTTGCCAGTAAAGTTTTTATATTTATATCTTGGGCTTGGAGTTTTTTTATTAATCTAATCGTGATCTACCAAGCTACCTAGTCTTTTTCATACCTCTTCACAACAATTTTCTAGTTGTTATAGTTTCTGGATACTCCTCAACCTTCTGACATTGTCTACTTACTTTTTTTTAGCACCAGACTCATATAGAAGAAATAAAACTATGTTGGGAATGTAATGCATTTCTGCGGAGAGCCAATATATTTCAACAGCAGGTCAGGAGAGCCAATGAAATGCTACTATTGGGACAGGTGAATAATTTTAGAAAAATACTATTTTTATCTATTACTAGGTGTGCCCCGCTACCTTCATCAGATTGAAGTTATTATAAAAATATTAATTCCCTATTTGGATAGGGTTTTGTTCACAATTTCAATATAAAATAATTATTAATTATTTTATATTGAAATTGTAAATTATTATTAATTATTTTCTTTTTCTGAAACAAAAGTACACAGTCTAAAATACTCCAAAGTATTACATCAGCTATATGCCAGTGAAAGTCCCGTCAAAATCGGTCCAGCCGTTTCGAAGACTATCCGGAACAGACAGACAACAAAAAAAACAAAAAGATTTAGAAAAAACCAAGCCAAATTTTTTGTTTCTTATATCCTTAGACATATGCTTTTGTATTTATTAAAAAGCTGTTGTTTTAAAATTACAAACAGACATTTCAAATTTAGTAATTTGTATAGATAGGCAGAGAAATCAAAGGCTTTTGGATTGATCTTAGCCTAGCAGTGGGACAAAGATTGATAAAAAAAAAAAATAATGTCATAATTTAGAACTGTTAAAAATATATAAAAACAATAGAGTTGCAGATTTAGTAACAGAGGATAAGATTAAAATTGGAATGACTCAAGTGCTTCACTGTTTATGTCGGCATGATTGGTGCTGTGGACAAGCAATTGGCTTCTGCGCTGCTTGTTGTGGGTTCGAATCCCGCCCCAGAACAAATATTTGTATGGACTACAGATAGTAGTTCCGGGTCTGTGTGTTTGTGTATGAGAGTTTAAATGTTTGTAAACACATTCACAATACAGGAGAAATTCCTTAGTGTGGGGCAACATATAAACAAAAAAAAACCTTATAATGCACACCCTAACTTTTCTTTAATTTATTATATTTAGAAGCGTTGATTCAAATAAAAACTCTTGAGATAATGAATGACCTTGAAGTGACTAGCCTTCCAAAACTTAATAAAAAAAAAAACTAAAAACTTTTTTCAGAACTACCTCTTTGGCACACAATCCAGTCTTACAACAATAATATTAAATGATTTACATCCTCACACTATTTATGTCAATGATTTAAATGTAAAAGTACAGTCAGATACAAAAACATGTGACAAGAATAGTGATGATGATGAAATAAACGAAGCATTTGATGACACTGGTGATGACTGTCCTAAAATTGAAGAAATTACGAAAGAAAGTACAGGTACTTATTTTAAACTACGTTTCTGAAATACATGGCGGAAGGGATATCAACAACAAACAGTTATCACATGTTAGGTACAGCATAGAAATTTTACATGTTTTTTTTTTAATCAGCTGTTTCCTATAAAATTGCTATACCTACATACTACTACTATCTACTACCTATTTTAACAGCAGATTTTATACAGATTAATTACCAAAGAATAATGTATTCGTTGTGGTCGGAATCTTGTACTGAATATATAGTTTAGCCTAATCCCATGAGAAGAAGAGAAGAGCGACGGTGGCCCAGTGAGAGCAGCGGTAGCCCAGTGGTGGCAGCCCCGACTTACGATCAGTAAGCTGTGGGTTCGAACCCAGGCAGGCACATTACTTTCTGTAATTTATTTCATCACCACTGCCCTCAGAAACGGTGAAGGAAAACATCGTGAGGAAACCGGCATGTCCTAGAACTAAACATTCGATTCGCACTGGACCCGCGTGGTGGATTACAGCCCACTCCCTCATAGAGAGGAGGCATTAGTTCCAGCAGTGGGAACATTATAGGCTGAGGATGAGAAAAAAGGCATGAGTTTTATGTAATTATTATGTCTGTTCCAGGTGCTTTTCCGGACATAAATCCTGAAAACGCAAAACAAACCAGTGAAGAACATAGTAAACTCAATAATATTGCTTCAATACTATCTTCTGAACAGAAAAAACCTAACAACAATCGTTGGGCGAAAAAAAGGGCTTTGCAGAATAAGAAGCCGAAATTCAAAATTATTACTGAATATACCAAAGAATGCTTTAGAAGAGTACAGATAGATGGTGAAGAGTTAAAGACTTTGTTGAAGAGTGAAAGAGACGGCGTATATTTTAAGTCGAAGAGATTTAAATGCGAGAAATGCGTGTTGACGTTCTCGAGTCAAGAAATTTTGGGGAAGCACGTTAAACAGTTTCATAGTAAGGTAATTAAATAAAATTCATTTATTTCGTACAACAGTGATTCATATTTTGTTATGGTGGTTTACAAACAGTTTATATTCTAGCAATATTTATACAAGGTGTTGTTTTGCATCCTCGTCAAATTCAAGGAGGTAACTATGCTTCTCGACCCGAATCAATAATAAAATGACTAGGTAGTTTCTTCTTCTTATTTACGGAAATCGGTAAGTGTGAAACACCCGTGTTTTAAACGCGGCCTGTCTGATTCTCGCCCTATAACCGCGCTTCCACACATACAAACAATATCAAACGTTTATTCGATAATTTCTTATTCCCTAAACCACGTTAGGGGGTTATTCTGAAATACTGACAAACTTAAACAACCAAAAAAATCAGCGTTTTTTAATAATTAATAGGTACCGTAATTTTAATTGATTATTTATGTTTTTTGTGACAACCTCCTGAATTTTGACGAGGATACAAAACAACACCTTGTATAAAAATAGCTCTCCGCCACGGCTCTCAGGATATAGTTGCGACTACTCCGCAATCTGCACAGCAGCGAAGCCGATATGATATAATGATGTATCTAAACTAATATTATGAAGAGGAAAGATTTGATTTTTTGTTTGTTTGCATTGAATAGGCTCCGAAACTACTGATCCGATTTGAAAAATTCTTTCAGTGTTAGATAGCCCATTTATCGAGGAAGGCTATAGGCTATATATCATCACGCTACGACCAATAGGAGTGGAGCAGCAATGAAAAATGTGGCGAAAACGGGGAAAATGTGACGCAAACGAAGTTGCGCCGGACAGCTAGTTGATTATATTTTTCCCGTAATTCTGCTTTACTGAAGAGATATGCTGGGGTGTAGGTACCCATTAGTACACTACACCCACATTTCGCCAGTTATGTTTATTCCCATAGGGGGCGAGCCTATTCAGCCATCATCATCAGCCTATAATGTTCCCACCGCTGAGACACAGGCCTCCTTTCAATGAAAAGGAGTGGCTTTAATCCACCACGCGGGCCCAGTGCGGGTTGGTAGATGTCACATGTCTTCGAATATTTAGTTCAAGCCGGTTTCCACACGATGTTTTCCTTCACCGTTTGTTTTGAGAGCAGCGGCGATGAAATAAACTACACAAAGTAATGCGCCTGCCTGGGTTCGGACCTACGACTTACTGTTCATAAGTCTGGGCTGCCAGCACTAGGTCACCGCTGCTCTCACTGCCATTCAGCCATAAACTGGGCACCAATCCAGACTAAAGGCTGCCCTCATGATCAGCATTAGCGCTGGCTACCACCAAAGCAACGAGGCTGTTTTTTCTTCTGTCATCCTCATTCTTCCACGCTTTTCTTAATTTATTTGTTGTGGGACAGCATATCTTCGTCTTCCATCTTTCTCTATGAGAGTAAATTTCAGAAAGGGGGTGATTCTTTCCTCATCTAGTACTGTATATCTTACTAACATACATATGTTAATAAAGTCACGCCTCCTTACCTTGGGGGTAGTCAAAAACTACAGAACTTGCTTAACACTTGCTTCTTTTCTCATAAATTTAGTTAGGTAAACAAAAAAAAGTATTGGATAATTAGCCGGAAATTAACTGTGAAGGAGAGCAGCGGTGGACCAATGGTGGCAGGCGCATTACTTTGTATACTTTATTTCATTACCGTTGCCCTCAAAAACGGTGAAGGAAAACATCGTGAGGAAACTGGCATGTCCTAGAACTTAAAAATTTGAAGACATGTGACATCTACCAACCCGCACTGGGCACGCGTGGTGGATTACAGCCCACTCCCTTTCATAGAGAGGAGGTCTGTGTCTCAGCAGTGAGAACATTATAGGCTAATGATGATGATAACTGTGAAAACCAAAACAATCCGCGAGCCGGAAACCCGAAAATTGATCATGCCAACTTCTATTAAAGTTAGCATGCAAAAATGGTAAAACCGGTTAGGTAAACCTTTAAATTAAGAAAATAATTGTAAATTCACCGCTGTAGATATAGACCATAAGCATAAGGGGATTATGAGTATTTTTTTAAACATGGTCATTTGTCCATTTTTTGACAACACGAAAACGGCTGTAACACCGAAATAAAAACTAAACACGAAAACTTTAAATACCTTTTGTAAGTCGCTTTTAACTCACCCACACCCCCAAAACATTTGTTAACGTATGTAAATATGTATATTTTACAGCTAACAAAATACACCTGTGATGTCTGTACTGCAAGTTTCCAACACAAGCGCCATCTATCGTCACACGTTAGCGACCACTACTATAAGTTCTCGTGCACGTTATGTGACTTTGCGTGTCACGACAAGTCGCTAACTAAATGGCATCGCCAGAGGAGACATCGGAAAGTGTTTCAGTGTCTGAAGTGTGAGTTGAAGTTTGGGTGAGTTTTATTTTTCTAAATGTTTATCAAGTGCTACTTTTTGTGCTTACCTAGAAAATAAGTAAATGATGTGGTTCCCTATAATTGGAAGCGCACACTTGTATTGTCCGGGTATATTTATTTATTTATTTAGGATCGCCAACAAAGAATGTACACAGAACATGCGAAATAAATTATGGATGACAAAAGTATCACGTAGGTGTACTCCTACACTTACAGGAGACCACAGCGTGCATAATAGAATTTATAACTAATGTTTAAAGAATAGTCTTATAAAAGTATGAATTTTATACTTTAATAGGACAGAAAGTTTTTATAATAGGTAAAAATATTCAAGTGACAAGAATAGAGTAAAGAGTACAAGCCATAACTTTTCGCACTAATAAGTATGAATATATAATACAACAACTAAGCTAACAAAATTAACATTATTATTAAATATATTGATAATGTTTAAAAGAATTAAAATTAACACATCAGATAATATTAAATAAATGAAAAATAATAAGATAAAGATTAGATAAATGAGAAATTAACAATTAAATAAATCTTTAAGACATTTCTTATACTTTAGAAGAGATTCACGGATGTCAAAATTGGTTGTTTTAGACATGGCGGATATTGCCTACAAAGTCTCGGCACAGCGGCGTAATGACCTAGGTTGGTTTTTGAGCCAGGAACGTAGAATAAGTCATATGTATTATGCCTGGGAGTCCGAGTTGGAATATGTTAGCATGCATGTAATTGTGTAGCCTCTGTTGGCGATCCAAATAAATAAATAAGTGAATTAGTATCAATAGGCATCAAAATAAGTTTTCAAGAAAATTGCTCATTTTGTTACAGACTGTATTTTTTTATGGTGCCTCACCCAAACGGTCAAACGGGACTCTATTACTGAGACTTCGCTGTCCGTTCGTCCGTCCGTCTGTCACCAGGCTGTATCTCATGAACCGTGATAGTCAGCCAGTTGAAATTTCTACAGATTATGTATTTCTGTTGCTGCTATAACAACAAATACTAAAAACAGAATAAAAAAAATATAAAAAAACATACACTTTTTTGTATGGGAGCCCCCATACATAAAAGTGATTTCTTTGCTCGTTTTTATAAATAATGGTACGCAACCCTTCGTGCGGCCGAGTTCGACTCGCACTTGGCCGGTTTTTTTTGAATAATCTCTGAATGCTCTTCGACATTCATCGACACCGAAAAAGTTTTGATTAGTCTTAAACACCATAGAAATTTTCGGTCGTTTAAATTAAAAAATCTGCGAAATCGCCGGTCTACCAAAGTGCAATACCTATACTGTCAAATTTACGGAACAGACTTTTTTTTAACTACGCTACATAAAATTTAACCTATCGGAAACTGGTATTCCCTAGTACTACCACTTAAAAACTTGAAAGACTTTGAAACGCGTCGTAGTGTTTGTCATGTCAAAGAAACGATTTAATGCCAACAGGAGTCGGTGGGAGTTCTTTAAACATTACAAAGAATGGCACGAGAAGTTTGTCTGTGATTACTGCGGAATTAGCTTCAAGATGAGATACTGCATCAAAGATCATATCAGGTGAGTAGTTGCACGATAGCATTCACTTATTTTTTTAAATTCTTTATTCGTTTTATTTTTCCCTAACAGTAGATGAGCTAAATAGCCCGTAAATTATTATTTTTCTAACGTTTTCTGCAATTTATTATCGTAATTGTATCGAAGATTAATACGTGCTAGACCTTCCACTTATCAAATATAAAAAATAAAAATCTCTCCAGAAAGCAGCACTCCCCCTTCGAATGTAAACCCTGCAACAAGCGCTGGGCTCGCTACAACGGTCTCTGGTTACACAACAAGACATCACACGGAGCGCACGTGGCGACGTACTGTGTGGAGTGCGACAAACAGTACCGAGACCCGTACCGCTACCGGTGGCATCTCGCCAACACACACAAGAGGCACAGGAAACATAGGTAGGCCATATTACCCAGCCCTAGGTGACATTACCCAGCGCTAGGTGACATTACCCAGCCCTAGGTGACATTACCCAGCCTTAGATGACATTATCTAGTTTGATACAGACAGATTCCTAATGTCTTTGTTGCAGTAATGTATGAGAAACAAATGAATGCTTTCATTATTTTTTGTGAACAGGCCTAAGTGGTCAGATGAAAGTTATAGTGGTCAAGTATTTGCGCTGTTTGCAATGGAAATGAGTTAAATTTTTGCAGTTATCATCGTGTTATTGGTTCGAAGTTTGTTGAAATAGGTAACTTCATAATAATTACCCAGCGCTTGGTGACTGCCCAGAGCTAGGTGACATTACCCAGCCCCAGGTGACATTACCCAGCCCCAGGTGACATTACCCAGCCCCAGGTGACATTACCCAGCCCCAGGTGACATTACCCAGCCCTAGGTGACATTACCCAGCCCTGGGGGACACCACTGGGCCCTATCTCACTTTGTAGGAACACATCGCTATCGCTGGCACCTGGCTAACTAACAAGCAAGCGCGAGGCATAGGAAACAAACATGTCTACAGGTTTCAGAGTAAAAGTATGCGTTTCGACAAGAATGATTTGTATTCGGAATCGTCTATCATCGGTATGTCCGACTTAATTTGTCCTAGATGGCTCTATACAAGGTGTTGTTTTGCATCCTCGTCAAATTCAAGGAAGTAACTATGCTAATGATTCTCGTCCCGAGTCAATAATAAAATGGGTAGGAAATTTTTATTCTTTTTCTTATTTACGGAAATCAGTAAGTGTCAACCACTGTTTTAAACGCGGGCCGTCTGATTCTCGCCCTATAACCGCGCTTCCAACCATACAAACAATCTCAAATCTTTATTAGATAATTTCTTATTGTCTAAAGCACGTTATGGGGTTATTCTGAAATACTGACAAACATGAACAACCAAAAAAATCAGCGTTTATTATTAATTAACTAGGTACCGTCATTTTATTTTATTCTTTGTCTTTTGTGACAACTTTCTGAATTTTGACGAGGATGCAAAACAACACCTTGTATAATAAAAACCAAAAGAATCATAATCAACCTTCGTGTTTCAGGATACCCTGTCCTGGCTGCGACAAGATCTTTTCTAAAAAGATCTACATGAAGGACCACTACAATTTAGTGCATCTTAAGTTTTATAAGTATCGATGCGAACAATGCGATAAGGTGAGCACCATCAGTGATTCAGTGCACTGCAGTACGTGGCAATACCTGACCCCTGTTCAATCATTATTTGCTCTTTTTTATTACTCGACTGAGCGATGGTAATGTGTTTTTCAACCTATACAGGGTGTAACGGAAAGGGTATATACATACTCAAGGGTGTGCTACAGACCATCAAACTGAACATGTTTCTCCATCGGACAAACATCGTAATAGCGAAAAAATTTTCTGCTGCCCCATAATAAATTTCAATACCTATTCGACCCAAATGTATGTTGCAGCTGATATTTTGTATGGGGCAGCAGATCATTTTTTCAGCAGATTATACGGATCCTTATTCCCTTGTGGCGTTCTAGAGGCCAAACTCGTGCGATGACGCCATATTTTGAAAAAATAAATGAAAGTCTACGAACTACAAGTATGTTAAATGTGGTATCATTGAATAGGTATTTTAAAAGCCGGGACCCCTTGAAATATAAAATCATTAAAACATGGAATGGGTCACTCCTGCTTCAAATGCGCTTGTTTTTGTTTTTCAGTCGGGTTTTTTGTTTTTTTTTCTTTGTAACAGAGGCCAGGTAATTTGGGTGATCTTGGACAACGACCTGTCACACAGGTATTCGTGACGTTGCAGACGGCGCCTTAAAACGCTGAATTTGATTTGAACCCAGACAGTACTTTGTGTAGATTACGTCATCATCACTGCTCTCAAAGGAGCAGGAATAAAGGATATTGTATTGTATTGTTGATGTATTGTACTGCTCTCAAACCGACTGATATAATATCTTGAGGAAACCGGCAAGCCCCAAATAAAGTCAAAGAAATTTGACTTAGACCAACTCGCATTTGGCCCGTGTGTTGGATTTTGGCTCACCTACTCTCACAGAGGCTGTATCCCACCAGAGTACATCATGGTTTAAAGTTTAGTTATTTTTTAGTTTGACTGCACGGTTCACACAGCGGCTGCTGCGCTGCGTGCCGTGGGTTCGATCCCCGCACGGAACAAATATTTGTATGGCCTACAAAGTTTTGCTGGGTCTGGCTGTGTGAGACTAAATGTTTCTAAATGCATCCACGATACAGGGAAAATTGGGCACTGGGCAAAGTTCAAATAAAAAAGTTTCATAATTGAATAAACATTTCTTTTTGGTTTATGAATAGTGTAATCATGATTCTTTGACATGAGATGATTTGGAGATCACCTTTTAAGCAAGGATATGTTTGTGTTAGGTGTCTCCGCTCTTCCACTTAACATTAAACAGGGTTTGAATTGAAAAACACTATAAAAAGAAAAGAAAATATAACAAAACGAAACATAAAGGCGTAAAGGAGCGCACATGTGTGATGTATGCGAGCGGGTTTTTGAGTCTGTTTGGGGGTATGTGTGTGTGTGGGTGGGTGTGGGTGTGAGTGTGTATTGTACGTCTCATACGTACGTTCATTTAGGTTTCAGTTTAGGTTAGCCCTTCGACAATGTCTTGGGGTCTGCAGAATCCTGGCGTAGCTTCAATAATAATAATAATATATTAGCATGATTGTTTAGACCTTTTACCCTCTAAAAACATGTAAATATATATAATTTCAGAACTTCATCCGTAACGCCGACCTAGTGAAACACACTCGTCGAATCCACGAAGGTATACTCCCGCCCAAGAACAAGATCTGCTACATGTGTGGCCGAGGATTTTCTGTAAGTATCTCATCATCTGCATAGCCTTAAATAAAGGGAGAAAATAGCAAGATACGGATCTTCCTCCATGAGCAATATAGAGAATGAAAGTCGGGGTACACTGTGATCTGCACTTGCTCTTTGAGTATAACTAGCTGTCCCGCGCAACTTCGTCCTGCGTCACATTTTCCCCGTTTTCGCAATATTTTTCATTGCTGCTGCGCTCCTATACAGCGCCATCTATTGAATACTTACTTAATCCAGTCAACAGATACCGCCATCTGTTAGAATCGTTTGGTAAGCTATCCTATCTTTCAAGTTGGATAAAACTGCACACGGTGTGCAAATTTGATTAAAATCGGTTAATCCATCCTCGCCAAACAACGTGACATGTAATTTATATATATAGAGATAGATTAAAATTAAGTGAAACCTGTGAAATTCACTAATGCCATAACTGTTAAATTTTACTGAAATAATATTCTATTTTTAATGCTCTTATGTTATATTACTGCACGTACGGCTACAAATTTTCCTTGCGATTAGATATATGTTTTTCTTAAAATTTTATGTCTGCCTGTGGAAAGTGTTGTCGGTTACATTATAGTCAATATAATTGTTTTTGTTAAACTAGTTGTAAGTTCTCATAATGTAACTGTTTACTGTCCCTTTGAATAAAAATATAATAAAATACACTGATCATCTTGTTCCTGGTCCATTTTCTACGATTCTTCTTGAAATTAAAAAGGTTAATGAGGGAGGAAGGCAGTCAAAAAATTATATTATTTATTCGAGCCGTCTCGCAGAGAATATGAGGTTAGCACTGGTACAGTACAGCGTCATAAATTTCATCTTTAGAACTAAAAAAATCTCTCAAAAGACAAGGGTCGTTTCCAGACTTTAATTACCTGTATTTTCCACAATGACTGTACCTTTTTTTAGCCTTGAATGTCCCACTGCTGGGAAAATGCCTCGATATTCGTTTCTTGTGTCACCTCGAGCCAGCCTTCGACATAAACTCGTCTCGCAGTCGCAAGCACGACTGCTGACTGTTGGTGACTGGGTTCGATTCTCGTGTCGGGCAGAAAATGATATAGGTTTTTACATTAGGAATTTCTCAGTAGCAGCCCTGAAGTCAGGAGAACTGTTATTAACTTGTATAGGAGTACTGACTTGTATAGGAGTACTGACTTGTATAGGAGTCCTGACTCATATAGGAGTACTGACTTGTATAGGAGTCCTGACTCATATAGGAGTACTGACTTGTATAGGACTACTTTACTTTTCCTACCTTTTTCTGTTTCAGACGAACAAGATACTAACCAACCACTTAAGAACGCACACTGGAGAGAAACCTTTTGCCTGTACGATATGCAACGCTCGCTTCGCGCAGAGTACAGCTTTGTCGGCCCACGCAAGAGCTATCCATCATACGCTATTGAAACAGACGTAAAGAAATATGTAGTGTAAGGTATACCGAAACGAAAACGGCTACTACCAACTTAGTACATCATAATATTTAGAAGCTTCAATATTTCAAAATATTTTTTTTTAATTAAAAAAAAGTTCGTAACTTTTTTTCAGAACTACTTGGCAAAAATTTAAAAAGTGTTACCTAAAAGTTGAAATAAGCGTTTAGCAGATATGTTTTTTGTTTTCTTAGCGAGTTAACAAAAATAATTATAGATTTTAATGAGATATAATAATTAAAGATCAAATTGCGTATTTTAGTGTTGTTGTATTGTAAATAAGTACATTTATCAAGTCTATTGAAAAAAAAACCACTGTGATTTTATCTTCTTCTATTAAAATAAATAATTATGTTTAAGTTAATTTCGCATTTTTCTTTCGTATTCCACGACTTACAAAATAAATAATTTATTATTCTCATTTTTGTACCAACAAAAGTTAAGTATTTACTCATACTGCGGGATTGGTGCAATAATATTAACAGCCGTTAAGGTCGATCTTCGGGTTAAGTAGCGCTTGCTTAAAATGGTACGTGGATGGGTGACCACTCGTTACATACCGAGTTTCCTCCGTGCCTCGGAAAGCACGTTAAGCCGTTGGTCCCGATCTTTGACAGTCGCTATGTAGCCAGTTGCCCGCAAGTCTGACAACTAGTCTTACCAAGTGGTTTCGTATTACTCAGTACTAACTGGGTTGTGGAGGTCATCTAAGTAGGTAGTTGCTCCGTATAAAATACTGGTATTCATCTGAATACGGTTAGACTGGAAGCCCATCACAGCAGAGCTGGAAAAGGCTAGGCAGATGTTGGTTGGTGATGAAATAATTTTATGATTTAAGAGCGTTTTCGCCTTACATATCATACAAACTTTCAAATCCTTATTTTCTGAAATGACTGAACCGATTTTAATCAAACTTCATATGCATAAGCAGGATACATAGGTCTAAAAATTTACTAAGAACATTTTCAAAATGTCTTTTAAAAAAAAAAAGATATTTGTAAATTTCTGTTTCTGTGGATAATTTATAATCGGTCTAATTTTGCTAAAACACATTTTTTTTTTTTCGAAAATGTTTTAGTAAATTTTTAAACATATTATGTATCCTTCTTGTGTTTTAAGTTTCATTAAAATCGGTTCAGTCATTTTGGAAAATAAAGTCTTGAAAGTTTGTATGAAATGCCGTAAGGTGTAAACGCTCTTAGAGGAACTTTCGTTGCTAACATTAGAAGGAATTAAAACGCTGACTAGGATAATAGACATTTATTTATAGACAAAAAAATAATTTTAATTGTTACAATTTCATTGATACAATGAGAGTCGAAATTTAGTTTTTTTTTAAATTTAATTTAATTACTTAACTAAACTGGATAAGTACATTGATTACTTAGAAGAAAAAGAAGTAGTTCTCAAAATGGGTAGAACTCCCCAAAATCTGATATTATAATATTTTTCGAAGGTTTTTTGAAGTGAAAACTTCTTCAGCGGCGTTGTGCACTTTTGTGATGGGTAAAAATGTTAAAGTCGCGTCAGGACACGTGACCGATAGGTCACGTAGGTTGCGACGGAATTTGAACTTTATGACATCTGTCATTGAGTTTGGGTTTCCAAAACTGGAAAATTTGTAAGACGGATTGACATTAGGTTACGAAGGAATTTGAACTTTATGACATCTGTCATTTAATTTTAATTGTCTTGTTACGACGATAGCGCAATAAATGAATGTTGTATTTTACCACATAAATGATAGTGTAGCGACCAACAAAAAGCAACTTACTACAAAAAGTACTACAGCGCCATCTATGACACGACGGAAGAACTAACATCAATTTCCTACATCTCACATGCAAAGTTTACATCGACTTAAGAGTATATAGAAAAACCCGACTACAACTGTCGGGCAGTTGCCCGCCAGACACAACACCGGTCGGAGGATCCTCCCTTTTCAATGGAGTATTGAGGAACTTTACACCCTGTTTCTCATTCCCCTAAAATAGTACTTTTATACTGATAATTAAAGCAATTCGTGCAAAATGATTCCGAAACCATTCCAAAATATCAAAAAAATGCACAACGTTAATATTCAAGTTTTCACTTCTGCCGACACTCCCGGAGTGCAACCCGTTTGTTTTTTGTTTGTGTTTAACACAGACAACAAGTCTTACCAAGGGATATCGTATTACCCAGTACAAACTAAGGTTGTGGAGGTTAGATAGGCAGTCGCTCCATGTAACACACTGGTATTTAGCTGCATCAGGTTAGAGTGGAAGAGTTTGTTACATATTTGACGGCACGGTTGGCGCAGTGGTTGAGCAATCGACTGCAGCGCTTCGGGTTCGATCCCCGTATGGAACAAATATTTGTATGACTTACAGATGGCTGTAAGGCTGGATGTCTGGCTGTTTGTGTATGTGAGTTTAAATGTTTGTAAACGCATCCACGATACAGGAAAAATTCCTAATGTAGAAAATGTTTAAAGAAAAAACCGGCCAAGTACGTGTCGGACTCGTGCACTGAGGGTTCAGTGCACGAGTCCGACAGTTACGAAATTTCCATACAAAAATTATTAATAATATTTTTATTACATGATGTAACTAATATCTGTGCTATAAGACGTTGCTTCGTACCAAATTTCAAGATTCTGAGTTCACGGGAAGTACCCTGTAGTTTTTGATTCCCTTGAGTGTCGGAAATTTGCGGCATAAACGGTTGTATCCTTTGATTGCCTTGGCTTAAAAGTTTGATTTTTTCACAGCTCCAAAGGACAGTAGACCTAATTAGTTGATATAATTTCCAGCTTGATACCTCCACGCGTTTCTGAGAAAAAGGGTCTTGACAGACAGAAAGACGGACAGACGGACGGACAGCAAAGTGATCCTATAAGGGTTCCGTTCTTTACTTTCGAGGTACGGAACCCTAAAAATGGACAGATAAAAAAAGTAGCTGATTATTTGGAATCGTTGATTATTTTTGATAATTTTAAATCCTACCTACCTACTAAAGATAAATATTCAAAGTATCCAAGTTTACAACCTAACCTAGGTTAAAAACATGATAATACTGATGATTATTATTCGTATCCAACTGTGGTATCAGTTTGGGCCCTATAAGAATAACAGCGCTGTGACTTTTTTTTTAATGTTACAGCATCATGCTGAGATAGTGGCTTTTTGGGCTCGTACGGGACTAGGTTATATATTTTTTTTTTGTAATTTTTACTTTTTCTTATACTAATTTTGTTTTTAACGTGATACATCTAAAATGTGAAAATAATGTGTAAGGGACAACAACACGAAAACGCTTACCATGTACACAGTACGTAATTCTGAACGCCCCCATAAAGAATTTTTTCATAGGAAAAAAAAAGCTGTACCATACGTTTGATCGTGTAGGTATTGCAGTTTTGTAGGAAACAGCAGTTTTTTTTTCTATATAAATCCTCCTTGATATTGGTCCTTGATATTGATACCTATGTTTGACAAAATAAATTATTCCGATCCTGACACACAAATACAAACGGTTACCATACCACGTATAAAATTCGGTAATTAAAAAAAAAAACTTTCGTGTCCTACCAAAGTGCATTACCTACACGGTCAATATATGGAAAAGCTGAATTTAAAAAAGAAACCTATGAATAAAAAAAAATGTTAATGATGAACAGAATACGTTGTGATAATGATCATTGTTTGTGCTTCGATGTCGGGATTCCATCCTGTATACTTATTAGCTTCACCTGCGTTGTTTAGTTTTTTGATTTGCTATGTTTTTGCTCTTAACTCTAGTTTAGGTCAGAGATGACAGAGACAAAGTCGACTATGGTACGAGCTTACCCAGAAGAAGCCTGTTCACTCTAACTTTGAACAGACGTTCGGAAACAGACGCAGGCAGAGAGTTCCACTCCTTTGCTGTGCGCATTAGGAAAGACGTTTGAAAACGCTTAGTGCGAATTGGTGGTATAGCAATAAGGTAGCGCTGGTAACTTGCAGTGCGTCTAGATGTCCGATGGTAGAAGGGGGGCGGTGGGATTAGTACGGAACATACCTTAAAGAAGCATATATTGGGCTAAAAAATATCCCCTAACCTAAACATGGAAGGGATACAGACCGTCAAACCTACGCTTACCACGCATTCTGAACCTGTTTCATACAATTTTGACTGTCTAGATATTGCAGTTTTGTAGGAAACAGCAGTTTTTTTTGTTGTTTTAGATTATTTATTTGAATTATTTTCTTCATGCCACGCAAGATGTAATTTCAAAGTTCTTTTATGAATGAAAGCTTCTTCACAAATGTGACATTTATGACGGTTTTCGTTAATAACACGCTTTGGCTTCCGCGGAGCACCCGAATTTTTCTTTCGACCTTTTCTCGGCTTCTCATTCGCATCCGAATTGGCATGTAACCGCTGATGCTTTTTCAAATGCCCTCTTTCTGTAAACGAATCATGGCATAGATCACATTTAAACGGTTTTTCCCCAGTATGTATACGGACGTGCTTTTTCAAATCCTGGGAATCCCTAAATCGCTTCTGACACGTCTCACATTCGTAACGTTTCTCACCAGTGTGTATACGGAAATGTTTCTTCAATCCTTCAAGTTGGGTAAAACTTCTGTCACAAACATTACATTTGTGTGGTTTTTCATCACTGTGAATACGTACATGAGTTTTCAAAGCTTCTGCATTACTGAAGCTTTTTTCACATTGTTCACACTTATGATTCTTCTCGCCTGTGTGAATAAGATTGTGTTTCCTCAAACCATGCAATTGAGTGTAACTCTTATGGCAAAAATTGCACTGGAAAGGTTTTTCGCCTGTATGTTTCCTCACATGCCTCTGCAAGTCACCAGGTTGTTTAAACGCCATATCACAAAAATCACACTTATAAGGCTTTTCACCAGTGTGTGTAAAAATATGGCGTTTCAAATCAACAGGCAACATGAACCTGCAATCACATAAGTGACAGCTGTGTGGCTTCTCATTCTTATGGGCACTGACATGAGTCTTCAAGAGATTCGCTTTAGTAAAACTCTCTTTACAAAGCGGACACTTGAAAGGTCTTTCAATGGCGTGGGTAAAGACATGTCTTTCTATGTCACTTCTTTTATCAAAAGTCTTCCTGCAAATGTCACATCTCCAGCGCTTATCCTGGTTGTACGGTCGCCAGATCTTGGTAAATTCTGTACAGAATTTCGGTTTTATTTTCCTGGGGCCAGTTCCTCTCCTCGGCTTTGGAGGTTTCTCTGGGATAGAGAGAGATGGAGTTGGAGTCGGCTCTGGCTCTCTCTTTGGCGGAGGAGTCGAAAGTCTCTTCTCCTGTGGTGTAGGTATGGAGTCTTTTCTACTTCTTTTTGGTGCATATCGGATGACCGATGGTCGGTCTTGTTGTGGATTTTTGTAAGACATGGTGATACTGTATTGTCCAGTAGCGTGGTACTGTATAGCGTACTATTTTCCTCTTCCTTAGCAGCCCTCAGTGTCTCAAAGCATGCGTTCAAGCCCTCTGCACTGGCACTGATGACACCGTGGTAGTATCACCAAACTTCACGAAGAAGATCAAGTAGTAATATTTCAAGAATCACGCCTGCCACAAGTTGAATCGATGACGCAGTTGTGCCAATGACGCAGTTGTGCTGATGACGCAGTTGTGCCGATGACGCAGTTGTGCCGATGACGCAGAATGTGCCGATGACGCAGTTGTGCCAATGACGCAGTTGTGTCCTAGTAGTTGTTATTATTCGTTTTGAGGACCAATCGTTATACTGCCATTTGGTATAGTTGCCTTTCTCTAGTAAAGAACTCTCTCTTCATATAGTAACAATGTCTGATTACAATTGTTTTTATATCATAATTCTTAATCGGGAACTGTTGGTTGCATTTTGATTACATAACTACTACGACTCAAATCCTGCCTTTTGTAATAACTCCTCACTTTTTCAAACTCATTTATTCTTTTGGAGATCATTTTGTATGTTTAGGTTGCGGGCTCATGCTTTAAATTGTTTTCCGTGTTTTTCTTTATAGCAGAAATATCTGAAAGATGAAAAACAAGCTTTTAGAATCAATGTCATCTACTAAAGAAGACTGCCCTCAAAAAAGGTGAAGGAAAACCTCATGAGGAAACCGGCATGTCCTAGAACTAAAAATTCGAAGCCATGTAACATCTACCAACCCGCACTGGGCCCGCGTGGTGGATTACAGCTCACTCTATCTCATAGAGAGGAGGCCTGTGTCCCAGCAGTGGGAACATTATAGGCTGATGATGACTAAGGAAGATCAGGTGGATCAGAAAGGTCAGGTGTGTAGTATTCAGCAACGGGCCAGCATGTATGACTAAATGAACGTGGACGAGGCAAAAGGAGTATTTAAGGATTGTTGCAGTTGGCGTCCTGTGATTTCTGCCTACCCCATGGAAAAAAAGTGTGAGTTTATGTAAGTCATTTAGACTTTTTATTCTGCTGGAGAACTGTTAGTTTACTTTGCTGCAACACTCGCTGGTTAAAAGCAATATACCTACAACTGTCTTTTTTTGTTCAAATGATAATTCATCATCATCATCATTTCAGCCCAAAAGACGTCCACTGCTGGACATAGGCCTCCCCCAAGTGTCACCATATTGACATTTTGGGGGGTTTTGCCTTAATCGCCACGCTTGGCAGGCGGGTTAGCGATCGCAGTACGGTTGTTACAAAAGCACAGAGAACGCTGCTGCCCATTTTCTGGCAAGTCCCTTAGTCGCCTCTTACGACACCCACGGGAAGATATGGGATGGTGCTATTCTTTAAGTCCGAAACCATGCAGAGCCAAATGATAATTGCCTTTCTGCAACTCTAATGCTTTCATTAGTTTCTGAACACTACAATATTTATAACATGTTACTATTTTGTATTGTTTATGTTTTGATAGCCAATTACTGGAACTTTTCACATCATTCTCTCTCATGCGGTATCATCTGCATAATTATAATGTAATAAAACCATAATTGTTTAAACGGTTTTCCTTAGGACGTCGTCGCTTGTAACAATTCTTTAGACAGTATACAATAACCTTTTTGCAACAAATTTTACGTTGCATACTGCAGTGCAATATTGCCATGCTCAAACCAATAAAGTCACGAGCTAGTCCGGGGCTTTTAGATTTGAACCTTGCAATAAATATAAACAGCGATGTTTTTCTTGAATCGTGTACTTGACCTTAGCTCACCAAATAATAACAAAAAATTATTGTATTATTATTATTATAGTATTACTAACTATATCTGCAATAAGTTTGAGTTATTGCATTTATAATTACCATATTTCGTTACTGTGATTCTCATTTACAAGTTATAAGTGCAATAAGCTTGAATTATTGCAGTTATGTTAGGGGTTTTATTACTAATTATGGGAAGAATACTAAAATTGATGTAGTAAGTAGATTTATTGCATTTATTTGTAGGAAGATTAAACGAATACAGTATACCTACGCGAAATAAACTGCAATAAATTCACCATTTATTGCGTTTATAACTAGCATCAGGGGGTGAGGGGGTACAATGTGAGTAAAATATTTCGTCCAAACGCCAGTCTCGGCTAGGCATCGATTCGAGTCACTTTCTCCTTCCATACCTCTCTATTCAGTGCGATCTCTGGCCATGTTAACACCGCAAACTGGATCAGATCATCATGCCACCATCACCGTGGTCGACCTCTACGACGCTGTCCTTCCTCAGGTGTCCAGTGTGTTAACACCTTTGCCCATCTCTCCGGGTGCATACTTGCTACGTGGCCTGCCCAGTCCCACTTCAGCCTGGCTGTTTTTCTCTAACATCAGCTACTTGAGTTATGGACGGCAGGGTGGTGTTTCTAAAGCGGTCTATTCGCTTAATACGGGTAGGTTAGGACGGGCAAGATGCACATGTCGACGAGTTTTCTTTTTAATGTAAGCGGAAGGCTTCCCTTCATATGTTCCTTCAAGGCCCAGAAGGTCTTCCGAGCGTTTTGGACTCGTGTTTCGACTTCTTTGTCTTGCCTGTTATTGAACGATACTATCTGGCCCAAATAGGTATACTTACTCGTCGAAATATTGCAACGTATACCCGTCTACCTTGACCCTACGCTTCGAGCTGTTGGTCATAATGTGGGTCTTGATTGATTCATTGAAAGTCCAACCTCAAGACTTGCCGTGCTCATATCTTGGAGCATTTCTTCGAGTTCTGAAGCTGATGTGGAGAATAGCATGATGTCATCCGTCGGCAAAGCAGAGGTTTGTAAGGTGTGAACCGCTAACATTTACGCTTCGTGACTGCTACGAGTCGGGCAGCTTGTTAAAAACCTCCTGCAGTGCGCTTGTTAATAGCTTGGGTGAGAGTGGATCGCTCTGTTTGACACCTTTTAAAAGTAGACAACAATTTTTTTTATAGATATATTAACAATTGTGTACTATAACTAATAGAATAGAATAGAGTAGAATATTTATATATTTGCACAGAATGTAGGTATTTACAATAAGGTGGTTACAATAGTATTAAAGAATCCTTTTACATTTTACCGTTATGGCATGCAAACATTGATGCAGTTCATCATCAAAGGTACACAAATTGACGTAAAACTAAAACTAATATTAAGATATTTTAACATATGAATATATTTTCGATATGTGTGTGTTTTTAAGTGTAGTACCGAAGTAGTTTACCGAAGACAGTTTCATAGTAGATCGGTGAGAAAGAAAAATAAAATTTTGCAAGCTTCTATTAATTCATATTTGACATAAAATGTAACACCTTTGTTTTTCTAATAGTAACAAATTACAACTTTGTCGTTTTAAACTTGTCTCTTACTAATGAAAACCGCAATAAATAAGAAACTTAATGCATCTTTGGCTAGGAAACAGTTCATAAAAAAAATATTCATTGCTACTTAAAAATGCATCATGTTAGTTTCCTAACCATTAGTGCAATAAATAGGTTACTTATTGCGGTTATGACTAGTAAACATTATTTCTAAATAGTAATAATACTTAACATTATAGTTTTGTTTTTGTTTTTTATAGCGGGAATAAATGCGGGAACAAACATTAAGTATCACGTAATATTCTCTACATTGTTATATACCATGTAAGTAGTGAAAGTTTCAACTCGATACCATGTATAGTGATGGAGATACAAACAAAACAAAAAAAAAGCTTTAACCGCGTTTTTCCGAAATCAGGTTTAACCTAGTTATTGCACTTTTCCTTAAGACGGCAGTATTTTTGTCCTGTTAATATTAGTACGAAGTCAAAATGATTTATTTAAAAAAACGAATGTTCCGTGGACGAAAAATGTTTAATTTTCTGACCTACTTGTAGTACTCAATCTGTTCTACAAATACTCCAAATAAACATAGGTACCTGTTTATATTTTTTCCACCAAGTTAAATACATATTAGACATTTTCTTAAAAAAAACATATACGCGGAGGTGAACTTTTCGCGAGATACAGCTACTCTTCTGTCCATACCCGACACATTCAATGAAAAAAATCGCTGTTTATAATTAATGCAAAGTTAGTCTAATATTCAGCGTAAATTCCCCGGACTAAGCAAGATATATATTAATTAGGATCATAAAGTATGTAGGGATAAAATACTCACCAACCAGTTTTACAAACAAAAATAGACTGTATTAGTATAGCGTAGCCACTGTTGAGTAGAAATATTCGAATTGAGAACTCATTTACATCACCTGACCTGTATTTTTAATTATTTTCTTATTTAGAAGAAAACAAAACACCGTCAGAGACCCGGTTCCTCCTTCCACAATGTTTTCATTGATCGACGGGAAAATAACATTATTTTGAAAGGTCAAATGTCAACTTCAGTGTTGCTTATGTAATTTTCAAAGCTCGTTACAGGAGTTTTGATGTAAATTCGCAGTGAACTGTGGGTGCATATCAAAAATGCGATTATGAAAATTTTACTGTACTTTAAGAGCTTTATATATCAAAACGTATAATACAGAAGAATAGAAAACTTTAGTCCCACTGCACTAGAGTTTTACCATCAGTGCCATCGTATTGGGCATATGAGCTCAAACGAAAAGTAGGTACCGAGTAGGTGACCCTACGAGCAAGTTGGCAAGGCCTATCAGCGTCTAAAAATAGACACAAGAAATTTCCATATACATACGTGATCTAGATACATAATCCATTTTACAAACTGTGTGCCTTTCATTCAAATCTGTTCATTCGTTTTGACCTGAAAGAGTTAAACCAAGATCTACACTCACAAAAATTCGCATTAATAATAGTAAATAATATGACATAGAAAGTAGGTGAACCCAATGTAGAGATTTCTCCAAATTTTCCAACATTGCATTTTGTTTTCTATCGTTACTTTACTCTGATAAACTCCGGATCACATTTTCGTTTCCTGAAATTTAAGGAATTCTTTATAACCTGGCAACCGTAAGCAAAGAAGTTTTAGCTGTTACTGTCAGTGTCACTGTCAATCCTGCTCGTTTTCTTTTTTTTTTTAATATTAGGCTCTGACCCTTGGGTCTGATACATTGTTTAAACGATATCCGCCTGAAGTTTTTATTAAGAAAAAAGTCCGGTAGAATATGATTAAAAATTAGGAGCTGAATGCACCTTGTCAGTTTGCGGAGGGCTGTCCCTTAAACCCTGTAGAATTTTAGGAGATTATTAATAATAAAAATATATACATATACGTATAATTGAAATAAGAATCAGAAATAAACATCAATCGGAACAAGCACACTCATAATTATTTTACGAGTAGGGTGAACTGCCAGTCTGTGGAATTCCCTGCCGGTTTATATGTTCCCAGATAATTTTAATCTGGATCCGTTCAAAGTTCGAGTGTATCGGTTTTTTTATTGGCAATCGCTTAACATCAGGCCAGTTGCGGTAAAACACAAGCCGGTTTAGTATTAAAAAAATACCGGGCAAGTGCGAGTCGGACTCGCGCACGAAGTGTTCCGTACCATTATTTATGAAAACGAGCAAAAAAATCACTGTTTTGTATGGTAGCCTCCATAAATATTTATTTTATTCTGTTTTTAGTATTTGTTGTTATAGCGGCAACAGAAATACATAATCTGTAAAAATTTCAACTGGCTATTACGGTTCATGATATACAGCCTGGTGACAGACGAACGGACGGACGGACAGCAAGTCTCAGTAATAGGGTCCCGTTTGACCCTTTGGGTACGGAACCCTAAAACACAAAGGATACATTAAATTTGGACTCAGTCCTGTAGGACGGAGTCCAAATAGCTCTATGCCGTTTCTGAGTTTTATAATGCCACAACAGCCGCTATTTCCACCAATCCGGGTGGAGAGTTGGAGCGGCCCAGCCCTGTCCAACGAACTGCGATAGGCTGTGCTGGCCTGTGCTAATTGACATTAGGTCGTAAATAAAGTACAATACTGATTAAAACTTTATTAAAAGAACGGATGCCTCAACGCATTTTCCTCTTCATGTTCTTCAAGATCAAAGAGTAATTCGCTTCTGTCTTCTTTACTGGGCCGATCTATGGAACGAAGTGCCTTGTGTTCCTGTTCCTGTTCTTTATTTAGAGTTAACCCTCCTCCGGATCGAAGATAATGTCTTTTCTTTTTGTGAGCCAAAGCCGCGTTGCTAGCCCGGAAGATTTGTTTCATCTCCTTTAAGCTCAGGCCTGCAGTGTTAGAACGAACAATTTTGTCCTTTGTTTTTTCGTCTAGGCCCAATGAATCGTAGTTGCTTTCGTCTTCATCATCTATTTTTTTTTTCTGTATTGTTTTTGTCCGCCGGAGCTTGCCAGTCTTCATCCCCTGATCTATCGTTTCCGCGCCAGTTATTAGTTTGTCCACAAACTTTGAGAAGTTATATTGGTCTACTGGGTTTGTTGTTTTCGAATTCGTTTTTAATTCTTCATTTCTTTTCGCATGTTTTCTTGATTTCACGTTGTGGAGAACTGTGAACAAAAATACTTATTTTATTGTTATATACTAATTATTTATTTATTGGGAGGAGCGCGTGGTTAATAACAACTGCTCGGGTTGATCTTTAGTACGCGTAGCATTACCGCCGTAGAAACGGGCTATGTTGACGGAAGAATCGGGAAGAATCGACAAACTGACACATACTCATTGTCTATCTGTCATTATGTTGATTCTTCCGCAGACAAAACTCGTTTCTACAATGGTCATGCTACGCGTGCTCGTCAAACCGCGCTATCCAAGGTCGGTACGTAGATAGTGTCCAGCCATTACATACCGAGTTTCCTCGGTGCCTCGGAAAGGTCCCGGCGGTCATTTGTAGATCTTTGTTTAACGCAACACCTTATGAACCTATGATCCACAATAAATTATTTGAATTTGACAGTCGTTACATGTAGTCAGTGGCCCGAAAGACAGACAGCCAGTCTTCCTAAGGGGTATTCATCATTCATCATCATCATCATTTCAGCCCAAAAGACGTCCACTGCTGGACATTGGCCTCCCTCAAGTGTCGCCACATTGACATTTTGAGGGGTTTTGCCATAATCGCCACGCTAGGCAGGCGGGTTGGCGATCGCAGTACGGTTGTTACAAAAGCACAGAGAACGCTGCTGCCCATTCTCTGGTAAATCCCTTAGTCGCCTCTTACGACACCCACGGGAAGATGTGGGATGTTGCTATTCTTTACGTCCGACACCATACAGAGCATAAGGGGTATTACGCAGTACCAACTGGGTTGTGGAGGCCAGCTAGGCAGTAGCACCATGTAAAATACTGGTATTCAGGTGCATACGGTTAGACTGGAAGCCGACCCCAACATAATTGGGAAAAGGCTAGGCAGATGATGGTATTAACAATTCTGCACGGCTCGTATTAAGTTGATACCACTTAGTTCTTATGTAAGTAATACGTTAAGGTACACGGTAATGTCCAAAAGTTTCCGCACTATAGACATTAGATTAATCACAGATACAAAGCTATCATGTCACTAAATTACTGAAGGTTTCTAGTTCACCACAGTAAGAAAGTAATATTTTTCGTTCAATAGTCTACCTTTATTTCAATCCATTTTTAGGGTTCCGTACCTCCAAAGGAAAAAATGGAACCCTTATAGGATCACTTTGTTGTCCGTCCGTCTGTCCGTCTGTCTGTCTGTCAAGACACTTTTTCTCAGGAAAGCGTGGAGGTATCAAGCTGGAATTTATATCAAATACTTAAGTCTACTGTCCCTTGGAGCTTCCAAACTTCTAAGACAACGCAATCAAAAGATACAGCCGTTCATGCCGCAATTTTCCGCAAATTTTCGACACTCGCAAGAGAATCAAAACCTACAGGGTACTTCCCGTGAACTCAGAATCTTTAAATTTGGTACGAAGCTACGTTTTATAGCCTAAATAAAGGAAAAATAGCGAAAACCGTAAATTTTTAGTTACATCATTTAATATACGGAACCCTCGGTGCGCGAGTCCGACTCGCACTTGGCCGGTTTTTGTTTGGTTATTAATCTTTAATTTTATAGTTGTAGCTGAAACGTTTTGGACCTTACCGATACCTCAGAAAAAAAACTTACTGAAAAGTAAAACGAGAATGACAGTTATGTATACTGTATTTTTCATTATTTCTCTTATAAATGCACTCCTGCAATATCTGTTAATTTTCCTTAACATTAAAAATCTCACTGTAAAAAAATGTTCGTAAAAATCAATCCGAACGATGTCCGATTACTTTCGCATCTTACGATTTAGCGTGAAATTAAAATCGTGATTGCCATACATAGTCAGTCATGCGAATTAAAGTGACATGTTGACTATACAGGAGAGGAACAGCCACTCGGGTCGATCTTTAGGGTTAGCCGTGCTTGCCAAGGTTGGTCTGTGGATGGGTGACCACCCATTACATACCGAGTTTCGTCCGTGCCTCTGAAAGCACGGCTGTCATTTGCAGATCTTTGGCAGTCGTTACAAGGTCAAGTCAGTGGGCCCGAAAGTCCGACAACCAGGCTATATTAGGAACATAGGTTATATTAAGTATATCACAATTTTCGCGGAGGAATTCGCGGGTGAAGTGGTTTTAAATGTTGTCTAGTTAAAAAAATACCACGCCTGATGTAAAAATTACAAGGAAAATATCCTTGTCTTATCAGCCATCTTACGGAACGCAAAAAAATCTTTTGTAGGCTCTGATTTTCCGTTTAACATCGAAATCCTAAAAATACTGGTTATGATCTATGTATTTAGGGAGCCTGCCGTTTTGCCGAAAAGATTTTGACAAAATTTCACTACCCAAACAAATTTTAGCAACCTTTTTTAGGGTTCCGTACCAAAAGGGTCAAACGGGACCCTATTACTGAGACTTCGCTGTCCGTCCGTCCGTCCGTCCGTCCGTCTGTCACCAGGCTGTATCTCATGAACCGTGGTAGTTAGCCTGTTGAAATTTTCACAGATTATGTATTTCTGTTGATGCTATAACAACAAATACTAAAAACAGAATAAAATATATATTTAAGGGGGGCTCCCATACAAAAAAGTTATTTTTTTGCTCGTTTTTATAAATAATGGTACGGAACCCTTCGTGCGCGAGTCCGACTCGCACTTGGCCGGTTTTTATACCAATTCAATATTTGGAATGATTTTAGTACGCACTTTTTCATTTGGTCAAATTTTTACTTAGCAGAATATTACCAAAGGTAATGTTATTATGGCATTTAGTCTTTAATCAAATGATTTATTACAGCAAACAATCTTTAAACTATAAACGTTAGGTCAAATGATTTGCTATAACAAAAAATATGAAGGCAATAATAAGATTGTTTGGGAATTATATAATTAAAAATTGCATTTTTTTAAATATAATCATTTTAAATATATATTACAAAAGATTTGTAACATTTGTAAAAAAATATATGGAAAAAAGATATTATTTTTAGCAGGTTATCGAGAGCCGAACTAGTTAGACGGGGTTAATTAAAAGAAAAATGGTTAGGTTGGGTTAGGTTAGAACTGTGACCCCCTTCGCCAGAAACGTCTACATTATATAAAAAGAAATATGCATATGATATGATAGTGTGTTGCATGACTAACCCACATGATTTACCCACTTAACAGTACACATTGTAATTTAATTTGTATATTTTGTGCAACTGACGTATAGATGCAATTTTTTTGTCATTTAGAAATAGAAATTGAAAACTGACGATACTAAATATTTGCCTTATTTTATTTTGCGTAAAATGTGTTATTCCAACTGAAATATTTGAATACACAAAAATTGGTAAAAGTACTAGTTGGTAAACAAGTTATTGTTTAAACGTTCACTTGTCAAACATTAGGTTTGCGTTACAATTATTTGTGAAGAGATTTTTTGCTAAGTCATAATTTAAGTTAATAATTGAGGGAGTTGGAAGATCGCGGTCACTTCTTTTTTTTGTACAGCCATGTAAATAGTTGTAACATGGACAGCTTAAATTGAAATCCAAAACAATGCGTGTAAATTAAAAAAAAAAACTAGATGGCTCATGTCATTAAATTTAAAAGTACTGGAATACAATACACGTCTAAATACAATTAAAATTCAGAGTCTACGACTTATACGTTTTTTTTTTTTTAAATTCGTATTTGAATGTAAAATTTGGGTATTTTTTAAATAAAACAATATAAAGTCGATGAAAGAAAATCCACAGGGCATGAGAAGTGTTTAGGGGTCTGAAAGGATAGCAGATGACACCCCCAGTCGACCATTTCAATTTGGTACACGATGCACCAAACACCCTGTATATATGTAGATCTATAGTCCCTTCAAGCTGTGAAAAATCAAACTTCTATGATAACGTAAAAAAAAAGATACGATCGTTTAAGGCGCTAAAAATGTCTATACTGATACTCTTATGGGAATCAAAATGTACTTATAGGGTACTGTCCGTTGACCTAGAACTATGAAATTTGGCAAGTAATACTATAGTACAAGTACGGGGAAAAATCTGATATACATTTGTAAATCATTTATAAATCATGTAAAAGAAATTAAAAACTTAATATTTTGAAAACATTTTGTTTTATGATTTAGTTGACTATTAAAAAGAAGTGAATTTGTACGAAACCCTGAGTGGGCGAGACCGACTCGCACTTGTCCGGTTTTTAGGGTTTTGTAGCCAAATTGCAAAAAACGGAACCCTTATAGATTCGTCATGTCTGTCTGTCTGTCTGTCTGTCCGTCCGTCCGTATGTCACAGCCACTTTTTTCCGAAACTATAAGAACTATATTGTTGAAACTTGGTAAGTAGATGTATTCTCTGAACCGCATTCAGATTTTCACACAAAAATAGAAAAAAAAACAAACATAAATTTTGGGGTTCCCCATACATAGAACTGAAAACCAAAATTTTTTTTTTAATCATTCCCCTACGTGTGGGGTATCTATGGATAGGTCTTCAAAAATGATATTGAGGTTTCTAATATCATTTTTTTCTAAACTGAATAGTTTGCGCTAGAGCGACTTCCAAAGTGGTAAAATGTGTGTCCCCCCCCTCTAATTTCTAAAGTAAGAGGAGGAAAATTCTGAAAATATTTCTGGTTAAAGACATTTAATTCTCATAAAGAAATTACATTTCACTTACATGAGAACAAATTTAAACATAAAAAAAAAATATTTATCATATTGTCCTTCGACACTCGGACAGTCGGATTTTCAAATTAACTAAACTAATTAAAATTATAATTAAAAAACGAAACACAACTAACTATTGACAAGTTACATATTATGTATTTAAGTTCGTGGGTACTTCCAAAAATCTCACACTGTGCCGTTCTGCGTAATTACCCTACCTTGACATAAAGAGTGCGGTCCCGTTGTCACAATGCAGATACACTAGTCAGTAGTACAACTTTTGTTTATAGTTTTTTTAATGAATACTGATATGTTGAGGAATATATTTTTTTAATTTGGTTTTAAAAATATTGATCGAATTCGCACCCTTTATCTCATCTGGTAATTTATTGTAAAGTTGTACTCCCTCATAAACAAGTGATCTTCTACCTCTAGTGGTTCGCACTCGAGGAAGTACGATGTGATTTTTTCTACGACTGCTACGGTTATGCAATTGGTGTGTTTTGGTGAATGAAATCTGTGTATGTATGGTTTTATTGAGTATTTTTTTAATGAGTATGCAGGTGCAGTACACGTGAAGTTGTTTGATGCTCAAGAGTTTCGTGTCCTTGTATATTTTGATTGTAGGTGATAAGTAATCGTAATGAAAAAGCATTTTAATAATTTTGTTTTGGGCAATTTGTAGGTCTTTTAAGTTTGTTTTAGGTGCATTGCCCCAGATTTCGATTAAGTACAGTATATGTGGCTTTACTAAAGAATTGTATATTGTCTGGCGTACACTATATGGCAGACAGTGTACGATGTTTCGTAGTGAGCCCAATAAAGATGTTATTTTAGATCTTATGTAGTCAATTTGAACCTTCCAATTTAGATGGCAGTCTAGTCTTAGCCCAAGGTATTTCTCGTGTTGTTTGAGTTCGAGTATTTGATTTTCAATTGTAAGATGTGGATGAGGAGGTATTTTCTTATTTTTGGCTTTAAATATAACGTAACTAGTCTTGGATGTATTGATTGTTAAAAGATTTTGTTGAAACCATATGGACAATAAATTGAGGTCTTCTTGGGCTTGATTTATCATGTCAACTATAGAATCACCAAAATAAAACAGGCAGGTGTCGTCCGCGTATAGTGAAATATGTCCGTGTATTGGAACCTTATGGATGGAGTTTATGTATATCAGGAAAAATAGTGGACCTAACAGTGATCCCTGGGGAACACCAAACGTTATATCATGCGGTTTACTTTCGTATTCACCAACTTTGACCACCTGGCGCCTGCTATTCAAATATGATTCGAACATTGCATACGCTACACCTGTTATGCCTATGGCTTTTAGCTTTTGTAGTATATTTAGGATTGTAGAACGTAAAAAAAACTATCAACGAAAATTGGTTTCAATAAGATATGATGTTTAGTTTTTGAGATATGGGACTTTTTCATCAAACTGCAGCAGTAACTTTATTTTTCATTAACATACTATGAAAAACCAATTTAGTTTTGCGGTTGAGTGGAAGTTTACCAACTAATACTACTAATTACTAATGAATGACAGTTCAAAATATTGTTTGGGGCTATGGAACCCTGTGTGCGAGTAAGACTCGCACTTGGCCGGTTTTTTATTATAAAACTGCCTTCCTCGAACAAATATGTAGGAAGCAATCAACACTTAACAAAAAACAACACACCACTGAATTTTCAGCCTAATTTCCTTCACAATAAGAGTCATGATGACTGCAAATCCAGGTGAAAACTAAATCAGGTTAACTTCCAAGCCCTTTTCTTGTGAAAATGACCTGTGATTGGCCAATTTGGATGATGCGCGCGCATCCCTAATAGTCATTTTGTGTTTGTTCTCTATTACACAAAGTTCATTGCTGATATTGGTCGATGTCAGTGGTTTTTTGCTCAGTTCAATGCAGCAATAGAATTAAAATAGGAAAAGTGTTGTAAAAATCCCTTCTGGAATCACGGCGCCTCTTTCAATGCAAGAAAAACTTCAGTTGAGTTTCGCAAATCGTTGCATTTAGAGATGCGAACATTTCAAAATGTAACAAAAAACATACTTTTAAATTTTTAGAAATGACTTTAAAAAACGCGCGTGCTTTAGAATGAGTGCCTTTATTATTATTAGTAAAATAAAAATAACGTGTTTTATATTTTTATTAATTATTAAAAATAAAACAAAAATATAAATGGTTAAATTTGTTGACAAATAATAAAAAGCGACGTCCATTTTGAAAAAAATAAATTCAAGTTACGTCATTTCGTTTTTTTTAAATCAAAATGGCGAATGTAGGCAAAGTTCTAGCTACCATAAAGGCAGTTATCACTCGATTAGTTTTCGCCTGTCATGGTATCATAGCAATATGGCAAGTTACAGTTTTCAAACACGATATAGAATATTGGTATTTAGCGTCGCCAATATTACTGTTAATTTTCGAAGGAGTTTTTACGTTGACCATCAAGGAAAATCAAGAATGGAAATGGTAAGTTTTTGAATGGAATCATCAATAACATCATCTACAGCCTGAATTCACCCGCTTCTGGGTATCATCATCATCATGAGCATCAGCTTCTGGGTATAGACCTCTGTTTTCTTGTGCCAATCCTCACGTTCTGTGCCAGCCTATTTTTTGCCCCGGTGGCAACTATGTCGTCTGCCCATCTCACCGCTGGACGAATGACGTCCAAAAACTAGAAAAAGAAGTGTGGGGACACTTCTTTTTCCAGGTCTTGGACGCCATTCGGTAATAGCCTTAGTCCAGCTGTCATCGCTGTGCCTACGGTAAATAATATTAATAAGAGCACATGAATACCTCCTCCAAATTCTTCTCTGTTTTATACAGGTTGTCGATCTAGCCTACTGCATCCTTCCGTAAGGTCTCTTCTAGCCGTAGCCACATTAAACAACTTTCCCAAGGCGACTCATTTAGAATTAGTAAAAAAAAAATAGCTTTTCGTACAAGCATCGAAATATTCTGCCTACTGTTGTCTAGGGTGTAAGGGTCAGCCATCCGCAAACTGACAGGGTGCATTCAGTTCCTTATTTTGAATCATATTCCTACTAGCTGTGCCCGCAACATCATCCGCGTGGAATTTAACAAAAAAGTTATTCGTTTTTTTTTTTGTTTGAGCATTTTTATTTTTCCGTTTATTCATTTATACAACACATTTTTTACATTTTTAAATATTCCTATATAAAATCAATATTAAAAAAAATATATTTTATTTTATTTCTAAAATAGAAGTTCCTTAAGTTACCCTAAGTTATCTAGAAACACAGATTTCGAAAAAATAATCTATACATCTATACTCTATACATATTAACTCTATAAATACATACAAATAAATAAAATTGAAGTGTCTGTAATATTAAAATAACCGTTTGTATGAAATGCCGTAAGGTGTCAGATTTTAATAACTTCCCGTTTAGTTCCCGCGAGGACGGTGTAGCTGCGTAGCTGATAACTTAAGCAGCGGCTACGACGTAGCACTCGTAGAGTCTCGTAGCAATAGTGAGGAAGTTGTTCCGATTTTCTCTAGGTACAAATAAATAAAATTGAAGTGTCTGTTTGTAATATTAAAATAACCGCTTTTTACTACATGCATATGAATGTATATAGGTACGGAACACAATGTAATTTTTTAATGTTTTTGTCTGTTTGTTCCGGCTAATCTATGGAACGGTTGAACCGATTTTGACGGGACTTTCACTGGGCGATAGCTGATGTAATAAGGAGTAACTAAGGCTACTTCTATTTTAGTAAAAATCTAAAATATTTAAAATAAAAATGCAAAAACGAAGAACAAACTAAATTACTTTTTTCTTAAATTCCACGCAGACGAAGTCGCGGGCACATCTAGTTTAGAATAAATAAGATATTTCTACGTGCTTTTATTACCTAGATCTAAACACTGACAACAAGACCAAATAAATAACAAGAATAAATATATACGTAATATATATATACTTTATTATAATTTTATGACTTATTCATTAAATATTTTTGTTTTTTTTTTAATCTAGGTACTTACTTGTCGTTTAAAATATCAAATATTATAAATTTAAAAAGAGCCTCTTCTTCACTTATTTTAGGAACTTTCAGAATAAAAAAATAAAACTTATATCTACTACTTATTCTGAAAGTTCCTAAATTAAGTGATGAAGACTCGCTGCAATATTATTAAGTTAGTTTTAAAGTTATTTTGCTGCGCCCTAACAGGGTCATGTACTGTCTAGTTTTAAACCCAGCTTGTAACTATGATTGTGTACATTTTACATTAAATAAATAAATAAATATATACCTTCCGTTTGGGCTGCACCGCAGTCGGTTAACAATACGATTCAGTACCTAATACATATAATATATTACATAATGTACTATGAGAAGGTTGTTTCTTTTTCAGCATATAGTTTTTGTAATAATTAGCGTTATTTCCTTTATTTATCTTTTATATACATTTTTATTTTTTTTAAGTATTTCATATTTTAAACGACAAGTAAGTACCTACATTAAAAAAAAATACAAAAAGATTTAATAAATAAGTCATAAAATCATAGTAAAGTACCTACGTTTATATTTATTCTTGTTATTTATTTGGTCTTGTTGTCAGTGTTTAGATCTAGGTAATAAAAGCACGAAGAAATATCTTATTTATTCTAAACTAGCTGTGCCCGCGACTTCGTCTGCGTGGAATTTATAAAAGTTATTTAGTTTTTGTTTTTTTTGGTTTTGCATTTTTATTTTAATTATTTTAGATTTTTACTAAAATAGAAGTAGCCTTAGTTACTCCTTATTACATCAGCTATCGCTCAGTGAAAGTCCCGTCAAAATCAGTTCAACCGTTATAGAGATTAGCCGGAACAAACAAACAGACAAAAACTGTAAAAAAAGGTATTTTGATATATCCGTACCTATATACATTCATATGCATGTAGTAAAAAGCGGTTATTTTAATATTACAAACAGACACTTCAATTTTATTTATTTGTATAGAAAATCTGAACAACTTCCTCACTCTTGCTACGAGACTCTACGAGTGCTACGTCGTAGCCGATGCATAAGTTATCAGCTACGCAGCTACACCGTCCTCGCGGGAGCTAAACGGGAAGTTATTAAAGTGACACCGTACGGCATTTCATACAAACGGTTATTTTAATATTACAAACAGACACTTCAATTTTATTTATTTGTATGTATTTATAGAGTTAATATGTATAGAGTATAGATGTATAGATTATTTTTTCGAAATCTGTGTTTCTAGATAACTTAAGGTAACTTAGGGAACTTCTATTTTAGAAATAAAATATTTTTTTTTTTTTTATATTTTTTTATGTTTTTTTTTTTATATTGATGTTATATAGGAATATTTAAAAATGTAAAAAATGTGTTGTATAAATGAATAAACGGAAAAATAAAAATGCTCAAACAAAAAGAAAAACGAAATAACTTTTTTGTTAAATTCCACGCGGACGAAGTTGCGGGTACAGCCGTACAGCTAGTGTGGAATATGATTCAAAATAAGGAACTGAATGCACCCTGTCAGTTTGCAGATGGCTGACCCTTATACCCTGGACAACAGTAGGCAGAATATTTCGATGCTTGTACGAAACGCTATTTTTTTTTTACTAAGCGTAAATGAGTCGCCTTGGGAAACTTGTTTAATGTGACGGCTCTAGAAGAGGCCTTACTGAAGGATGCAGTTGGCTAGATCGCCAACCTGCAGTATAAAACAGAGAAGAATTAGAAGGCGGTATTCATGTGCTCTTATTAATATTATTAACCGGTAGTTGTACTTGTACAGCCCGAATAGCTCAGTCGGTAGAGCATTGGACTTTTAATCCAAGGGTCCAGGGTTCAAGTCCCTTTCCGGTTGATTTCTTTTGTTGGCAATATTAAAAAACTACAATATAAAAACATAATAAAAAACACTACAAACCCTTTTTTATACATAAAAGAAAATATATTATTATTAACACAAACACAAACATTTATAAATTTGAGCTCTATTTTAAATTTTTATCGTCCATAAATTCTTGTATACTATAGTAACATTTTTCTAAGAGCAATGTTTTTAACCTTGCTAATAATAATTAATGGCAATGAAATAATAATGGTAATGTTTATATTTATTTATTTATTTAATTATGGCACTCCAACGACTTATTCACTAATACAACCTTTGGGGTACTGTAACTATTAAACTTAAAATCTAGAGTGAATTTGTCACTTACAGGTGTGCACAGCACTTTCATATTTCAGTCTTATAACATAACATGAATTACAGATAGGTTAAAAAAAAAAATTGAACTGTATGAAAACAAAATTACTTAAAAAAAATTAAACTAATAGAAATGTAATAACTAAATCTATAATGCTCTCAGAACACACAATTATTAACAGATATTAAATAACTAAGTAATGTTGACATAACATAAATACTAACTGTGGCCGCCGTGGGACAGTAACAATTCTTTGCGAAACTGTGATAGTTTGTTGGCGAAGATGTCAATGCTATTGGAATATGTAAGGAGCTCATTATACGTCCTCATCAACCTATTCATTGGTGCAGAATTTCCAAGGTTTGTTCTTGTTGGGCTTGGAGTGAACAGATTTAAGATTCGTTCAGATCTAGGTGAACTATGGCGAGGGACAGATATATTTATTTCGACGAGAAGCTTCGGAATTTGTATAGTTCCATTCACGATTTTGTGTAGCAAAATCAGATCGTTAGTATGCCTCCTCTGTTTTAAAGTTATCATTTTAAAGTGACTAAGCCTTTGCGAGTAATCAGCGTCCAAAGGACAGCTATCAGATTTGTACCGCAAGTAGCGTGTGAAGCTTTTTTGAACCCGTTCTATGCGATTTACATGTGTACCATAAATAGGGTTCCAAACAGGTGACGCGTATTCCAAAACAGTTCGTACAAGTGAATTATAAAGTACTTTTAAGGTTTGGACAGTTTTGAAGTCATAACAGGTTCTTTTTAAGAACCCCAGTGTTTTAGCAGCCCTAGAAACAATAGAATCAATGTGAGGTATGAAGGTAAGCTTACTGTCAAAGAGAACACCTAAGTCTCGGATTTTTTCGACTTTTTGAAGTACTCTTCCGTTGAGCGAATATGAAGAAGTAAGCGTCAGGTGTTTTTTTGTGAATGTCATATGGTAACATTTATCAGCATTAAGAAACATGCGATTTTTGGTGCACCAACTATGTACAGAGTCCAGATCTTCCTGGAGAAGGGCAATGTCTGTACTTGTGTCAATGACCCGATATAGTTTCAAGTCATCTGCGAAGATGGAACAGGTACTGTGTTTGATACTGTTTACTATATCGTTGACGAATATAATAAACAGTATTGGGCCCAAATGGGAACCTTGTGGGACTCCGGATGTTGAAAGGTAAGCTACAGACTGATGACCCTTTACTACAACTCTCTGTTTTCTGTCGGTCAGATAAGATTTAAACCACAGCCAAAGTTGACCAAATATGCCAAGGTTTGACAGCTTTTGAAGTAGTATGTTGTGGTCTACTTTGTCGAACGCACTGCTAAAATCAGTGTAAATAGAGTCAACTTGCTTGCGTGAGTCTACTAATTTGCAAAGGTCATTAGCGTAAAGAGCTAAGTTGGTCGTAGTGGATTTTTGGGCGCAAAAACCATGTTGTTGTGGAACTATCTCTATTTTGGAATGAGCGGTTAAAATAGGACACAATAGAGACTCGAAAACTTTGGAGAATACAGACAAAATAGAGATAGGCCGGTAATTCTCTACGTTATCAACTTCCCCTTTTTTAAAGACGGGCACCACATGTGCTAGCTTCCACTTATCAGGAAATTGAGAAGTTTTAATAGAGTGGTTGAATATTATTTTGAGTGGAAGAGATAGACTGACTGCACATTTTTTGACAAATAAAGGTGGTAGTCCGTCTGGTCCTGCACCTTTGCATTCGTTAAGTTTTTTTAGTGCTTTGATTACGTCTTTTTCCGAGAAAGCAACGGTGCCCAATGTATTGCAAGAGTAGATCTGCGAATCATCAGAGCGATGATCAGAGTATACGGCGCCCGATTGAGTAAATGTTGACGAAAAGTGTCGCGCAAAAAGATCGCAGATGCCGTCACCCGAAGTGGACACCTCAGTGCCCAACTTCAATTCCGACGGCATTTCACTTGAGCCTGATTTTTTAGCTTTGACGAAGGACCAGAAGAGCTTGGGATTATGGGTTATGCCCTCCTCCATCTTCCTAGAGAAGTTATCATAGCTAGTTTTGATAACTAGATTGGCCCTTTGGCTCAATAATTTATATTCGTAGTCGTCACGGGGATTTTTATACTTTTTGTAGCGTCTTCTAAGTTTTTCTTTTTCATTTAAAATGTTTATAAGACTTTTCGGGAACCATATGGGGTATTTATTGCATTTTGTTTTGGATTTTGGCACCAATGAACTTATGATGTTGTCCAATATTTTATAGAGCTCTTCTACCATAGCATTAACATCCTGACATTGGGAAAAGTGTTCCATCCAATTAACCTTATTTATTCTCTCGTTAATTACTTGGTAGTTTCCTTTGCGGAAGTTAAACTTCGCTGAGAGTTTGGATTTCAGAAATGTTGGTGATACACTGGTAATCTCAATACACAAAGGCGGATGGTAAGAGTCTACTGTTGACAAAGGCTCAGTACATTCATGGACAAGTACACCATGAAAGGTAGATAAAATTAGGTCTAGAGATTTAGATTGATGGTTTTTTACATGATTCAGCTGTTGTAAGCTGTTAAGAGATATACAATCTACAAGAGAGTAGCCTAACGAGTTGTTATAATTACTAGCGGACATACTTGGACACTTAGGGTTAGTTTTATCCAGCTCCCACTGTATGAATCCTAAATTAAAGTCTCCAGCTATGAGTGTCTGGCTATCTGTTAAGTCAATTACAGAGGTAACCTTGTCCAGGAACGTGTTCAGTGTTTGTAGTTGCACAGGTGGAGGCAAGTATACTGCGCAGATGTTCAAATATTGCGCCCTGTTTTCTTCCGTAATCATTAGTCTCAGCCACAAATTTTCGGAGTCAGTTTCCCATTTTGCCATGCGAATACTACCGATTGTCTTCAATACAGCGATTAGCACGCCTCCGCCTTTTTTATGTCCCAAAAGAGTTGAGGATCTATCTCTACGATATATTGTGTATCTAGAATCCAATATTTCGCCGTCATTTATTGCGTCGTCGAGCCAAGTTTCTGTAGCAATAATAACGTCATATTGATGGCGTTGTACCGCGAGCATGAGGTTTCTCAGTTTGGTTCGTATTCCTCTAAAATTTTGGTAGTAGATCTTGAATGGGAGTTTAGAAATCAAGGGTAATGTATTATTCGTTTTTTTTTTTATAAAGCCGTGGTCCAGAGTTTGTTAGAGCCGTTCAACAGCTTCCAGGCTCCGCACTTGTTTGGCTTGTATCCCATCAGCCTTTCTAACAAGGATTCGGCCGTCACGGACCCACACATACTTGTATTCTTTGACACGGGCAGCTTTCCTGGTAGCTGCGTGAATCTGTTTATTCAGTGGAGAGAGATGTTCGGACACAAATACTGGTTTTTTCGCGCCACCGTATCCTAAGAGATGGGAGTTCAGCTTGTTGTCCGGATGTATTTTATTATAATTCATAACAGACGCTAAGATTTCATCACGAGTTGTTGTACTGTTCATCTTGACAATTATTGCCCGCGGAGAAGTACTTTGCGGGTCTAGTTTCCTGACACGAACGGCGGATATAATGCAGTTCTCTTTTAATGTGCTCGAAACGGCCTTTCCCAGCTGCACTACAGTACTGATCAAATTCTCGGATTTGTTTTCAGGCACTCCGTTGATTTCGATGTTCTGTTGACGGGTGTTTTGTTCCAGAAGGTTAACTCTTATAGACAAATCTGACACAGTATGCTTAAGAAGCTCATTTTCTTTCAGAATGTGTTGATTTGCATCCTTATAGTCTTGAAGTTCGTTTTTCACCTGATCGAACTCATCACTCATAAATTGGACCGAGGCTTCCAGTTTGCGGATGAGAGACATAGCCTCCTTTAAATCCCCTAGTTCCTCCGCAATAGAAGATTTTATGGATTTTGAAATCTCAGTTGACATTACATCTCTTATTTCTCGGCGAATGGTCTGCAGAAATTCCTCGGTCAACGGTTTAGCTACGTGCTCGATGTCAGGGGAATCTCCTCTGACTTCGAGCACGCAATGTCCGTCTAAGCGTGGACGCTTCTGACGACTTGAAACGTTGTCGATTACAGGTGAGTCAGACAGTGCTTTTTGCATGTCAGGTTCGGACTGAGCATGGCTAAAATTAATACTTGTGTTGGTTTTTGAAGAGGTGATATTGTGTTTAGACATTGATTAACGATAGTAACGTCCACAGAAACAAAGAAGACAAAAACAAAATGTAAAAAGTATTTCTGTTTCTCGGATTTGATCTCGATACATACACCACGACAGTCACAGTATTCTTGAAGGAGCCACAAGCGCCTCTAATACTTGTGTTCAAATAAGTAATTGTATGGTGACTAACAATACATTTAGATTGTTGACGAGTTGAAGTGCTAATGGGTCCAAAGTCCAACCTTTTGTTTGCCGTGAGCACCGTAGATAAGAAATTTGAATTTTAACAGATTTGCAAGGAAGTTTTTTGTGTTTTTTTGCACTTATTTTCACATAACACAGTAAGTAATTATATTGTTCGATTGGGCGTAGAAAACTGAATGTCACTATATACGTTTGAAGTTGTATTATGCACTATTTGGTCACTTTGGCAATTTTATTTACGGAACGTTTAGCAACACGACTGACTTGAACAAGTACGTACGACGACCGTCAATATTGACAACAAAAGAAATCGCCCGGACAGGGACTTGAACCCTGGACCCTTGGATTAAAAGTCCAATGCTCTACCGACTGAGCTATTCGGGCTGTACAAGTCTCAAGTGAAATTACAGTCAGCAAAATTATTAGTTGACTTGAACTGCGGCTCAACTCGCTTGCCAAGAAACTACCAAATGTTTTTTTTTTAAATTTACATACATTGAACTTGGCTCGAAAGACCGCCGAGTAGGTCCCACTAGACACTATCGCACTAAAGGGTCACCTAGCCTTTTCCCAAACTATCTTGGGGTCGGCTTCCAGTCTAACCGGATGCAGCTGAGTACCAGCATTTTACATGAAGCGACTGCCTATCTGACCTCCACAACCCAGTAACTGGATAATACGATACCCCTTGGTAAGACTGGATGTCAGAATTTTAGCTTCTGACTACTCGTAACGACTGTCAAAGATCTACAAATGACAGCCGGGACCAACGGCTTAACGTGCTTTCCGAGGCACGGAGGAAACTCGATATGTAATTATGGTCACCCATCCACATACCAACCTCGGCAAGCACGGCTTAACCTTAAAGATCGACCTGGGCGGCTGTTATTATTTAGCCACGAGCTCCTCCCTTTATCGCACTAAAGGGTAATAGTACTTAAACAAAAATTACCCCATTTTGTGCAGATCAAATAGTTGTAGACCGAAAAATATGCTCCCTTTCTATAATCTAATAATATTTTGTAAAGCGTTTACGCCTTACGACATTTCATACAAACTTTCAAGTCCTTATTTTCGGAAATAGATTTTAATGAAAATTCAAACGCATAAGCAGGATACATAGGTCTAAAAAGTTACTAAAAACATTTTCGAAAAATAGTGTTACAGCTATATTAGACCTATTATAAATTATCTTTAGAAACAGAAATTTCCAAATATCTTTTCTTTCAAAAGACATTTCGAAAATGTTTTTAGTAACTTTTAAGACCTATGTATCCTGCATAAGTGTATGAAGTTTCATTAAAATCGGTTCAGTCATTTCGAAAAATAAGGACTTGAAAGTTTGTATGTAATACCGAAAGGCGTAAACGCTCTTAAAAATCTCAGGTTCTGTTAATGATCACAGATGTTTGACCACCCTTTTTCGGCGAATGAAACAAAAGAAGTTAGGGTAGGAATGTTTTTAAGGGATTATAACGGCCTGCACGAGGCTACTCTCTTAAAAATCTCAGGTTCTGTTAATGATCACAGATGTTTGACCACCCTTTTTCGGCGAATGAAACAAAAGAAGTTAGGGTAGGAATGTTTTTAAGGGATTATAACGGCCTGCACGAGGCTACTCTCACACCCTAACTCTTTTCTACAGTGGTCATGCTAATGACCACTGTAGAAAAGAGTTTTGTCTACGAAAGAATCGACATAATGACAGATAGACAATGACAATGTGTCAGTTCGTCGATTCTTCCGTCGACATAGCCCGTTTCTGCGGCGGTCATACTATGCGTGGTGGCGCTGCATGCAGGATACGAGTAGTCCTTACAGTGGTCAGACCCAAGTTTTCTTGACTGTATGTAGAGACGCCCCACGTCAAACTTCAACAATCTGTCAAATTACTTAAATACAACGTGTAACGTTAAATGCGCAAAACCTGAAAATAGTTTGATCAGAATAACGAGCAGAATTAATTGAACCACTTTTTAATATAGATCACTTTGAAAAAAAAAATCTTCATTAAAAATGTTGCCCTGTCTATTTGTTCATAGCCTCATAGGTCAAGCCGTAACGTGCGCAAACTCGCCAAAATAAGTAAACAAACACAAATGTTTGTCGTCCAATTTAAATTTTCTCATACGCGGGAAAAAAGGAAACAAACGATCAGAATTTCCAGTAAAACTAAAACAGCATATAAAACCTTTACGTTTTTTTAATGTTTTTTTTTTCTCTCAGAAATAGGTCAATTTAATTTAAAATCATTTGGGGTGTCTGAGGTTTTGCGCATTTAACGTTACACGTTGTATATTTCAATTTTATTGTTATAGAATTAGGGTTCCAAGTTGATTGGTAAAAATTTCAATTTTCGGATAGCTTACTGTGCTGGCGTTTGTACCTCAGTCAAAAATAATGTCTCGGAAACGCATTGGATTCGTAGAAAAACAAACTAGAAACGGTATCGCATCTTTCTAAAGTCAGTTAAAAAGAAAAGACAATAATTCAGCCGTTTTTAAAACCTCTGTCAAAATGTGACACATGATTTGCGTTTCTTACAAAATCAAGAAACCCCACTACTGCTCTTGTTTACAAGCCTGGACATACATACAAATATTACTAAAATTAACGCCCGAACAGGGATTTGAACCCTGGACCCTTGGATTAAAAGTCCAATGCTCTACCGACTGAGCTATCCGGGCCGTAAGATTATCACTGAAATTACAGTTTTAATAAACTTGTAAGTAATGTGTACATAACACATTACGTTTTTCTATAATTTTGTTAAATAAACGGTTTTATTTAGCTTACCCTGTTTGTGGTTTATTTGTTTGGGTCATATTTTGTCGTTGAAATACCCACTTCCTGTTGACAGCTTTGTGAGAGGAAGGGGGCTGAGTTCCATTAATTTCAGATTCTTTTAAAATGGAACTAATGATAACAAATTCAACACTAGTTCTATTATTTTCAGATTCTTTTAAAATGGAACTAGTGATAAAAAGAAACAGTCAGTAGTTTCATCATGGAACTGTTAATGGTACTAGTGACAACGAACCCAATCTACTATGCGGGGCGGATGGTGGAAAGACAAACTACAAAAAAAAAAAACAAAAAACAAACGACAGTCAAAACGAACCAATGGTGAAAGCCACTGAAAATCAATATCTAGGTATATTAAGTAATATTTTAAAGCTGAAAAGTTCGTTTGGCTGAACGTGCTAATCTCGGGAACTACTGATTCGATTTGTAAAATTCTTTTAGTGTTGGATAGCCTATACAGGGTGTAACGTATAGGGTATATACATACTTAAGGGTTTGCTACAGACCATCAAACTGTACATGTTTCTCCATTGAACAAACATCGTAATAGCGAAAAATTATCTGCTGCCCCATACATTTGAGTCGAATAGGTATTTAAATTGTGTACGGGGCAGCAGATAATTTTTTCGCTATTACGATGTTTGTACGATGGAAACATGTTCAGTTTGATGGTATGTAGCACACCCTTAAGTATGGATATACCCTTTCTGTTACACCCTGTATAACGAGGAAGGTTGTTTGCTATTTAACATCACCAAAAGGAGCGGAGCATCAATGAAAAATGTTATAAAAACGGGAAAAACCCACGCTTGGCCTATGTGACAATGACATAATAGTTGCACAAGTCAGCTATTGTAAAATAAACTAATAAAAGACGTACTGGAATGCGTGTGTTTTGGAAAGAACCAATTTTTGAAGAAGAAGGAATCTTACTGGTAAAAAACTGTACTTACCTATACAAGCGTTAGAAATAATCTAACTTATAAGAAGCCTTAAAGAAAACAAAAAAGAAAACCTCTTGGTTGGTTAGATCTTGGTCATTCAGCCATTGGTTTTTGTAAAAATCAACAAACAATCAATCAATCAAGCGTTCCAGCGGTTTACAAGCAATTTAATGACGTACATACAAACATGAACCAAAATGAACGCCCGAACAGGGATTTGAACCCTGGACCCTTGGATTAAAAGTCCAATGCTCTACCGACTGAGCTATCCGGGCCATATCATGAAATTCGAAATTATGAGTCACTAACTGACCCGCGCAACTTCATCTGCATCAAATTTTTCCCGTTTTTGCAACATTTTCATTGATGCTCCGCTCCTATTGGTCGTAGCGTGATGTTATATAGTCCTATAGCCTTTCGATAAATGAGCTATTCAACACTAAAATATTTTTTCAGTTCGAACCAGTAGTTCTGGAGATAACGGCGTTCAACCAAACAAACAAACTCATCAGCTTTATTATATTAGTTTACGTGTTATTAAAATGCCTGGAAATATTATGAAATATTTTACCTACACATGCCTAAGAGCGTTTACATTTCATAAAAACTTTCAGAACCTTATTTTCCGAAATGACTGAACCGATTTGAACGAAACTGAATACGCATATGGATACATAGATCTAAAAATTTACTAAGGAACATTTTCGAAATGTCTTAAAAAAAAAGATGTTCTATAGATAATTTATAATCGGTGTAATTTAGCTGTACTTGACACTATTTTCGAAAATGTTTTTTAGTAACTTTTTAGACCTATGTATTGCGTATGCGTATGAAGTTTTTAATTTAAATCGGTTTAGTCATTTCGGAAATTAAGGACTTGAAAGTTTGTATGAAATATCGTAAGGCGTAAACGCTCTTAACGGCGATTTGTAAGAGTTGTTTTTTCGACAAATAAGATGGCACAGTGCACACACTGTTTCTTGAGGTTCGATTCCCGTGTCGGGCAAACTGTTATTGGGTTTTCCCAACAGGAATATTTTCAGGAGCAGCCACGGTGTCTGTATTTGTGGCCGTCTGCTGGTATTAGGCTCGCCATTTCGGTAAGTAGCCGAACCAAACAGTCAACAGACTGATAGACAAATATAAAAAAATAAAAAAATATTTTTCTTATGCACCGTACTACGTGTACTCCGTAAGCATTCAGTAAAAGCTGTTATTTTGAAATTACAGACAGTTGAATGTTATTTATTTGTAGAGATTGGTGCAAGATTATAATTAAGAAACTTCTTCTTCGAGATTCGTGTATAAAATGTTATACTCTTATCTCTATTTATATCTGAAGAACTTTTTGAACTAAAAAGCTGTATCGTATTACCATACTTCTTCCAATGTTTATTATAAAACATATAAAATCGTATTGATATTTTGTGTAACACTAGGAATTTCTCCTGTACCGTGGGTGCCTTTACAAACATTTAAACTCACATACACAAACAGCCAGACGCGGAACAACTATCTATAAGTCAACCACTGGGCCAACCGTGCCTTCAAAAACAACACAGTTCAGAACAACTTAGTTCAGAAACATTCACACATACATCTGGTCAGTTTTAATGCTACTAAAACCCAGGCGTGTCTTTTTTCCGCGAAAAAGAGCCAATTTCACCCGGCTCCAACTTTCCGAGATGTAACCGTGCCATATAGCAGACCATCTTGAGCTTTTGGGCGTTACGTTGACATCAACCCTCAATTTTGGCTCATATATTGAGGCAAAAGCACAGCTGGCTGCCAAAAAGTTGGGGGTCCTTGCAAGGTGAGAAGGTACTTCACGCCGGAACAGCTGCTCAACTTGTATCAAGCGCAGGTTCGATCATGCATGGAGTAATGTTCTCATCTCTGGGACGGATCTGCCAAATACCAGCTTGATGCACTTGAGTCGATTGAAAAGCGGGCCAAGAGGCTCATTAGCAATGAGGCACTGGTCAAGTACAAGCTCCGGAGCCTTGGACATCGTCGCCCAGTTGCCAGCTTATCGGTTTTTTATCGGTTACATTTCGGGGAGTGTACGATGGAATTGCATGATCTGATTCCGGCTAGCCCGTTTCATCATCGGACTACCAGACGTAAGGCGATGCGCCATCGGTACTTGGTGGACATCCCACACATACGCACTAAGCGTTTTGGGAATACTTTTATCATGCGTACCGCTAAGGAGTGGAATTCCCTGCCGGAGTCTGTGTTTCCCGATAGCTACAATCTAGGGGTCTTTAAGTCTAGAGTGAATAGGTTTCTTCTAGGCAAGCGTGCTTCACCGTCGACCACATCATCGCTTACCATCAATTGAGATAGAAATCAAGCGCGAGCCTATAGATAATATATAAAAAAACATCCTTTTAACCCCTTTCTCCCCATTTGATTACATAAAAAGCACAGCTTAATAAGTGTTATTTATGTACGAGCTCTTGGCTGAAATACTAACAGCTTCTCGGGTAAAGACTCGCTGGCCTAGGTTGTTCCGTGGACAGTTCATATAATAATACTGGTTTTCAGCTGCATCCGGTGGTTAGACTGGAAGCCGATACCAACATAGTTGGGTTAATATATTATGTATACTCATCTACACAAACACACACGCACAAGCTAACGCACACAAACAAACACACACTCACCCACCCACACACAGATAGCCGTACACTCACACACCTATACACCGTGAATTTTTCGAAATTGTTTTTTTCTTATGTTGCTTCTTACTTTTATTTCTTTTAATTTGCTAACCAATCTGTAATATTGGTACAATATCATTGATATTGTAAAATGATTTCTGAGTGGAACTTTGGTGACCTGTAATCCAGGTGTTCTGCTACCTACCACATGCACCAGTGATTCACAACCGTGTAAATTACTTGTTATGCCAATAAATAAATTTATTATTATTATTACTAATAAGGCTAGGCAGATGATGATAACGTGCTGACCTTACCTGAGTAGGTCATCATCATCTGCCTAGCCTTTTCCCAAACTATCTTGGGGTCGGCTTCCAGTCTAACCGGATGCAGCTGAGTACCAGTATTTTACATGAAGCGACTGCCTACCTGACCTCCACAACCCAGTAACTGGGTAATACGATACCCCTTGGTAAGACTGGATCTCAGACTTTTGGCTTCTGACAACTCGTAACGACTGTCAAAGATCTACAAATGACAGCCGGGATCAACGGTTTAACGTGCTTTCCGAGGCACGGAGGAAACTCGGTTTATAATTATGGTCACCCATCCACGGACCAACCTCGGCAAGCACAGCTTAACTTTAAAGATCGACCCATGCGGCTGTTATTATTTAGCCACGAGCTCCTCACCCACCCACCCACCTTACCTGACTAGGTAAACTAGATAATTTTACCTGCCAACCCTTTCCGAAAACAATGTACATATTTAACACAATCCGACCCTCAAGCGCGTCACACGTGATTAGTAATTCACAAAGAGTTCGTAACGTAACCTTTATGGTAGCACCTTCGCTAAAGGGGTGGACTTTAACGACGGATCGATGGGGTAGGGAACTTCTCTGTATCTTTGTGTTTACGAACAAGAAATACTTAATCTTGGGTAGTTAGAAAGAACACTGTTTCAATCTTACGCGGTTTATCACAGTGTCACTTCGCTAATTACTCGTATCTTCGGTAATTATTGTTTATTTTGAGAACCCGAGAGCAGCGGTGGCCCAGTAGTGGCAGCTCCGAATTATGAGCAGTAAGCCGTGGGTTCGAACCCAGGCAGGCGCATTACTTTGTGTAATTTATTTCATCACCGCTGCCCTCAAAAACGGTGAAGGAAAACATCGTGAGGACACCGGCATGTCCTAGATCTAAAAATTCGAAGACATGTGACGTCTATCAACCTAAACTGGGCTCTCGTGGTGGATTACAGTACAGCCCACTACCTCTCATTGAGAGGAGGCCTGTGTCCCAGCAGTTGAAACATAGGCTAATGATGAGAGAAAAAAAAGACGTATCGTAATAAACCATCATGCCTGTAGTCCGTGATTGAAGTCCCATGTATTAGGGGACGACCCTATAGCCAACAATCTGGCACAAATCCAAACACTGTGGCTCCTACTGAGAAATTCTTGATGGAAAAACAACCATAGCACAGGGTATCTTAGTTTGGGTTCCTAACTCCCACAAACTTTTGTGCCTACAATATATATTTTGTAACATCTGTATGGTGTCGGACGTAAAGAATAGCACCATCCCTTACGAGTATCTTCCCGTGGGTGTCGTAAGAGGCGACTAAGGGACTTGCCAGAGAATGGGCAGCAGCGTTCTCTGTGTTTTTGTAACAACCGTACTGCGATCGCCAACCCGCCTGCCAAGCGTGGCGATTATGGCAAAACCCCCCTTATGTCAATATGGCGACACTTGGGGGAGGCCTATCCAGCAGTGAACGTCTTTCGGCTGAAATGATGATGATGAATGAACATCTGTATATTGTAATTGTACTTTATGGGAGAAAATAAATCGTTATTATTATTATAACCAACCCGGAAGTCGAACCAAGGAGCTCATGCTCAACAGTCGCGCTTTTGTGCACTAGACCAACGCGAAATCTGAAAACCAGTATTTCACAAATTAACTCGCCTTCTTGGTACGAGACGCCACTATGTCACTGCTGGGAATGTGGCAAGTGCGGCTTGGCGTGTGTCGCACGTTTGTCAGCTCCAAAATTTCAAACTTGTGAAACCACCTAGTGTTTCCTCATCACTTTGATAGCAGTATGTGCAGTCGCTCCATTTAAAATATTGCTTTGACATTAACCTAGACCTGTAAGCTATATTATAACATTAAGCCTGTAAGCCTTTTCCCAAACTATCTTGGGGTCGGCTTCCAGTCTAACCGGATGCAGCGGAGTACCAGTATTTTACATGAAGCGACTGCCTATCTGACCTCCACAACCCAGTAACTGGATAATACGACACCCCTTGGTTCGACTGGATGTCAAACTTTTGGCTTCTGACTACTCGTAACGACTGTCAAAGATCTACAAATGACAGCCGGGACCAGGTAGGTAGGTAGGTAACGTAACTAAAACATGGAAATAAACCACAACGCAAAGTTATTTCGCCTCGTCGTCGGTATCGTTAGGCAATTTGGGCGCGTCCGGAAGCAGGTGACGTGGTAAGTAAGCGACTGTCTGATGCTAATGTTTCTTGCTAATCAATTGACTTGTGTTATAAACTATACAAGCTGTTGTTTTGCATCCTCGTCAAAATTCAGGAGGTTGTCACAAAAGACATAAATAATCAATTAAAATTACGGTACGTAGTTAATTATTTAAAAACGCTGATTTTTTGGATGTTTAAGTTTTTCAGTATATCAGAATAACACCCTTATCGTGCTTTAGGGAATAAGAAATTATCGAATAAACGTTTGAGATTGTTTGTATGCGTGGAAACGCGGTTATAAGGCGAGAATCAGACGGGCCGCGTTTAAAACTCGGGTGGTTAACACTTACCGATTTACGTAAATAAGACAAAAATTAAAAATTACCTACCCATTTTATTATTGATTCGAGACAAGAATCATTAGCATAGTTACCTCATTGAATTTGACGAGGATGCAAAACAACACCTTGTATTTGTGTGTCCAGTCTAATGTTATGTAAACTTTTTATGAACCTTTAAATTTTTATTTGAACATCTTTGGTCTTCCTCTCCCTCTCCATCCATCCACATTTATATTCATCACTCTTTTAGTCACATGTGTTCCATCCCTCCTCATCACATGTCCATACCAAGACAGACGACTCCCTTTCATCTTTTCAGTAACAGGCGCCACTTTCAAACTTCCTCTTATATACTCATTTCTAACTTTATCCATTTTAGTCACTCGACACATCCATTTCAACATTCTCATCTCTGCTGCATGCAATCTTTTTTCATCTGTCTTCTTCACTGCCTAGAATTCCGATCCATAGTATATCCATCCATAGTACGACAGGTCGTTTCACCTCCGTGAAACGACCTGTCGTACTATATTTATATTTTCCCCTTTAACTTGAGGGGCATCCGTGGGTCGCAACTTGTTCCAGTGACCTGTCGCCATTTCATCCATCCTGAGTTGATCCGGTGCGTTACGTCCCGGGCCTCAAGTCTGCTATTTTTATAAACATCGTCATTCCAAAACGACCCCATTGTCATTTTGCTAAAAGTTCGTAATGAAAAGGCAACCTAACGTTTGCATATTCTATGGGCTTTATACTTTCGATTGGTATGGAATTTGTCTATTAACCAAACCGGTGAAAAGTTAAAAAAATGTCCTGACTGAAATTTTTTAGGCAACCCATATGCAATATATTTATTGACATATTAAATTTAATATAAAATAAGTTTCATCCAATAACCAGCTCGGTGAAGGTCGTTATATAGCGGGATCCTATACTATTACGAGTAAATGTGTTTTAGATTATATTATTAAAATTATTGAAAAGTAACGTCAAAGTCAAAGTCAAAATTATTTATTTGCGGTAAATGTGATACAAAAGATGGAAAAAATAATAGTAGGGCAATGACACATTTCGCCATAAAGATGGCATGCAAACATTAATGAATGGGATGCCAATTTTTTTTTTCTTTATTTATTAGAGAGGGTTTTAATGTAGACAGATTATGCCACCCTCATTGTTACAAATCAACTTATAATACTAAACAAAAATTAAAAATCAACTTAAACTACTTCTGCGATTAATGCCCCTGGCTACGAGCCTGTACAACATCCTGGCTGCTTCTGAAGCAGGGGCAGCCAGGACGCTGTTACACACCCCAGTCTCGCAGATATTATCAAATATACTCAACAGCTCTCGTCTCTCCGGCTCGTTCCGAACACACTCCATGATAATATGGTAAACATCTTCAATCACGTTGCATTCTATACAATTTGGCGACTCAACTTTACCCATTAAGAACGCGAATTTGTTTAAGGGTATGTGTCCGGAACGAAGTCGAAGAGCTAAAATTATCGTCTGCCTTCCCATATTGGCACTGTCTATCCACGTTCTTTTAGACACGCTTGGCTGTATGGTGGCTCACAACACCAACAACTAGCTTTAAGCAAGTTACAGTACTAGAGTGGAAGGCGATTATTTCTCTCAGTTGTTGATAGCTACCCAGTTATAGGGAAAGACACATTTCGCCATAAAAATGGCATGCAAACATTAATGAATTGGATGCTAATTTTAACACGTGACTACATTTAAGTGTACACAAACGTGGATCATATCTATTGTCCCCAGGTTCTGCCCGTCAGTGTTCATCTACCTAGGCCTGGTGGTTCCGGCGATATGGCTGCTGGAGCTACACAAAGTGGACCAACGTCTGCAGAAGACCATGGGCAATTCCACGTATGTAGAGGTATGCTATGTATGATGCGTGTCTTAATTTGCTTATTTTAAGGACTGTAGTGTTCCTACTGGTGTAACATTCTCATCATCATCAGCCTATAATGTTCCCACTGCTGGGACACAGGCCTCCTCTATGAGAGGGAAAGATTCCCATTAAAGATAAACTTACACTGTCACTTATGGGGATATCTCCCATCACATCATCTGCCTAGCCTTTTCCCAAACTATCTTGGGGTCGGCTTCCAGTCTAACCGGATGCAGCTGAGTACCAGTATTTTACATGAAGCGACTGCCTATCTAACCTCCATAACCCTGTAACCGGGTAATACGATACCCCTTGGTAAGACTAGATGTCAGACTTTTGGCTTCTGACTACTCGTAACGACTATCAAAGATCTACAAATGACAGCCGGGCCCAACGGCTTAACGTGCTTTCCGAGGCACAGAGGAAACTCGGTATGTAATTATGGTCACCCATCCACAGACCAACCTCGGCAAGCACGGCTTAACCTTAAAGATCGACCCGTGCAGCTGTAATTATTTAGCCACGAGCTCCTTATGCGAGTAAAAACATGCAAACAATACATTAAAGAATAAGTACAGGGATCGTTGGAACACGCGTTACGTTAACGGTACGCGTAACGGTTAATAATTGTAACGCATAGTACGAGTAAGTAAAGTCAACACATATAATTAATATAGGAATGACCCCAGTGTTGGTATACAACGTGTAACGTTAAATGCGCAAAACCTGAAAATAGTTTGATCAGAATAACGGCCAGAATCAATTGAACCACTTTTTAATATAGGTCACATTTTTCAATACAAATGTTGCCCTGTCTATTTGTTCACAGGTCAAGCCATAACGTGCGCAAACCCGCCAAAATAGGTAAACAAACACAAATGTTTGTCGTCCAATTTAAATTTTCTCATACCCGGGAAAAAAAGAAAGAAAGAAAGAAACGATCAGAATTGTCAGTAAAACTAAAACAGCACATAAAACCTTTACGTTTTTTTTAATGATTTTTTCTCTCAGAATTAGGTCAATTGAATTAAAAATCATTTGGGGTGTCTGAGGTTTTGCGCACTTAACGTTACACATTGTAGATATTATAAGTATAGATTCACCTCTTTTACATTGGACTTTACTCCTCGTGGAAGAGCATGATTCAAACTTTAAAACGGATTCTCAATTGTCCTTAGACGGATCTGCCGATCCCTGTCGCCACAAAGATGCCAAGAGATATGCTGGTGACTCTTATAGAACAGTTCCTGATGCTGACTCTCATAGTCGGCCGGTGGCTGCTGCCCAAAGGAGACCTCACTAGAGACCAGCTCAGCCAACTCCTACTGGTCTATATAGGTAAGTAACATAAGAGGCATGTGGGTCACTCTTATAGAACAGTTCCTGATGCTGACTCTCATAGTGGGCCGGTGGCTGCTGCCCAAAGGAGACTTCACAAGGGACCAGCTCAGCCAACTGCTACTAGTCTATACAACGTGTTGTTTTGCATCCTCGTCAAATTCAAGGAAGTAACTATGCTAATGATTCTCGACCCGAATCAATAAGAAAATGGATGGGTATTTTTTTTTTCTTATTTACGGATATCGGTAACTGTGAATCACTCCTGTTTTAAATGCGGATCCCCGTCTGATCCTCGCCTACACACATACAAAAAATCTCAAACGTTTATTCGATAATAAACAAATAAATTAAATAAATAAATAATTTCTTATTTACGAAAACACGACAAAATCAGTAGGTATCGAATCGATCAGAGCAGGCGTTGATTGGTTTGGTTAATTTGGCTACTAAGAAAGTGCCAAAGTAAGGACATATGGGTATTAAAACAAAGCTTATATAGTCTAGTTTAATTATAAATAGGTTTTATTGATACGAATTACAATTCTAAGTGGAAAAACTTTCATTCTTATTGGAGAAACTGAAATTGAACGCAAATTCTCAAGTTTTTTTTTTTTTAATACTTATATCTAGTTGTCGTAATTAGTTTTAACGTAGTTAGATTCTGTATATTTTCAGCTATACACACGTATTTTTTGTTTTGGTGTAGCTGCAGTAGTTTACGAGAAAACAAGCTTTAAATGGGAAGTGGCGCGGGGGTCTTGCGCAGCAAAAACTTCCGAGTGCGCGCGGGCATGTGAGCGGGGTAGCCATGGTGACCTTGGACATTTGGTTTTGGGCTACCTTAATAGCGTGGGCAACAAGTGGTTAAGGGGGTTATTCAGAAATACTGACAGATTTAACTACAAAAAAAAGCAGTGCTTATTAATAGTTAACTAGGTGCCGTAATTTTAATTGATTATACAGGGTTATTGGTAAAACACCAACAACCTCTTAAGAGGTCGTTGTACTCATCATTATGAACAACATTTACTCTAGGGGATCAAAACTGACATCGCGAAAAAAAAACAGTAAAAGTTGTTCATAATGATGAGTAGAATTTACAAATAACCTTGTATATGTCTTTTGTGACAACTTCCTGAATTTCGACGACGATGCAAAACAACATCTTGTATATAGTACCGAAAAAGAGGGGTGGTATAAGTTTGAAGTGTGTATCTATGTGTCTGTCTGTGGCATCATAGCTACTGAACGGATGAACCGATTTTTAAAAAATAAACCTTTGATGAGAATTGTCTAATATCTGTCTTTTGTCCTTTCACCCAGGTACAGCCGCAGATATAATAGAATTCTTCGACTCCTTCAAAGATGAGAAGGTAGCCACAGAGAAGGTTCTAGTCCTGCTAACCCTGGCCATCTGGTCGTGGTCTTTGATGCAGTTCACGGTGGTCCTGACTGCTACTAAGAGCAGGAAGTCGAGGGGAACTGCTAATAGGTCCGACATGTATGTACTCTATGTTACACCTGCACGCGAAGCTCACGACACACTCGACGCACTGTTTTTTGTGAAGCGGTTTGGGGGGAGAAGGGAATGAAGAGTTTAGCTGAAAAAAAAAATTGGTTGTCTGTAAAGTCGGTTTACGGACGATAGTTTAACGTGACAACGTCATAACAAAACATTGATGAAATGATTGCATACTTTTATGAATAGCAAGGCGATCGTGCCTTTCCCTTGCTCGTGCAGCGCTCTCGCTCCGATCGTAAAGTTACAATGAGCGTAACGCTACAAAGAGTCATCCTTTTTCGTGCCTACAGCCGGCGTTCATCGATTTATTATACGTTGTTACGTCAAAAAATAAATTTAAGGAAGAGAATTTTGGTCTACATGTTTATGAACAAAATTCTAGATTGTTAAAAGTGTCGTTAAGTGCCAGGGGCATTTAAGCTCATATTCGGGGCGAGATAAAAACCAAAATAAACAATAAAAAATAGAATAACTCCCTTTTCCATTCAGAACCGCCGAAATTTATGTACATGGTAATACTAACAGTATTATGTTCTATTAAAACAGACATTACTTCAACAATTACAGATTTATTCAATGTAACTAATTGTGTTCGTTTTGTATCTTTGGATTTTCAGGCAAAAACAGGGTATTTTTTACATTTATCATTCGAAAAAAATTCTTTATCACATCACAAAAACACACCCTGAATTATAAATTGTCTCATTTTTCACGCTTTCCAGCTTTTTGTGTACATTTCACTACGAATCTAGGAACAAATTAAATTGCCCCTAAATTTCGTGAATAAATTATTATTTATCCAACTTTAAACCCCATGTGTAACCAATTTAAATCGTAAAGAGTGAACATAGAAAAATAATAGTACCTAAAGTTTTTCAATTATTAACTAAAAAAACAGTCTAAGCTTGCATCTTTAAGAGGGGACTCTAGTCGGTATTTGAAAGTATTAGAAGGTATTTAAAGAAACTGTTGCCGTCGCGCTGCGGCCGCCCAAGCCCCCGTAAAGTGCGAAAGTGACAACTGCAGCTCAGGCTGATTTTACCTACAAAAATCTTGACCAAAAGACGTTCTGTATTCCGCTGTTTTCTTCTTCAAAACTAAACTGATCTTAATCATTCATATATCAATTATTTTTTTCTTTTTTGTTATAAACTTTTCTAATTGGATGATAGTCGTCTGAACATGGAGGTAAAAACGGTTTTTTTTTTCGGGTTTTTGCATTGTCATAATTCTTTTAGTGATTATGTTTTGAAAAAAAGAAAATGATAGGGGCATGTATTAATAAGACCTAGATTATTTGGAAAAAAATCATTGCTCTAGGCGCATTATCCACGAAAAAAACAGCGGAGTACGTTTGTATGGAGAAATACCGACTAGAGTCCCCTCCTAAGATGCAAGCTTAGACTGTTTTTTCTACAATTGACGACCACTACACCACCCCACTGTTAAAATAGGTTTCATTGGACGCACAATTTTTCTATGGAGGGGAAGTCCCAGGGTAGCCCGTGCAATATAAATCCCATGCAATGACTATTACATGAAAAAGTTATTCAATGGTATTAAATTCACTTAGCGGGTTGTACCTTTTGATAATTTTGATGATTATAATCAGGGACTCAAACTGTAACCGTAATAAGTGTTTTTAACACTGTTTTTTAAAACAGCTATAACAGAAAAACCATTTTAAATGTAACAGATACAATAATGTTACCGAATCAAACTGTAACCTTTTATATGTGTTAATGTGTGTAAGTAACTGAAATAATCAAATTATAACTTTAGTACGCTGCTCTTATTAACACTGTTAACAGTTTTATATCTGTTACAGATATGTTACGGTTGAAAACGAAATTAAAAGTGTTACATATTTGATTCTGTTACCAATTCAACATGTAACACTTATAATTCTGTAACCTTTATGAAGGTCTTTTTAAGTCCCTGATTATAACTCTGTAAGGGCATGTTTGCCGAATCATATTTAATCAATATACATCCAGAACCCGCAAATTACAAAAAAAACGTAAAACAAAAGTCATTTCGCAGGGCTCCCCTCGCGCTTGCACTTCAAGCAACCACCGCAATTTTAACAATTACCTAATTTAATATTCTTTCTTTCTTTCTTTTCTTTCCTACAGAAACAGTCGTGCGTGCTGCTGCTCCATAGAAGTCTGTGCTATAATAATGAATATAGCGCTTCAAGACGCGCCGTTCTTGGCGTTTAGGCTCCTCATCATCTGTCACTACAAGATTGTCAACTACATGAATATATTCTTCACGTGTAAGAATACTCTGGTAAGTTGTGTATTTATTTTGTCCTATCGGAAAAGTGGGAATAGGCACACTTTTCACCCAGAATCCCAGAATGACCACATCTGTTTAAAACCCTTAAGGAATTGGTCCGCACAAATAATTTGCTGGACCAATAGGGGACAAAAAGAAAAATAAAAAAATACGTGACCCTTTTTTAAAATGTTTTGTTTTAAAAAAGATCTCAGGCTCTGTTAATGATCCCAGATGTTTGACCACCGTTTTTCGACCAATAGGAATAAGACAAAAAAGGGACCAAGGAATAGAAAGTTTTTAACTGTTTTAACGCTGCAAGCAAGGATAGTCCTTACCGTGGTCCGATACCCAGTTAGTTGATAGTACATATTTGCTTTATTTACTAATAGGTACACCTTTGCTAAACACTTCGTGGATTACATACGTGATGTTTGTTGAAAGACATTCATCGTCTGTCTGCTTTTTTAGGGTTCCGTACCCAAAGGGTCAAACGGGACCCTATCACTGAGACTTCGCTGTCCGTCCGTCCGTCTGTCACCAGGCTGTATCTCATGAACCGTTATAGTTAGCGAGTTGAAATTTCTACAGATTGTGTATTTCTGTTGATGCTATAACAACAAATACAAAAAACAGAATAAAATAAATATTTAAGGAGGGCTCCCATACAAACAAGTGATTTTTTACGTTTTTATAAATAATGGTACGGAACCCTTCGTGCGCGAGTACCGCTTGCACTTGGGCGGTTTTTTTTTAAATATGTTGGCGTCGGCTTCTAGTATTACACAAGTTGTTTTTTTTATGGAGAATGGAGGAAGGGACACCGATGCGAAAGGTCAGCTGTTCAATACATTTGATCGTGTAGGTATTGCACCTTTGCGTGTTACAACACACAATGGTGCAACAGCTGGGTGGCTCAGAATAATGTACTAAACACCACCTTTATCATCCCGTATAAGAAGGTGACCCTTAAACCTTAGTATTTTTGGTATTTTAACCCTTTTTCTTACGTATGGGAAATCATCAAATGACCCCTCCCGCTCTGGGCGGAGCGGAAGGGAGTGTCAGACTTGTACTGACTAAAACCCATCCATGTTTCTTCTTAGCCCTTTGTGTTCCAGCCATTGCATCGGCCCTCTCCGACCCCTTACGATTTGCTGACATCTTCTTGAGGCGCGCGTGGAACACGGACGCTTCACGGAGATAGAATTTAACTCTCATCTTTTATGTTTTTGTGTGCCATCGAAGATATAGTAACCTTTGTGGCAACTATATCTTCGAGCCGTTTGGGGTTGAAACTCTGGGGCCGTAGGTCCGAGTGCTCACAGCCTTTTTAAGGAAATTTCTAAACGCCTAGTTGACGCTTCCCGTGACCCAAGGGCTGGGTTTTACCTTGGCCAGAGGCTAAGCATTGCCATTCAACGTGGCAACGCCGCCAGTCTCTTGGGCACGACGTTACCAGCTAACAGCGTTGAGGAGTTTTTTGACGCCCTTTTATAATTTGTTGTTATTTTAGTTTTAATTATCTAGTTTTAATTGTTTTATTTTTATTAATTCATTTAGATTTAGAAATAAAATTTAATTTTAGTTGTTAGAATAAATAAATAATGTAGAGACCTTTTGTCTGCCAGGTAATCCTGCTCCAAATATACAGGCTGTACGTCTTACACCTCGAGACTGTCGACGAAGGAAACGGCGGTTCCGTCTACAGGAAGAAGACAAAACATAGGAACCCTGACAGGAAAGACAAGGACAAGAAACATAGGTAAGCGAGAGATGGAGAGAGGAGTAGTAGTAGAGGAGTTAGTAAAGGTGCTCGCCAGTGGAAGTCCACACGGCAAGTCATAAAGTTATACAATTCGAGTATAGTTAAATTTACCTTGGTTTGTATCGATTTCTGACATAAGGGACTCCCAAACTATTGCAGTTTTCAAGAGAAGAGTGAAAGAACATTATCTTTCCATTCCGTCATAGTTGCATAGATATTTATTTTTATACAAGGTGTTGTTTTGCAACCTCGTCAAATTCTAGGAGGTAACTATGCTAATGATTCTCGACCCGAATCAATAATAAAATGAGTAGGTAATTTTCTTTTTTTTATTTATTTACTGAAATCGGTAACTGTGAACCATCCGTGTTTTAAACACGGGCCGTCTGATCCCCGCTTTATAACGTCGCTTATACACAAACAAAAAACCTCAAACGTTTTTTCGATAATTTCATAATCCCTACACCACGTTAAGGGGGTTATTCTGAAATATTGACAAATTTAAACAACAAAAAAACGCAGTGTTTTTTAATAATTTACTAGGTACCGTAATTTATATTGATTATTTATGTCTTTTGTGACAACATCCTGAATTTTGACGAGGATGCAAAACAACACCTTGTATTTTGTAAGTTCTTATATTGTATTTTTTGCTATAGGTTTTATGTATTCCATTCTCTCTTCTTGTTTTACACACTTTGTTTACATCTCTTTTTTATTACCTATCTCCTTTCGCAGGTATGCTTGAAAAGATTTCTTTAGCAAAAAGCGTAAACTTTGTACCTATTTTCTTTTCCTTTCTTCTTCTCTGTATTTATTGTGAACTGTGAACATAAATTTAAAAAAAAAAACCCGTACCATGAGATATCCGCATATACGTTCTCTCTCGAGGGCATCGGACATCTATTGAGGATTTCCAAATCGTGAAACAAAGGAGTCTTAACAATACTTTACACGCACTACCTTACTAGGCGTCCCTTCTCTTTACGTTAGTGAAAACGGGCGATAGCCTTTACAATATTAATCTTTGAATGTGATTTCGCAGTAAACACAAATCGAAGAAACACAAGAGAAAACACGAGATCGGTGAGACTTCTATCTCGGTGATCAGCGATCGGAGACACGACCGGGGAGAAGGAGGTCGGATCAGGTCAGTACAACTACACCTCACTCCCCCTGAGGACATGAGGAGCCCCCAGATGCGGGCCGGCAGCAGCCAGGGATCGTGGAAGACTACGACACTAGTACGGCACTAGTTCCTATGATCCCCGATGTAAGACTAGGAAGTAACTAAAAACCACCCCGGGGTGGTTTATAATTAGTTAGAGTATGACAGACCCCTCCGCTCGCTCCAGACATCGATGAGGATGTTTCACCCCAGAACATCCACATCTATACAAATAAATAAAATTTAAGTGTCTGTTTGTAATATTAACCTCTTTTTACTACATGCATATGAATGTTTTTATACGGTACATATACCAAAATAACATTTTTTTACAATTTTGTCTGTCTGTCTGTTTGTTCCGGCTAATCTCTGGAACGGCTGGACCGACTATGATTTTCCACTGGCAGATAGCTGATGTAATAAGGAGTAACTTAGGCTATTTCTATTTTAGAAACAATCTAAAATTATTATAAAATAATGAAACTTAATACGTATAAGCAGGAAACATAGGTCTAAAAAGTTCCTGAAGAAAATTTTCGAAATTTCAAAAAAAAAGATAATTGAAATATCTGCTTCTATACATAATTTATAATCTGTCTAATTTAGCTAAAACACTATTTTTCAAAAATGTTCGGAAATGCTTATGCGTATGAAGTTTCATCTCGGAAGTCTCATTTCGGAAAAAAAGGACTTGAAAGTTTGTATGTTTTGCAGTAAGGTATAATTTTGATAACTTCACGTGTAGGTCCCGCGAGGACGCACGGTGGGCTGAAATCGCGAAGTTGGGACTTAAGGATTTTTAAATATATATTTGCATTGTATATACTTATACCATACTTTTATGTTTTGGAACTTTTTTTTAAAGTAGGTTATTACCCTAAAATTTCAGAGATTTAATTTGTATGAATAAAACAAAGAATTCGATGCATGGTGCATATTATTAGGATTATTATTATTAGTTTGTTGTAAATATTTTGTGCAACTGCATTCCACACCACTCTTTCCACAACACCAAAACCGGTTTTCTTATCAGTAGACGAGTCGTCATTAGTGACGTGCGCCAATCAGAGGGCAGTAAATTTGCAGGTAAAAAATATTTGGGGTAGCAAGTTGAAAACAATGATATCAGTTCGTTGTAACCACCCTTTACATACGGACTACCCGCTCGTTACTTGATTTTTGTTAAAAGTTGATTTTCGAGAATTTTGTGAAAATGTTTAGTGATTTAGTTACTAATGTTGATATGTTTGTGAAATTGAAATCAAGTGGTAGTATTAAGGATCATAACTTTTTATACAGTGCTATCAAGTCAAAATTGTGTGATTTAAATCAAGATAATGATAATTTGCTAAAGGAATTCTGCGCAAAGTATTGTTATAATACTTATAAAAAATGGGAAAATGCTAAACGAAAAGAACATACATTTAGAAGTAAATACAGTGATTGGTTGGCATCGGAGATAGTTTGGCCTGAGTTTATGAAAGATTTTGCAAAAAACGACGACGAACCAGTTCCTAGCACATCAACTACATCTCATGAAAAGGTGTCTGTTGGTACATCAACTCAAGTAAGTCCGAGAAAACCATTTACAGAATTAGGTCCTAAACAAAAAAAGAGACGTACGGAACTTACTACGCAAACTATTGCTTCAGAGGAGTTGTCACATGCCCATGTTTTTAACTTAAAAGCAGAAGGAAAGGAAGATGTTGCTGACATATTACAGCATCTGCTCAAGCATCCACAGGACGTGCAAAAAGTAAAAGATTGTCTTTTTGGAAATAAAAAGAAATCAGTATTCTCTCCAGATGAAGCTTTAGGCTTGTTTTTGTCTTTGAAATTGTCAAAATGGCAATATAATACGCTACGAAAAAGTATCGCAGAAGTAACTGGTACCAACGTATATCCCTCTTACTACGCACTGCAAAATGAAAAAATTAAATGTTATCCACCTAAAACTGCTATTGTAGTAACAGATAAAACGGCTATGATAGAATTGCAGGCACTATTGGATATTACTGTGAAGAGAATTATAATGTCAAACGAAATTAGTGAAACTTGTAAAGATTTGACACTGATTAGTAAATGGGGATTTGACGGAGCTTCGAATCAAGCCAATTATAAGCAGAAAGTTGGAAGAGAAAATGAAGAAGATGAGGACTTTGACGATTCTAGCGTATTTATGGGTAGTTTGATTCCTATCAAATTAGTGTCTGGTGACAGAGTTATATGGGAAAATGATTCCCCAAATTCCTCATTATGGTGTCGTCCGCTGTTTTTTAAATTCATGAAGGAAAACAAATTCAGCATTTTGCAAGAAAAAAATGCGATTGAGGCAGAGATTAACAATTTAGTTAAGACAGTGGTTGATGATTTGACCATCTCGCACAACCTAATACTAACCATGATAGATGGTAAAGCGACTGCAGTTCTTTGCGATACATCAACACAAAGATGTGACATATGTAAAGCTACTCCAAAGGAAATGAATGATTTGTCCTTGGTTTTGGCAAAAGAAATTGATGTCGATTTATATAAATATGGTTTATCGTCGTTACACATCTGGATACGATTCATGGAATGCATTCTTCATATAGCGTACAGATTAGATTTGAAGACATGGATGGTGAAAGGTGACAGTAAAGCTATTATGGAGAGCAAAAAGAGAAATATTCAGGAAGCATTTAAATCCGAAACAGGACTTTTAATTGATGTTGTGAAACAGGGTCATGGTACAACAAATGATGGGAATACTGCGAGGAGATTTTTCGAAAACCCCGATATTGCAGCTTCGATCACAGGAGTAAATGAAGAATTAATAAAAAGATTTAAAACTATATTAGAAGCAATTTCGTCGGGTCACCGTATTGATATATTGAAGTTTAAAGATTATACCGAAACCACCATGGAACTATACATTGAATTATATAATTGGTTTTACATGCCTGCAAGTGTTCACAAAGTTTTAGCTCACGGAGCAGCTATTATTGAAAGCTTGGGTATAGTGCCCATTGGAAAATTATCCGAAGAAGCAGCTGAAGCACGCAACAAAGATTTTCGGAGATATCGTGCTCATAATTCGAGGAAATTCTGTAGAAAAGCTACTAATGAAGATATTTTGAACAATTTGTTAATCAGCTCTGATCCACATATTTCAAAGATACGACACAAACTGGTGCGAAAACACAAAGCCTTTTCAGAAGAAGCAACAGCTTTGTTGATCGTTAAGGATACATTTGTTGACGATGATGATCAAGAAAATTTAGGGGTTTTAACTGAAGACCCGTTATTGTCAGAGCATGGTGTTGAGCATGGTGCAGGCCCCTCCTAAAAATATTGGTAAATGATTTGAATTTTGAATTTGTCTTTGTAAGTCTCACACATACAGAACACAGATTTGTAGTCGTGGATTAGGCCTATTGGGGAGACCACTGATAAAAAAAACGCGCCTAGTTCTCTACCTCTGGGGTGGTGTGGAATAGAGAATACAATAATTATCACTGCTAAGTATTCTAAGATTTAGGTGACTTTTAAGATATTTTCGTTCAAAAAAATCTAAAAAAGTCTAACTACCTACTAAGTCACAGTAAACTACAGTAGACGATTAGATGCAAATAAATTGTACTATTAAAATACTTATCCAACAATTGGAAGAAATTTGAGATTTTGTAGACTTAAATGCGATTTTAATAAGAAAAAAAATTAAAAAAAAAATTCTCCTAAATCGCAGCAAAGCGCAGTAGCTGACTAGTTGTAAAAATAAGCTAATAAATAGTACTATTTTAATATATACATCGCAGTTGGAGATGTTTTCAGATTTTTGAGATTCTTTAGATTTTATGATTTTTTCTATACAAAAAAATATTTAAAAAATTGTAGTACTAAAAATAATGCGTAAAATAAAAAGTCATAGAACAATAATTTACTGTATTAGATAGTAGAACAAATTTGCATCATTAATCAGTAAAAATAAGATGACTTTTTTTTTAATGTCCTAAGTCCACTACGTATATAAATCAACCCACCGTGGGACGGTGTAGCTGCGTAGCTGATAACTTAAGCAGCGGCTACGACGTAGCACTCGTAGAGTCTCGTAGCAAGAGTGAGAAAGTTGTTCCGATTTTAACTGAATAGTTTTGAATAGTTTGTTGTAAATAATGAAGAAAAAATACTGTGATCCACGGTCAAACAGTTACCACGAGTTCAGTAAATCATTCCAAATATACAAGATTTCCACATAGTTTACCGGTAATTTAAAAAAATAAATCTGCTGTGTCATACAAAAATGCGATACCTACAAGTTCAAAAGGTATGGAACAAGAATTTTTCCTGGATCGTGGGTGCGTTTACAAACATTGAAACTCACATACACAAACAGCCAGACCCGGAACAACTATCTGTAGGCCATACAAATATTTGTTCCGTGCGGGGATCGAACCCGTGACACGCAGCGCAGCAGTCGATCGCTCAGCCATTGCGCTAACCGTGTTGTTTTTGTTCTTTAACATACCTGGGAAGTAGGAACCCTTTAGCTACGGAGATATTGGAAGTCAAAGCTCAAACTTTTTTTTTTTAATGAAAGTTTTGGTAGTAATCACTTTAGGTTTCACGTTGTACACCAGAAGTTAAAATAACTCTTTTTAAGGCTTTTTTTCAGTCGTTGTACACGTGCTCCCTGTGGGTTCGATATACGCAGAGGGCATACAACGCCCTCAGAGTTCAGTACAACAATACTTTCAGGATGTTGTTGGGGCTCCCACGTTACTGTAGCGCTTCAGGAATGTTTGCGGAAGCACGTACTGACGGTTTCAGTACCGTCTTACGTAAGAAGATTGCCTCTATGATGCGCAGGGTGCGTGGGAGCTGCAATGACATTCTGAAGGTCATTAGTGAAAAGCCGTGCTGCACCATTATGGCGCATTGGGTACGTGTACATGTACAGGTACCCGGTGCGTCAGGTGAGTGCAGCAGATATATGAATTAAAATCTTTTATTTCGTTTGTTACTAACATAGTTTATAAGTACTGTGGATTACTAACATCATTTATGGATCAAGGTCTGAAATAAAGTTTTTTTATTTTTTTTTACTTTAAATATCTCCACGACCACCGTACTATTCAATACATACATCAGCACTATGTTTTAAATGCGTTACATTGATTCCTACCATAAAAGTTTTTTCACACCAGAACAAAAAATCGTTTCCCAGCAAAATTTTTTGCGTCATTCATTCGTCGCCACATGGACATTTTGGAGGGTTTTGCCATAATCGCCACGCTTGGCAGGCGGGTTGGCGATCGCAGTACGGTTGTCACAAAAGCACAAAGAACGCTGCTGCCCATTCTCTGGCAAATCCCTTAGTCGGCTCTTACGACACCCACGGGAAGATATGGGATGGTGCTATTCTTTACGTCCGACACCATACAGAACATTTTTTGCGTAACTTGTACAGAATGCTTGGTTAACGACTTCGGGTCCGTTTACAAACACCTTGCATTATTATTATCACACAACTGGTTACTGGGTAACACGATACATGTAAAGAATTTCTAGAAAAAAAAGTAGGTAGCTTATAGATTATGGTTACTGAGCTCTACAAAATATTTCGTGTAGCTGCGTTTTTTTTTATTTTTAAGTTTATAGTATTTATTGTTTAAAAATGTCGAATAGATACGAATCCTTAAATCGTAAGCGTTATTATTACCTAGACATTCTTTTATTAATATTTTAATAAATTTATTTTTCGTATTAAAATTCACGTTTAACATGTTCAAATATTTGTATGCCATTCTATGGAAAAACATGTACCTAAGTTCACAACCCTATTTATAAGACCTAAATGTACCATGTTTTTACACAAATAAAAATGATTATATTCTTTTCTACCCCTTGGTAAGACTGGTTGCCATACTTTCGAACGTCGGACTACTCGTAACGACTGTGATAGATCTACAAATGATAACCGAGACCAACAGCTTGATGTGCTTTCCGAGTCACGGAGGAGTCTCGATAAGTAATGAACCCATCCACGTACCGACCTCGGCAAGCGTTGCTTAACTTTGAAGATCAAACCTTTCTGCTGTTCTGTCGCGACGGCGCAGGTCTGCCCTCTCCGACCCTCGCTCGAGCGACCCCGCGATGCTGTGCCAGTAGTTTTAAATCAGCCCCAAAATAATAATATCATTCAGATCCAGCCTGTCTCCATGCTGTCCTCCCCCAGCAACGCCCTAAGCCGGAGCTCGTAGCCCACGGGAGGTGCCCTTAGCGTGTAGTCGCTTAGTTTGTAAGTAGTTTTTATGCCCTGGCTGGAGGCACCCACAGGATAGTCCGGTTAAACAGACAACCAACTCCTAGGTTGAACTGCGAGATGCCATTAAAAAAAAAAAACCTTGCTGCTGATATTAAGCCGCGAGCCAACAATTGTTTTTCTCTACCATAGACAAGCATAAAAACTCTTTACTAAAACTAAAAGACGATAAAGTATTTATGGTGACTCAGAGTTCCAACATTCCCTGTCGACCCGCACAAAAGGTTGACCCCACGACTATTGGCTTGGATTAGCCGTGTCTATACTATATGTATACCGTGGCTATGCTCGTCTATGCTAGGTATAGTGCTGTGGGGTCGTGAGGGACAGACGGTCATCACCTTGACATAAACCCGTTCAAATCAACCTTCGCTAGTGATGGGGTAAAGTATCGATGAACCAGGTATCGATAAACCAACTTTGTTTACTTTTGTTTTTTTTTGGGTCGTGTGTAAGTATTATTTACCCGACGGGTAATATCCACATGGGTCGGTCGGTCACGGTTAAGGTACGCTTTCTGAAGTCGATCTATGGAAGAGTGACCATCCATTGCATATAGGACCCCGTCATCATTAGCCTACAGTAGTAAAAGTCCCTTTGTGCATAATGGCCTTGTTCTGTTCTGTCTCTTGCTGATATGGAGGCAATTGGAGTATGTTTTTCCTACTCCTCCGCTGTTCTTTTCTGATTTCATTCGTTGCGAGATATAAGTCAGTTTTATTGTTTCTCTGATACTTTGTTCTTCATTGTCTTTCTCTTGTTTCTGGTGGTTGCCCTTGTTAATTCTGGTTTTCAGGAGTTCCAGTGGGAATAATAGTGTGGTGGGTTTGTCCCATAAAAAAAGCCTACAGTAGTCGACTGCTTCACATTAACCTTTCGAATTGCACGCCACTTAGCTCGAATCTCGATTTTTGGCCATTCTCATCCAACTACTACCAGCCACCCTGCGAAGATCGTCGCTCCACCAAGCTTGCGGTCGGCACATTTTAGACTTGCCGATTCAATCAAGTATCCACTCTGTGCCTCGGAAAAACACGTTAAGCCATTTCTGTAGGTGGTGTAAATTTTGGTCAATCGTTAGGGATAGTCGAAGCTGATATTTTTCATCCCACCATCTCCTTTTTTCTTAACCTGCTCTGTCCCACTCCTGGGCAAAGGCCTACCTCTACTCTTTCTCCGCGCGTCATCCTTCCAATTATGACAACCAGTCCAGTTCGTCCCGCCATCTCCTTTGTCCCACCATCTTATCTTAGCTTGGGAAAACCGATTATAATGTACCTTGTTATTAAAAATACATATTGGTGTGTGCGGTAAAGTATTTAGTGTATTTTATCTAGCAGACGCAAATTCGCTGTGTCTAATCTTGCTGGTAAAATTATCGATAGCACCATTCAAAATCGAATCAAATTCTATGAACTATCGATACTTTTCAACTTTTGAATCAACCCCTCACTAGCAGGGTGCGGCAAACGATGGGGTTGGTATCAGCCGACATAGCTATACCCATCTGTTTGTATACCTACACAGGCTATTATATATACGTTTATATACCTCTTTGTTTAGGTTAATTTACACCTTTTCAACGCCAGTGATTGAGTGTTTGGCTATTAGGGAATTTGGGGATTACCTAATACCTAAGTAATTTAGTATACCCTAACTTATGAGCTCTAGTCTCTAGTTGGTACTTGGGTCTAATTATTTAGCATAGTGATCATCATTGTATGAGGATCTCGGGTCTTAATACAGTCGCTCGGGTCGATCTTTAGGTTAAGCCACATTTACCTAGGTTGGTCTGTGGATGGGTGACCACCTATAAAATAGGCACAGAGTTTCCTCCGTGCCTCGGAAAGCACGTTAAGCTGTTTGTGCCAGCTGTAATTTGTAGATCTTTGACATAGATTACAGGTAGTCAGTGGCTCGAAAGTCTGACAACCAGTCTTACTAAGGGGTATCGTACTTATTACCTGGTACTAATTGGGTTGTAAAGGTCAGATAGGCAGTCGTTCCATGTAAAATCAGCATCCGGTTAGACTGGAAGCCGACCCCAAGATAGATTGACTAGGCAGATGAATTATTAGTTACTGACGATTAATTTATATGTTCAAAGGGGGGGTTCAGAAAGATGTACTGAATAGTTCGTAACCGTTTTAGCGTCAGTCTTCCTTTAACCCTATACCCCTAGATATCTACTGAAACATCTCGTTTTGTTTCAGAGCAATCATCCTGACGAATTCGGACGAAATCAAAGAACTGGAGTTGTCAAAGTTATTCAAAGACCAAATATCTACTGAGAATGAAAAGAAGAAGGGGTGAGTGACCTTTATCAAAGGTAGCGTTTCGTAGTACCTACACGATAGCACAACACCTTCGAGGAAATGCAGGTTGTATAAGACATACACGGGCACTTAAATCTAGGCCCAACAAGATATCATTTATGGTTGTCTTTCGTTTTCGAGGGCAAACGAAAGAACGAATTTTCTGTTTGATGTTTGTATTGTCATTGTTTATATGAGAATTTCTGTACAAACATGTTTGACCCACGACCAATGGTCTACATTGGCTCTGGATCGAATATACTGGTAATCATGGGCCTTTTGCCAAGCTGTGGGAAGACGCAGGCTAACATTATCAATGTCAGTGTCAGTTTGACAGTTAGTTCGAAAGGAAACATGAAAGTATCAATAAATTAACCTCTGGATCTGTGACATAAACCTAAAAAAACCCGTGATGTCGTGGAACCGCGTCCCAGCACACACAAAAAAAAAATGTTATTACGGGATTACGCGGGTCCACGTTCATACCAAAGGGTTAAAATCAAAGGTCATTCTTTAATTTTGTAACAGAATCAGCTCTATATAACATCAAAATTAGGTACATACGACAATCCCCTCAAACAATCGTCTTTATCTGGCAAGAAATGGGGCAACAAGCTCCCCACCACCCACTATACAGAAAAAAACTTATGATGTGTTATTGCGGGCAACAAGCAATAACACATCATAAGTTTTTTTCTGTATAGTTACGTCTTGAAGAACTGGATTCAAAGTGATACTTACGTAAGGAGGAATATTACCGTCCCAGCCGCCGCGGGAGACGCCCCGGGCGTCGGGGGGCAACCAGTGGCCCCCGGCCACCGTAGGTGCGGGCCTGTGGACGGTGAGTAATGGGCTAGCTCACCGTCCACAGGCCGTGCCGACGGCGCGTTCGTGTTCCACGTGCGCCTCAAGGAGATGTCAGCAAATCGGAAGGGGTCCGAAAGGGCCGATGCCTGCCAGGGCTGCGGGTTGTTCGAAAGAAATACCGTGGCCCTGGAACACAAAGGACTAAGAAGGAACATGGATGGGTTTTAGTCAGTCAAGTCTGACACTCCCTTCCGCTCCGCCCAGAGCGGGAGAAGTCAATTGATGATTTCCCATCCTAAAAAAAAAAGGAGGAACATTGCTACACTAATAAACAAGCAGCAATGTCTAAAACTGACTCGTTCGTCTAGTGGTCACAAACTCCTAGGTTTCATTCTGGGGTTGGGCAGTGTTATTCCGTTTTTCCTTCAGAAATATCTCAGTAGCAACCACGGAGTCTGGATTCGTGCCTGGTTGATGGCATTACTATCTCAGGTCCAGCTAAAAATCAGCGTCGGGCACTAGCTGCTCGGCAATTTGCTGAACTAGGCGTATTTGGCGCGGCCGTGAGACACACAATTATATATATTTTTTTCTATTTCTGTATGTTTTTAAGTTTTTTATTTTGTGTTGTGTGTACTTGTGGCATGTGCCAAATAAATATATATTTTTTTTTTTCAATAAGCTTCTTATGTAAGTATATATATATGTTTAAGTCCCTTATAATAGGGAGCCCTATTACATGGGACTTAAACATAACAAGTGCGACATGGGTGTAAGTACTGTTAGTGGAGTATTAAGAACACATCTGCTTAACCTTTCGAAAATTACAGGTGTGATATTAGTTAAGTTAGGTACTAAAGCAGTTTATCTACTGAATATATACACTTAATTTTAATAAAGTTGTTATTTTTATTATTTTTTTCTAATTTAGTTGTAAGTACTACATATTATATAACTTAGGTTATTAGTTTTTAAGTTCTTAGCTGGCATTAGGGTAAAACCTGTAATGTCGATTGTTGCTGTTATAAATAAATAAATTTATTATTCCAGGAGCAAGAAAAAGCAAAAATCGGAAAGCTCCGAAGAATCCATAAACAACGTTCATCACACTACGGACGACTCAGGTATTTGACATCATCGGGTGCGAAAGGACAGCCCCAAAAGAAGTCCTAGGCATAAAGATAAACACGACGACAGGCACAGAGACAAGAAAAGAAACAAAAAGAGATACGACTCTAGTGACAGTGACACTGACAGCTCGAGTTGAAGGCCGCAAGGTTTTGTACCTTTGCGTTAAATCTTATTGTCTCTGGTTGGAAAGAATTTGGATACTGGGCTTTTAGGATGTGAAAGTCTAACGGAAAATGGATCGTGTATAATAAATTGATTAATTAAGTAATTTCTAAGATGGAAACTGTTGTTATACTATCTGAAATATGTATTTATTGGTAAAATATTTGTATATTACGCTGTTTGCGACGGTAACCGGCGTTTGGTAGTTTTAAAATATTTATAAGGCAATGTGGTCTTTCTTGAGAGAATAGGAGTAAATATTATTAATATTTGTTTCACCTCGCGCTAAGTTAGTCACTAAAATTATATTATAGCAATACATAATCATATTAGGATGAATAAGACGTGTGGGTACAGTGAACCGCACATTTTTTGTTATAATTTAATTTTGTCATTGCCAGTCAGAGCACTAAGGGTGATATTTGTAGTGCACTGATGAGCGGTTGACTGTACGTCTATTTATATATATATATATATATATATTAGCTGTCTCGCGCAACTCGTCTGCGTCACATTTTCCCCGTTTTCACAATATTTTTCATTGCTGCTCCGCTCCTATACAGCGCCATCTATTGAATACTTACAAAATCCAGTCAACAGAAACCGCCATCTATTAGAATCGTGTGGAGCTAACAGATAATTTTGTTACTTTATTTGCAGTAAAATAATATTGCGACTATAAATTGAGATGTAAACTATCCTATCTTTCAAGTTGGGTCAAAACGCACACGGTGTGCAAATTTGATTAAAATCAGTTAAGTAGTTTAGGAGTCCATCCCGGACAAACAACGTTACGCGTAATTTACCTATATATATAGATTATTTTATATTACATGCATCAAATGGCAAGTTGTGTATAAATACGTAGATTTATTATCCTCGTTGGTCCAGTGGTCCCAAGCGCGACTGCAGAGCATAAGGTACAGGGTTCGATGCCCGGGTCGGCCAAAGTGTTATTGGGTTGTTCCATCAGGAATTTTCTCAGTACGCAACGGAGTCTGGATTTGTGCCCGTTTGATGGCAATAGGCTCGCCCCCTATTACATGAGACTTAAACATAATTTGCGAAATGTTGCTGTATCTACTATTAGGTACACCTCTGCTAAATTTTCAGAGATTATAATCGTTATTATAGTTACGAACAAATGCAGGTCAAGAAGGGATGACACCATAGTGAAGGTGCTTGTGCATAGCTCCCAATTTGATAAAGAACGGTCCAAGTAAAATATTTACCTACAAAATGTTGGGTGTAATCTCTTTTTAGCGTGTCGATGTCGTAGGCAATCTAAATTGTGTCGGCCCAGAACTGAGCCACTAGTTTGGCGCTCTCTGTGGCGTCCATCAGTTCCTGTAATGAGCAAACAGCAGGACACGCAGGACACGATACTAAATGTCGCATCGCAAGCATACTATCCTCCAAGTGTCAACCGGATCCAACTAAGTACCAGTGTTTTACATGAAGCGACTGCCTATCCGACCTCCACAACCCAGTAACTGGGTAATACGATACCCCTTTGTAAGACTGTATGTCAGACTTTCGGCTACTGACCACTCGTAACAACTGTCAAAGATCTACAAATGACAGCCGGGACCAACGGCTTAACGTGCTTTCTGAGGCACGGAGGAAACTCGGTATGTAATTATGGTCATATATCCACGGACCAACCTCGGCAAGCACGGCTTAACCTAAAGATGGACCCGTGCGGCTGTTATTATTTAGCCACGAGCTTCTCGAGCACTTAGTAAAGTGAGGGGATTATTACAGAATAAATGAAACGTTCTTGTATATGTAAAATGCACGATCAATTGGTTCGTACGCACAGCGACAAATCAAGCTATACAAAACCAATTCATGCTGATCTCTCATTGAACCGGAAATCTATACATAGCGAGGCCATGTTATACTGGAAATGCATAACTTGATGTGTCACTGTGTACAGTTACGAGCACCAAAATGTAAACACTAAACAACTTTTGAAAAAGATTATCTGCTACTGTTCTCATTAAAATTTAATTGCGAACATTGCATATTGGAACTCATATTATTATGAAACAGATCATATCCCAATGTTACAACAATCGTTATTTCTTGTGAAAATCGCTTATAAATTTATGAACGTGTATACATATTGGTAGTCATGACTCTACCTACAGTGTACACCATAGTAACTTTTCCTTGAGTTAATTAACCAACCTCCATGTTGGTGGATGAAACAGGGGCAAAGGTTACTAATAATCACGATAGAAGTAAGTGTATTATTGAAAGTTATGGATTTTGAAATGATGTAGTCATGCAAGTAAACATAAATTACATTCTAAAACGTCTTGTTGAGTGTAAGTTTTTATAACAATTTGTGTGTAGAATAGTAATATTTTTAAGATTTGCACAATGAAACAACTATGTATGTCATGTATTTTAATATTTTTGCGTAGATTTTGTAATAAAAATATCGTAGAAAAAAGTTTTTTTCCTTATTAATTATCCAATACAGTCCTTTCGCATCGCATTACTGTCAAAATCTCAATGATCCTTAGTTTCGTTTTTAGTTAAATCAACTATGAAAAAAGACTATGTCACTGTTGGGTCTCAAAGTCAAATAAAAGAAAAGAATTTAAATATACATGATTTAATATATTTACACCAAATTAAAATTAAAATATATAACTAAAATCAAAATTCTCGCCTTCCACACCACTGTCAGTTTTCCCGCTCAATTTCGGCGCCATATTTGTAATAGAGTGAGCGCCAGAAGTAAGCTCTTTCTGGAGTCAATGGCGCTACGTATTGAGGTTCTAATGTGATGGCCAGGTTGTGTGGATACGGTAACCATTCACCGTTTTCTGCTTCTGGGGTTGGGGATCTGAAAAAACTCAATTAGTTTAATACCTTTCATAATATTTTTATAAACAAGCCATTGCCTTGTGGCTCTAGCAGTTGCAAGCATGCCTGCAGAGATTGGGATCCTGTATGTGCCCGATCTCCATCCAAGCAGAGTTCAGGGTTATTCATTAGTTTCTTAGCATCCCGGACTCCGAACTGGTGTCGTAGTGGATTCTTTAGTAATAGGCCTCGTCATTTATTAATGAAATGGTACTGGCAGTATGGCAAAACGAAGACTGAGTTTACCACTTACCCATATTTAGCAAAATTAGTCCACATCATAGTCATGAAAGTCACAATTCTTGCATCATCTTCAGACATAGGCAACGGCAGTCGTTCCAGCTCAAATAAATAGAACAGCTCATCCATATTCGTAGTGGCCGGCAAACTGGTATTAGTCAATAACCTTCCCAAATTCCTATACCCCATATGATTGAAGATATACTGGTAAACATCTACATCAGAATTGTTCGTATACATCTCCACAAATAAAGACATAGGACCAACATAAGCGAAATCAGAATTCAAATTGATCAAACCACCAATTACATTTTCTTCCGAACTTATGTTAGCGAAGTAGGTGTCTTTCAAAATCTCTCTGATTTCATTTTTTTCTTTTTTGGACACGTTGAAACTTCTTTGGTCTAGTACGGTAAAATCTTCGTTCTTTATTCTATCCATTTGACTTGTTATTGTGTAGTAGTCTAGAGTAGAAGTTAGTCCTTCAACGGTATTTAGACCAAATATGGCTGGAGCTGCATTGAACATTTCTGAAGTCATGATATTAAAAGGAGTGTCGCATAAGAAAGGATCGTCGTCTAAATATTCTTCTACTGAAGGCAGAAATACAGATTTGCAGTTCATTTGGGTGCCAATAGCTTCTTCTAGCTTGTTAATTGGTACATCAGTATAAATATTTAATAATTCTTCAGGATCAAGAGTTTTTACTCCAAGAGACTTGGCTACTTGTGATGCAGTAGCTAGAGGGTTTGCATCGAACGATTTTGGAGTAAACAGACTTCCACTTTCAGAAATAATCCTCTTGAACAGCCCATTACAAGATTCGGAAAGAGTCAAATAAATAGCTGAAACTCCTCCACTTCCATGCCCAAAGACAGTCACATTATCTTCATCACCGCCAAAGTTTTTGATATTCTCCTGAATCCATCTTAAAGCTGCTCTAATGTCCTTTAATCCAGCATTCCCTGGAGCTTCCTTGATACCCAGATTCAGGAACCCAAGAGCATTTAGCCTGTAGTTAACAGATACAACGATAACCCCATGGCTGACTAAGTAGTTAGGGCCGTAGAAGACGGGGGAACTGCTCCCAACTCCAAAATCCCCACCATGTAAGAAGACCATGACTGGTAAGGTATCATTATAGGTGGTGGGCACGTAGATGTTCAGGACTAAACAGTCTTCGTTCTCGCTGGGGGCGGCAAGGGGGTCGTTTGTGGGGAATTGGGGGCATAGGACTAGGCGTTTGTCTGCGTTGAAGGTTCCTTTGTGTGATGGCGGTTCTTCGGGCGCCTGTAGAAGAATGTAAATGTTAAGATGTAGTTATGGGGTGAATTTGATATCTGCACTAATATTATAAAGAGGAGAGAGAGAGTTTGTAAGTTTAGATGTAGACGGATCTCCGAAACTATTAATCCCATTTTAGAAAATTATTTCACAGATAGAAAACTGCAGTATTTCAGAGTGACATAGGATTAATATTTTCTTAGACGTGGACGATGTTGCGAGCAGAAGCTAGTAAAATAAAGAAGTACACAACTTTTACATACATTTTAGACTTTAACATAGGTCATTTCTATTTGCGATTCATGATGCAAATACCATAGATCTATGATGCATACGGTCGTATGCTCGGCGAGCTATACAAAACCAGTTTATGCGGATCTCTCATGGTATTGGAAATCTATACAAAGCAAGGACATGTCAAAAATGCATTGCTTAATGTGTCGCCGTGTGTACACTTAAGGTATGATCATGAGAAACTTAGCGCAATACAACAAGAACACAATGCAACTATTCGTCTATTATCTCGTTATCTAAATGAACAATCAATCGTTCTTCCGTAGAGCAATTTATTTCATTTCTCAGAAGAAGCTGGCTGATACGCACGTACTCATGCAATTAAAAATATAAAAACTCACCTGATATCTATCTTTGATAACAGCATATTTAATTCCACAATATTCATAGTATAATTCATTCGAAGCTAAATGCCCCTTGACTTTTCCTTGCTTGGTATTTACCGTTTTCGTCTTGTCTATGCCCAAAACTTGGCTGAAACCGATAAGTAAAACAAAAAGGCTGAACGAGACTTGGCTGTAAGCCATTTCCTTTGCCCTTTCAATAAATAACTTAGAACTATATTTTAATTTAAAGATGGCACCTTTTATACAGCTGTTGTTGCATAATTTTTGTTATTGCAACGTTTATTTTCTTTGTAATTTTGATAGCATGGAGTAAGGTGTGAGCTGACAAAGGATACTTGGGGTTCTGCACCTTTTAAATTAAGTGGTTTCAAGCAAGGTTTGTAAGAACTAGAAAGGGATAGAAAAAAACGTCATTTTGAAATCAAGACACTTGTTATTTTGAATATATTAATGACTTGAATGAGGCAACCGACAAAACTGTCTAGATTGCTACGTACTGCAGGCGTAGTATGACACTGAGGAAACGAGTTTTGTCGACGGAAGAGTCCACAAACTGTCAGATAGACAATGACACTCTGTCATTATGTCGATTCTTCCGTTGACTTAACCCGTTTCCAGAGTTTTTGAGTCAACGATTCGGGAATAGGAATAGATTAATAACATTCTTGATTGCTTTCAACCTACCCTTTATCGAGATTGGGCGAGACACAGGGCATAATTCTGGCCCAAGATTTCTCTGGAATCTGTAGTACTAGCTGAAAGTCAGCATTTAGCGAAGGCTGAAATCTTTCTGTTGCTTATGCATCTATGTACTTGCAAACTCCATTATTTAGAAATCGTTAGTCTAGTGCTCTCAAACTGCTGAACATGGTCTCAGGTTCGACTCCCTGGTGTGAAATAGCGTGTTTCCATCAAGAATTTCTCAGTAGCAGCTCAAAGCCTGAATTTGCGCCCGGGTGATGGCAATAGGCTCGCCCCTACCTATAGACATTTTAGAAAATCTTAAGGAACTCTAAAAAGGTTAAGTTGAAATTAGTACGTGACTTATGAATGAGTTTTGTTATCAATACTCAAATCAATGCTTTTAATGAAATAATAGGTATTACATAATAATAATTATTATCAGTGTAGGTACATCGCGATAAATTATGAGTTATGTAATGATTGGACAATAATAAATTACGATAATACCTAATCTTATATGTAAAATTCTCGTGTCACAATCACAATGTTAGTTACCATACTCCTCCGAAACGGCTGAACCGATTTGTATGAAATTTTGTGTGCATATCGGGTAGGTCTGAGAATTGGCCAACATCTATTTTACATACCCACAAAAAAAGTCCCCGTTTCAAGTAGAAAATTAAGTTAGGGTGGTATTACACTTATCAATCAAATATCTTTCTCCAATGTACACGAACAGCGAACATACAAATGTAACCAACAGCTTCGAGTTACCACAGACTGTACATTGGAGAAAGATATTTGATAGTGTAATACCACCTTTATGAACGTACTAGATGTCCCGCGCAACTTCGTCTGCGTCAAATTTTCCCCGTTTTTGCAACATTTTTCATTGCTGCTCCGCTTCTCTTGGTTGTAGCGTGATGATATATAGCTTATAGCCTTGAACACTGAAAGATTTTTTTCAAATCGGACCAGCGTTTCCTGAGATTAGCCCGTTTAAGCAAACAAATAAGCAAACTCTTCAGCTTTATTATTAGTTTATATTATTATAGATTGTAACCAAAGGAGCATGTTAAATTAGGATCGTAGCGTGTGTCTTTTAAGTGGTTTCTGCCTCCCCCATGGGAAAAAAGCTTGAGAATAAAGGCTCGTGCCAGCACCGGTCAAAGGTTACGAACTTACATAGATCTAAAAAGTTAAAAAAAAAAAGATTTTCGAAAAATAGTGTTACAGCTTAATTAGACCGATTATAAATTATCTATAGAAACAGAAAATCCATTTATGATTTTTTTTAAAAGACATTTCGAAAATGGTTTTTCAGTAATTTTTTAGACCTATGCATCCTACTTATGGGTATGAAGTTTCATTAATATCGGTTCAGTCATTTCGGAAAGTAAAGACTTGAAAGTATGTATCAAATGCCGTAAGGTGTAAACGCTCTTAAGCTACGCTTGCCGAGGTTCGTCCATGGATGGGTAACCACCTATAATATCGAGACTTCCATACTAAAAACCGCCTGAAAGTCTGGGGTACCTAGTGTTTATTTAACTAGGTTTTGGATTTCCGCTAGGCAGTCGCTTCATACACATGCCTAGGTCGGTCCGTGGATGGGTGACCACCCATTAGCTACCGAGTTTCCTCCGTGCCTCGGAAAGCACGTTAAGCCGTTGGTCGCGGATGTCATTTGTAAATCTTTGACAGTCGTTACAGGTAGTCAGTGGCCCGAAAGTCTGACAACCAGTCTTACCAAAGAGTTTCGTATTACCCATTCATGTGTGTGGGGGTCAGAAAAGCAGTAGCTCCATTTAAAAAAAAATTTGCTCCATTTAAAAAGGTCATCACCTCTTTTCTAGTTGATGAAGGAATACCAATAAACTTTTACGGATCTGGTCGATTCGAAATTTGAAATTTTGTCACTTGTCACCATGGGGATCGCCAAGTGGGGGGTGGGCGCACACCCCCATCCCCATAAAAGCTTGGGATTTAAAAAAAATATAACTCTCCTGTTTTTCCTTAATTAGCGAGAAGATGCGCAACACCGACAAAAGTGGAAGGAATGGGAGGAGACCTATGCCCAGGACTGGGACAGTCAAGGCTAAGAAAAATAATATAAGTTTAAAAAGCGTGAAAAAAATTAAATTTAAATTTAAAAAAGACCCTGGCAGAAAAGAACCTCTATAATTCCAAAAATAAATTAATCCAAGCGTCGTAGCGTCGGGGGACCGATAAGTAGACCGCTTAACAAAAGCACAAAACAAAGCGGACCCCGACGCTACGACGTTGGTTAATTTATTTTTGGTTTTCAGGTTCTTCTCTGTCAGGGGATTTTAAATTTAATTTTTTTCACGCTTTTTAAACTTATATTATTTTTCTTAGCCTTCAAATCAAATCAAAATATTTTTATTTTACATAGGCCTAGAGGGGCACTTATAAAACGTCGGCAAAAAGGTGCTCGGTTCGGGTTGGTCGTTTCCTATGGAGAAGAACCGGCAAGAAACTCCATGGTTACTCTTTTGAAAACATTTGGTTTTACAATATTTCTGTTACAGCATTAGTACTAAAGTATGGGAGGACATCGTAGGCCTGACAATAAGTCGTTGCTTACTACGAAACGTAGAACGAAATAAAAAGTTACCAAGGATCTAGGAATCTATAAGGCCTACAATGTCCACACATTTACAAACAATCGGTAAATAAGAAAAAGAGTCTATACAACAACAAAAAATAAATAGAAAATATTACAAAATGACTAGATCAAATAAGTGACACAAATGTTGTCATCCGTGCTGTAACTATTCTAAACAAAAGGTGTAATGATTTAAAAACTATTGTAAAACATCTGATTAAAAAGAAAGGAAAAAGAAAAATAAGATTGAGAATAGTTAGAGACATCCACACATTTGTGCCGTTTATGAGCTACCAGGGAAGCCGCATGTGCGAAGGGGCTAAAGCCAAACTTCTCTATCTTCCCTTGACTGTCCCAGTCCTGGGCATAGGTCTCCTCCCATTCCTTCCACTTTTGTCGGTGTTGCGCATCTTCTCGCTAATTAAGGAAAAACAGGAAAGTTATATTTTTTTTAAATCCCAAGCTTTTATGGGGATGGGGGTGTGCGCCCACCCCCCACTTGGCGATCCCCATGGTGACAAGTGACAAGATTTCAAATTTCGAATCGACCAGATCCGTAAAATTTTATAGATAATTCCTTCATCAACTAGAAAAGAGGTGATGACCTTCAAACGGCTGAGCAGATTTCCTCGAAACATAGCTAAGGACACTCTCGAATTAAACACCTATCAAATGGAACGAATTTTATCAAAATCGGTTCAGCCGTTTAGGAGCTACGATGCCACAGTCAGACACACAGATACACACGTCAAACTTATAACACCCCTCTTTTTTAGTCAGGTGTTAAAAATACGGGTCTTCAGCTGCGTCTAGTTAGACTGGAAGGCGACAACATAGTTGGGAAAAGGAAAAGGCTAGGCAGATGACTAGAGTCGCTTCATGTAAAATTCCGGTATTTATATAACTAGCTGTATCCGGTTATACTGATAACCAGGCTGGAAGGCTAGGCAGATGCTTTTTTTTCAACTTTACCCCACACTAAGAATTCCTCCTTTAACGTGGATGTGGTTACAAACATTTAAACTCACATACACAAATAGCCAGACCTGGAACAACTATCTGTAGGCCATACAAATATTTATTCCGTGCGGGGATCGAACCCGTGACACGCAGCGCAGGAGTCCAAGGTATACCCTTCTATCTTTTTAAACATAACTTCGATGAATTTATTGTTTTGGGAATCAACTTTTACAAATTATTACAAAATCTTGGCATAGATTTTTCGTAAAAAACGCCCTGGCTACACAGTCGAAACGCACACAAAAAATATACCCAGTCGTAATATAAGTATCAAACTTAAATCGACAGATGTCGTTGACTTTTCTTAATCTGCGATAAGACAATACCACAAACAAAAACAAAGAAATTATTAATCCTTTCATGCACGTTTTCATTGTTTTGGATTTTATTGTTAGATTCTCACATGACTCATTTTAATGATGCACGTTTGAAAACCCGTTGAGCAATTAACGAAATCGTTGGAATTCGTAATATTTTTCAAATTATCAGTAATATAAAGAAAGTATTCGTTAAAATAATCTTTAAAAGTCTTTAAACGCAGCTAAGCGATTATTTTATTATAAGTTTTTGAAAATTACCTAAAAAAACAATATCACACAACCTAAGAAATAAAAATAAATTACAGCGAAGACAAGCTCGGACAAACTACGGCAAAAAAACCATATTGTTCGAAGGAGCACAGCTGTTTAACGACCTACCAAATGACGTAAAAGATTGTGAAAATATTAACAGATTTAAAATAAAACTGAGAAATTACGTTTATGAAATGTAATCATACCGCATATTAAATGTTAGCAATTACATACTTCCTGTATATTTGTTTTGTATAACTTCACCAACACGCATCGGAGGCAAAATGTATTTTTTAGATATAAACAATTACTTTGTATCTCATTATAAGTGAACCTATGTATTGTTCTTATGAGAATAAATTCTTTAAACCGAAAATTCATAACTTCTTTACAAACTTTAAAGTGAAAGTTGATCGATGTCAGTTTCAAAACGCACCCCAAACTTGCGTTTTGACGTCCAAATTAAAATTGTGGTTACATCGAATTTATGAAAATATTACCTAGAATACTCAAAAATTTACTAGTGTTAATTAATTTATAACCGAAATATACATCAATTAGCATAATATACAGATTACAGTGTAATATCAACTACAAAGTGTCAGTGAGATAGATCAGAACAAGTGTCTGCTTACGTGTTGAATTTGCAAAATCTATTAAAACTTCGTCTAATTATATTATGAAAGCTTGTTAAATCGGCACAGTTATGAATAAAAAACCTGTGAGAACCGGCCCGAGGATCAGAATAACGAGACCAGCGTTAAAAACACGAAAAACCGACGACCCAATTTCGATTTTTGACGATCGAAAATACATTTATTCGTGTCAGTATTGTCGCTTGAAATTTACTCAAAACAGTCAGTATTTTCGCCACATGACTTCAAATCACGAGAACCAGCAGAAAGCAGCGACTTTTGAGTGTAATGAATGTCAGATTGTTTTTAACAAGAAGAGCAACCTCGATCTTCATTGTCAAACTCATCACCAAATGAAAAGCAAGTCTAAATGCGAGAGTTGTGCGATTACATTCAAGTCCAGGTATTGTTTACGCCGTCATTTGAAGCTGAAGCAACTCTTACAAGAGAATTCTTGTTTTAAGTGTCAGAAAAAGTTTACAAGCAAGGAGGGTTTAGCAAAACATGTGAACAACAAACATACATTTAAAAACGTAACTTTTCAATGTGAAATGTGTTCTTTGAAGTTTAAAGCTGAAGAGTCTTTGAGGAGTCATCTAGCTAGGATTCATAAGAAGTTATGATTATTTAGGAAATTTCATTTAGTTTAGTTTTTTTTAGGTGTTTGGCTGGCATGAAAGATTCCATAAACAATTTTGAGTGTCGAGTCTATGTAAATAGTTTTTTTTAATTTATAATCATTTTGTTGTTTTTTAACATATTGTCAATCAATCATAACTAGCAGAAAATTAGGTTAATTTACAATGATTTTTTTAAATTTTGTGTTTATGTATGCTGGGCATAGCTATGTTTTTGGTCACAAATACTGCTATAGGTGCTGATAGACTAAAGCATTCACTTGTAACAAAACGTTGAGCATTTGCTGTTTTGAAATTTATCGAACTGAACAATGAACAGAGCCAAACATTGATACAAACATTTTCATGATCTTTCTAGCAAACTCTCCAGTCAATGTTTGTCAAAAAAATATTCTTCACGAAAAAGTCAGACTTAAGCTCGGCTCGACAAAAAGCTCAAAGCAAATTTACTGTCCTTTCACCAATGCTCTTGTTTGTTTTCCTGTAATGTAACATTCGCAAATTTACTCATTACAAGTGAATGCCCAAGTTTATCAGTGCCTTAAGAAAATCATTAACTGGTAACAGATAAATGTAAATGCTGTGTACAGTTGTGCAAAGATCTTTTGGTGCATTGTCAAAATGGGAAACAAAACTACATGGTAAAAAATTTAAAGAGAAAACTAGGGTAGGCCATGAAATTCAATTTTTTTTAAATCATTTGGAATTTACAGTTCAGTCTTGGGGTATAAATAGATTAAAAAATGGTTTGTGATGGTAACATGTATTATAATCATTGACTATTTAAAAGGGATAAAGGATAAAGTCTTTCAAAGGGATAAAATGAATTTAGGGTTGTATTGATAATTTTAGTGAGTATAACTCTGTGAAGCCTGAAGCCATATTTGTTACGGACGCAAATCATATTTATTTAACCTTTTGAACGCCATGGTCATATATACGTGACAAGCAAGCGCGTGCCCTGTACGCCAACGACACAAATATGTGACAAAAAATGTGGTGCACTGTAACACGAAATAAGCAATTTATATCGTTACTTTTGTGTGTGTTTATTTATTTATCTTTAAAATGTGATCTATATATCTTAAAAATTAAATATCTAGAAATAAGTTAACAATACTTTTGAAATCCCTTTTTTTATTTGCAAGTATTTGCAATGAATTTGTTGATTGGCGTGGAGGGCACTCGCATGCGCTTATGCTCTGGCGTTCAAAAGGTTAAAATACACGCTGAGACTGTCCTGCAACTAGCAAAAAAAAAATAAGATTTGCATTTCGCTGCCTACCCTGACGTTTCCCCCAAAATTTGTAACGCTGGATACATACTGTACATACTTAGCAAATATTTTATTTAACTTTATAGAAGTTTAAATGCGGATAAAATATTTCTGAATAGAATATGAGCTTTTAAGACTTGAAGTTGGTTAATAATGCTCAATAATTCGAAATATTAATATTTCATCCACATTTTAAATGTTGAGCTTCTATAAAAGTTGTCATTTGCAATCTTAATAGAGAATCAATGGTTATTACACAAAAAATAACTTTACTGCAAAAAGAACTGAATCTTTGATTTGTGCAAGGGATTAATACTATGCTAAACCAGTATGTGCCTTCTAACACTATTTTTAGTAATAATTATACAATTGCAATACAATGGGTCTACTGCCTCCAACAAATATCTCATCTATACACCGTGCGAGGGACACCAAGGCACAAACTGTTACTATATATTTAGTATAATATCTTACTGAACATATAAATGCTCAAACTGTATTTTTTTTATAATCTGCTGTTACATACATTTTGACCATGTAGGTACCATTGTAGAAAACAGCTGATTTAAAAAAAATACTGATGATAAATTTCTATTAATTTCAGTATGATGTACTGCATACGTTTGGTTAGATTAGCTGGGCTGTTTCCGCACTTAGCCTTTTTATTAGGCCATTGTACGTTTGAAAATCCCCTTGTTACTCCAACCATCCCAGGTCCTCCCAGAAAGCTAGCAGTTTTTTCAGGCTGCTGCAGGCTTCCGGGAGCGATGCCGGCGATTGAAGAGTCCGTGCTCGTTGATCTGCCACGTTTCTGCCCTCCATGAGCATGTGCTGTGGTGTTTCATCCGCCTCCATGCATCCTCTGCACAGAGGGCTGTCTGTCACACCTATGGTAAATAGGTGTTTGGGGGACTGTGGCTGTACTGTATATTGTATACTGTACTGTTTTAGCGTTCGTGGCCTTTCCAGCCTGTATTATGCCTTATGCCATAGTAAATAGGAAGAGAATTTTCCGTGTTGTTGTTGAATTAGTTTATGATCCTGGTTTGAGACCACTTGCCTTAGCTATAAGATATGACTAACTAGCTGTCCCGCGCAACTTTGTCTGCGTCACATTTTCCCCGTTTTCGCAATATTTTTCATTGCTGCTCCGCTCCTATACAGCACCATCTATTGAATACTTACTCAATCCAGTCATCAGATACCGCCATCTGTTAAAATCGTTTAGAGCTAACAGATAATTGTGACTTAATTTGGAGTAAAATAATATTGCGACTATAAATTGAGATGAAGCTATCCTATCTTTCAAGTTGGATCAAACTGCACACGGTGTGCAAATTTAATTAAAATCGGTTAAGTAGTTTAGGAGTCTATCCCCGACAAACAACGTGACACGTAATTTTTATATATATAGATAAAATCTGTGGGTAGTTTTCTCAGGGGAGAAACAATTGGTGTAAGCACGGGCTTACCCCATTTGGGGATTATATACTTAGGTTGTGAATACAGTTGCTTATAGAATTATTAGATAGGTTAGGGAAGGAAATTTCGAAACGCCTAGATGCTTCCCGTGACCCAAGGGCTGGCTTTTATTTTGGCCAGAGGCCAAGTATTGCAATACAACGTGACAATGCTGCCAGTCTCTTAGGCACATTACGAGCTGACAGCGTTGAGGAGGAGTTCTTTGACGCTCTTTTATAGTTTATTTTTATTTTATTTACTTAAATTATTAGTTTGATAGGTTAGAATTTACTTTATTGTACACCAAAAACTTTTGACATAGGTATTTCAAAAGATTCTTTATTCTGTGGGGGGTGTGGGTATTCTGGGGGCTTAAAATGGTCAGATTAGCAGAATCATAATAGGATAGTAATATTAATTATTACGTGTACAATTCGTAAAATCGTCACAAAGTTAAACAATTAATAATATTAACTGCATCTGTGCCATTTTAAGAATTCTAATTTGATTCATATTATTTTCCTATAATGATTCTGCTAAAGCGGTTATTTTAGTTACCCTGATCACTGATAACAATATCTTCAGAGAAACTGAATGGATTTGTAATTAATAGAATCGTGCCTGCTTGATGGCAGTCCAAACCGTCTATTACATGGGATTTAAATTTAACTGGACAATTGAGAGTGTACTATGACATTACGTAAACAGTGATGTTAAATTAATGTTAATAGAAAATTTTGTTTTCTTAGCAATAATTAGTCTGTTCTGTATGGTGTCGGACGTAAAGAATAGCACCATCCCTTAACTTCCCGTGGGTGTCATTACTTTTTCGTATGGGAGATGGGAGCCCCTTTAAATATTTATTTTATTCGGTTTTTAGTATTTGTTGTTATAGCGGCAACAGAAATACATAATCTGTAGACATTTCAACTGGCTAACTACCACGGTTCATGAGATACAGCCTGGTGACAGAGGGACGGACAGCGAAGTCTCAGTAATAGAGTCCTGTTTGACTCTTTGGGTACGGAATCCTAAAAATTACCTATGAAATATTTTCATGTGGGGTTTAGAATGATCTCCTGAAGAATGTGGTAACAGTTTGTGTGTTGATCAATAAGTCTTTCACCTTAAATTTTTAATAATCCCTTGCACAAGTAAAAGAATTATTATACAACAATAATAGTTTAATATTACTCCGTCATTCTCATTCACAAAATACTTAGTTAATATTTTTTTGTTTGTTTTAATTTTAAGTTTAATTGTGTAAATATTAACTTTAATAGTTTTTATATTTATTTTCGTACTTAAGTTTAATCTTTAAATACTGCTTTACTTATGTTAAATCTAAGTTATTTTCTAGGATAACCTAATTTAAACTAACCCAGCTTTATCGCACTGTTTTGTAAATATTTTATTTTTTTATTTTTATTGTTGAAATGCAAGATAATTTTACCAGGACATCGAGATAGGAAATGATGTATTTTATTATTTCCAATTCATTTCAATAACATTTTAAAATTTTGATTATGCGTCATATCAAGCTATATATGCATTTCCAGTGTAATATGACCTCGCTTTGTATAAATTTCCTGTACAATAAGAGATCTGTTCATATTTGTCGTGCGTACCCATAGCAACTAAGACATTCAATTATTTAATAGCAGTACAAGACGAAGAAAATCGTAATCTTGTTGAAAATATTAATGTGGAACTAGTGATAACAAAATCAAGAATAGTTCCATTATTTTCAAATTCCGAACTAGTGAACTAGTTTCTGATAGAACTAGTGATTTTAAAAAAAACATCAGTTATTCCATTATGGAACTGCTAATGGTAAAACGAAGGACAAATACTTTTGTCTAGTGTCCTATGCCTGATTGTCAGGATAAGTAGCATTTGTGTCAAAATCGAAAATGTTCGTTTAAAAATTTTTGTATGAAAATATTCCCAATTTCAGGCTCTTAAAGTTTCATAAATCTCTTTGTATAGCATAACAATCACTCTAACGTATGTGACTGATTGATGAAATGTAATTTATCTTGCATTGTCTTCTATTAATACCTGTTTGTCAGAAGTTTTCACATGGTGGATATTTGATACAGGGCAGTAAAAGCAAGACTCATTGATAGGCTACAGGAAAGCTGGTATTGTCACGGTATAAGCTACAGCTCCTTACTATCCTGTCTCAAAAAAACAGCCTATAAGCAAGGTGGAAAGAACATCTACGCTAATCAGTTACCGCGTTACCGTTGCTGATTCCCGAATGGTATACGGGAATTTAAAAAAAAAATTGCTGTTCCATACATTTGACATTGTAGGTACTGCACTTATGTAAGAAACAGCTGTTTTTTTTTTTAATTACCGTTTGAAACCCTTTTCAAAATGAAATACTGAATACGTGCTAAACATTTTAGCGTCGGTGTTCTTCCATCTTGTATATTTACTACATTGTAAACTACACTTTTGTGGTCACACTGTCATGTTTTGTAACAGATCTTTTTTTTTTTTTTATTTGTGTTGAGGTTAGAACCAAAAAGTTTTCGTACTTTTTATATCTTATGAATTAATTGTTTACTGTACTGCCTCATAATTGTCTAAAAGGTAAAAATTGTCTATTTTGCTTCCTCAGCCCATTAAAAATATACATGCAATAAAAATATGACGAAGAAAATATGTTTTTGTAAACCAAACAAGACTAAAAAACTTAATGAATTGTGGTAACCTGCAGTAAAAATGGCACATAGTTTTGGAAATACTTTAAGATTTATAGAGCTTTTTGTTTTTCAAGATCGCCCATAGGTAAATCATTGCAATAAGCCTTGATTTGAACTTCAAACTTACTGGTATTAGCTCCTAATACAGGGTAGAAGGGACACTGGCACTAACACGGTATCAAAGTATTCAGTACATAATTCTGACCCTCCCCACATAGAAATATAGAACTTGATCATGGGTCAAAAAAAAAAAATGCTGAGTCATATATTTTGACCGTGTAGGTATTTCAGTTTGTTTTGTAACAGCTGTTTTTGTTTTTAATAGCAGACGAAAAATGTCTTTCTGTGGGGTTCAGAATGCAAACGTTGTAACCATTTAAGAGCGTTTACACCTTTCGACATTTCATACAAAATTCAAGTCCTTATTTTCCGAAATGACAGAATCGATTTTAATGAAACTTCATACGCATAACCAGGATATATGGGTCTAAAAAGTTACTAGAAAACATTTTCGAAAAATAGTGCTACAGCTAAATTAAACCGATTTTAAATTATCTATAGAAACAGAAATTTCCAATTATCTCTTTTTTTAAAAGACATTTCGAAATCATTGTAGAGTAAATTTTTAGACCTATGTATCCTGTTTATGCGTATTAAGTTTCATTAAAAGCGGTTCAGTCATTTCGGAGAACAAGGACTTGAAAGTTTGTATGAAATGCCGTAAGCTGTAAACACTCTCAAGCGTCGGTGTTCCTTACACCCTGAATGTATTGGCAAAAGCACAATTTTATTTTTAAGAACTAATTGTATCCTTCAAACGAAAATAACTCAAACATACTTAGCAGTATTTATTATATATTTACAAGTTTACTATTAAGATATTTTTTGGTCAAACTTGAATATGGTTGGCCCTCATTTTCATGCTTTAAAAAGTAACTTACACCACCATGCCTTAAAGAAACTTGCAATAATATTGTAAACACATATTGTAATTGGTCTAATATCTAGTTCAAAATGTCTTGTATCACGAAAACTGGTAAATTTGAAAATACTATGTTTGTCTATGTTTTAACCGACTTCAAAAAAGGAGGAGGTTCTCAATTTGTCAGATTTTTTAAAATGTATTTTCAGCTCATTCGTTACCACGACGTTTCGATGATTCTTTATTTTTTTTTATTGTTTACTTTTTTCTCGCTTTTTTATGCCAAGGTTTTTGTAACTTGAAAGGTTGGAAACCTGTTTATGAGATTGTAACTTATGTTGTAAAAATCTTTATGAATAAATAATAGTTTAGGTATTTTTTGAACTTTTTCTTTTACTTTCCTCTCACTTAAGAGCATTTACGCCTTACGATATTTCATACAAACTTTCAAGTCCTTATTTTTTGCGAAAAGACTGAACCGATTTTAATGAAACTTCATACGCATAAGCGGGATTCATAGAACTAAAAAGTTACTAAAATCATTAACATTACCTACATCATGCAGAAAATATTGGGTCATTACATATGAAACTGGCGTTTTGTAAGGGAGGAACATAAAGTCGTTTTTTTTTTAAATATAATTTATTTATTTAATCAAAGTATGCACCATTGCTATCTTTGCACTTTTGCCATCTCATAGGTAGTTCATTGATCCCTTTACTAAAAAAACCATTCGGACGGGAATCAATAAAATCTTTAAAGCTTTGGACTGCCCACTTGGAGTTGATTTTTTTCCCTTGCAAGAAGTTATGCAAATTTCGAAAAAAAATGTAATCTGTTAGAGCTAGGTCCGGGGAGTACGGTGGATGTCTTAGACATTTCAATTGAAGCTCCTCTAATTTGGTAGCCGTCTGTTGTGCAGTGTGTGGTCTAGCATTGTCCTGAAGCAGCAGTGGCCTAGAGCAATTGACCAGCCTCGGCCGTTTAGCAGCTAGCTTTTTCATCATGGTTTGCAGTTGCTGACAATAGACATCCGCCGTAATCGTCTGGCCAGATTTAAGAAAGCTGTAGTGAACGACACCGGCATTAGTCCACCAAACGCTCACAAGTAATTTTTTTTGAGTCAATTTTCGCTTTGGGATTTGGCTGGTTCGCCAGGGTTCAGCCATTGCGATGAGCATTTCCGATTATTGTACCGAATCCACTTTTCATCACAAGTAATGATTCGATTTAAAATCCCTTCATTATTGTGCCGGTTAAGTAATGTAACGCAGTAGTCGACGCGCGTTTATCGGTTTGATGCACTCAATTCATGAGGTACCCACCTTTCAAGCTTTTTCACCTTCCCTATTTGCTTCAAGTGGATTAAAACAGCTTTATCACTAACACCGCAGCCTGCAGCTAACTCGGACATTGTTTGCGATGGATCCACACTTCCACAATAACCTTCAATTCTTCATATCAACGCCAATTTCATAGGTAAGGACCCAATAGTATGAGAACCTCACGTCCCAGCCGCCGCGGGAGACGCCCCGGGCGTCGGGGGGCAACCAGTGGCCCCCGGCCACCGTAAGCGCGGGCCTGTGGACGGTGAGTAATGGGCTAGCTCACCGTCCGTCCGTCTTATGACGACAGACCGTGCCGACGGCGCGTTCGTGTTCCACGCGCGCCTCAAGGAGATGTCAGCAAATCGGAAGGGGTCCGAGAGGGCCGATGCCTGCCAGGGCTGCGGGTTGTTCGAAAGAGATACCGTGCCCCTGGAACACAAAGGGCTAAGAAGGAACATGGATGGGTTTTAGTCAGTCAAGTCTGACACTCCCTTCCGCTCCGCCCAGGGCGGAAGAAGTCATTTGATGATATCCCATCCTAAAAAAAGAAGGACCCAATAGTACTGCTTGAGCATATCATTTGCAAATATCTCAAAAACTATGTAAAAGTACCTACTACGACAATAATAACGAATTTTTCTTCACTTTGTATGACACTACCCGAAATGTTTGCCTACGTATTAATGTATGACCTGAATTGGCCTTGACCGTGACCTTTGTCAAATTATTGATTGATTTGAATATTTATTATTTGACTATAAGACTGATGTTCCGACATAATCTCTGTTGTAAGTACGACACGTTTGGCGCAGTGGCTGAGCGATTGCTGCTGCGCTGCATGCCGCGGATTCGATTCCCGCACGGACCAATATAATTTTTGTATGGCTTACAGACAGGTAGTTGTTCTGGTGGCTTTTTGTGTATGTGAGTCTAAATCTAAATGTTTGTAAACGCACCCACGATACAGGAAAAAAATTCTAGTGTCCAGTTTAATAAAAAAGGTTTATACGAAAACTGAATTTTGCAAAATAGACTTACATAAGCAATTTAGACTCTCTAAGCAGAGTTCTGTGTGTTCTGTATGGTGTCGGACGTTAAGAATAGCACCATCCCATATCTTCCCGTGGGTGTCGTATGAGGCAACTAATGGACTTGCCAGAGAAGGGGCAAGCAGCGTTCTCTGTGCTTTTGTAACAACCGTACTGCGATCGCCAACCCGCCTGCCAAGCGTGGCGATTATGGCAACACCCCCCAAAATGTCAATGTGGCAACACTTGGGGGAGGCCTATGTCCAGCAGTGGACGTTAAAAGGGCTGAAATGAAGCAGAGTTCTTTCGTTTGAGTTATTCGCAAATAAGTCAAAAACTAAACCCTAGGTCAAATCAACATAATTTGCACCCCCATCTGTGTACAGATTAATGTAGGAAATATACTTACACTGTACACTGAGGAGCTCGTGGCTAAATAATAACAGCGGCACGGGTCGATCATTAAGGTTAAACCGTGCTTGCCGAGGTTGGTCCGTGGATGGGTGACCATAATTACATACCGTGTTTCCTCCGTGCCTCAGAAAGCACGTAAGCCATTGGTCCCGGCTGTCATTTGTAGATCTTAAACAGTCGTTACGAGTAGTCAGAAGCCCAAGTCTGACATCCAGTCTTACCAAGGGGTATCGTATTACCTAGTTACTGAGTTATGGAGGTCAGATAGGCAGTCTATTCACGTAAAATACTGGTACTCAGCTGCATCCGGTTATATAGGAAGCCGACCCTAAGATACTTTGGGAAAAGGCTAGGCAGATGATGATTTACTTACACTGTAACCTTTGTTTATGTCATATCTATACCTAGATATCTGATAAGTATTGTGCCTGCGTGGTAATTCAGGAACGCCGGCCGTTTCTAATAAGGTCTGTGTGCATCATCGAGAGAGCGTAGCAGTGGGATCAACTTTATAGCCTGACTGATTACATATGTTTATTACAATAGCAATGGGAATCGAGGGGGGCAAGGGTCGGGCAGCTGCCCCACCACCCCGCTCAGGGTTTTTTAAGTTACCTACCTTTGACGTTTTTGCCTGCCTGATGCTACATAATAAGTAGGTAAGTACCTACTTAGGCTATTTTACTTCTGAATAAAATGCCAAAAGAAAAGTAAACTTACTCTGGAGTTCAGGAGGCTCGCTTCGCTCGTTGAAAATTAGTAATTTCTTCAGAAGTAAACTTATCGTTTTGTTATCTCCCCGAACAGCCAGCTCAAAGGCTGAGGACGCCCCTGAGAGGAAAATAAATAAAACATTCAAAAATCATCTGTCTTTTATATAACGTGCTCAAATAAAAAAATACAATAAATAATAGGTACCTACTACCAAGTATTCGGTACAAAACTTACGTTTTCACATCTACCCGATCACACCTGCCCCCGTATTCACAAACGCTTCGATTCGATTTTGATTCGACAAGTCGTATGTCTTTCTTGTTTTGGCGTTACGAAAGCGAGCGAGATAGACGTACGATTTTCCGTATCGAAATCGAATCGAAGCGTTTGTGAATACAGGGGCAGTCCTCACTATTCTAATCAATGTAAATCGAAGAGTTCGTTATTTTTATCAAATAACATTTCAATCACAGGAATTTAGGGTCAGATGTTCAACAATGAACCATATGTACAAAATCAACCAAGCCTATATTTCAGAAATACGACATTGGCCTCCCGCTCATCTTACTAGTTTGCAGGGAGCTCGTATTCATCTGCATTCACATTCTGACATTCTTTGGCTCAATGTGTACCTCATGGTTAACTGTAACAGAGCCGCCCCGGTTTATTGTATACCAAGGGTTGGACACAAAGACCCAAATAAAATTTTCGTAAAATGCTTTTTCTATGAATAGTATCACATTTCTTAAATGCAAATAGCAGTCCTAGTCAACTAACCTACCTCTCCTGTATTTCAGATAAAGTTTATTTGGAAAGTAAACTTTTGAGTTATGGTTAGAAATTTAGGTGGCTCATTGTTGAACACCTTACCCTAACTAATTACTTATTTATTGAAAAACTGGTACTTACTAAAATCAAAAAGGTGAGATTATACTGCGAGATTCAAATATTTCACACCACAGACCTGTTTTCATTAACACTAAAGGTCAATACAGACGGACGTAAAAATCTTCACGCAATTTACTGGCTGCATTGCAAATAGGACTGTATTACCATTGTTTAAAGTAGAAAATTGTATGAATATCGACGCGCGGTCGTTCCCGCTCGTTAATACCCCGTCGCGCGTCGTTAACACTATTAACGACTGGGAATATTTTGTCCCACTCGTTAACAGTGTGCAAGAACGCGATATATTTTTCCCCCTCGTCGTCTACCTCTCGTTCCGCGTCTAGTTTAGGAGTCAGGGTAAAGAAAAGTCAAATGAAACAAAGGATATAACGGTTATTGAAAGTGTTTTATGATTTTTGAGGCACCAAATTAGTAACGATATTGTTAACGTCCAATGTTTACATTTTCATTTAGGTATGTCGCGTTCTACAACACTGCTAACGAATGGGACAAAAGATTCCCAGTCGTTAATAGTATTAACGAGGTATTAATGAGCGCGAGCTACCCTCGACGCGGACAACAAGCGTCGTGTCGCCTCGCGCCTGCTCGCAACTCAGTATAGCGCCTTCTCGGGAGACTCTGGAGTCCTCGAGGATACCCGAGACCACGCGAGCAAGAAATGACGTGCAGTTTTTCGTGTTAGCCTATCCTAGACGCACGTTTTCGAGCCTTCTCGCAACGTCGTCGCAACATCTGGACGTGCGTTTCTACTCTTGGTGTGGATTGAGACTAGAAGCTAGGGCGTGCGCGAGGATGTTTTCGTTCTGTCTCAACTCTCCAGAAGCCATAGACAAATGAATGCCTAAATAAAAGCGCTTTAATGAATTTTCAACATTAATATCAGTTACGAGTTGAAAATCCAATAGTTTTCATTCTTATTTACTCATTTAGGTTTTACTGAAAATAGGGTTATTGCAGTTTTTGCCTACTTAATACATGTTATAATGATAGAAACGTCTTTTTACACTATGCTTGTACAAAATAATCTTGTGTTTATTTTTAAACACAGTCTGTTTTTCAGAGATACAGTTGATTTACTTAAACTTCAGGGAATTAAGTAAAATGTGGATAAATATAAATAAAGTGGCCTGTTATTCGACTCGAAACATTTCGATGCCTTCAAAATGTTTATTGGGACTTTAACGCATGTGCTAAATTGCACTTTACATGTATGAACATAAGGTCTATTATTTAACATACACAAAAACTTTATAAAAATGTTATTTCTTAAGTTACTATAAATACAAAACACCTCATAACTTTTACAAAGCTACTATTTTAACAACTAAGGCTCGGCCCAGACCAAAAAAGAGTTAATAGCAAAGTATTTTTTGAGACATTGAAAAATAAACTTTATGTTCATGTTAGTTAAGCATAAAGTATAAATAAATTAATGCACTCTTAATAGCCCAAAGATTTCATCTGGCTTATAACTGCCTGACTGTTCATTTAACTGTGTTGGACATTATTTTTAACCAAATTAAAAAAAAAGGAAAAATTGCTTTTTATTTCTTCATTTTTTTAATTTAAAACTACTCTTTTATTTTTCCATTTTTTTAGTTTTTTGAAGTCGGTTTAATTAAATCGGTAGTAAAAAGTAAAAGGTAAAATCTAAATGCCTTTTTATAAATTTATGAATCAACGTGCATACAACTTTGAACCTTAATTTGTCTGCCATAAAGTTTATATTTCAATGACATCGGAAAATCTTATGGTCTACCCATCTCTTTTTGGAGCCTTACTGTTTCACTAACACATTAATTATGAAATAAGTAAATTTTTAAATGTTATTATCACACTAGCTTACTTAAAAATGCTTCTTTAGAGTTTTTTTTTTCATCATCATCTGCTCAGCATTTCTCAACCATGTTGAAGTCGACTTCTGCAGACTTATTATCGAGTCTGAAAGTGGCACCGGTAACTGAAAAGATGTGTGGTAATCGGTTGTCGTGGTATGGGCATGTGATGCGGAGGAATGAGGAAAATGTGGATGGTTTTAAGGGTAGAGGAAGACCAAAGAAACGATGGTTGGACTGTGTGACGGATGATATGGCAAGAAAGGAGGTGTCTCATGAGATTACAAGTTATAGAGAAGTATGGAAGAAGAAGACATGCTGAGCCGACCCCAAATAAATTGGTATAAGGGCAAGAGAATGATCAGGTTGAAGTTGACTTCCATTCTAACTAGATGCAGCTGAATACCAGTATTTTACCATGTATCAACACCAACTTTCCTCCTCTCTCTCAACAATGTATATGTGCAAAACCAATATTGTGTAAAAAAAAAGGGTTCATGTTTTTTTTTCTACCACGCCTTTATAAAAATTAACTTGTCAATATTTTACAACAATGAAAAACCAAGATATAAAAAAACTGTTATGCCAGTGACATGAAAAAACTCAGAAACAGAACCTATCTAGCCAGCCACTGCTACCAGTTTTATCGCTGTAACTGTGGTCTGAATTTCAGATAGCAGCAGCATAGCAGGAGTTCCATGTAAAATACTGCTATAAAGCTGCATCCGGTAAGACTGGAAGTAGACCCCACCATGGTTGAAAAAAGGCTAGGCTGATGATGCTACTACAATATCACTAGTATAACTATCTTAGACAATATCAGCTGAACTAACAAGTTTACCGTTCAGCAACCCCATCTTGTGTTTCTCTCTCACATGTCGCACAACATGATCTTTCCTTTTATAAGACTGTCTGCAGATTGGGCATTCAATAAGTAACTTCATATGCTGCGATTTGATATGTCTTAACATATGATCGCGCCGTTTGAAAGAGGTTTCACAATGAGGACATATATGTCGATCCATCGACAAATGTGTTAGTTCGTGTTTTTCTAAATCCGGAAGTGTTCCACATTCAAACACGCATTCGCGGCATCGAAAAACTTCTGAAGAGGTCGAATGTTTTCTTTTTATATGTTTTAATAGCATATCTTGTCTTTTACAATCTTTACCGCATACAGGGCAAATGCAATACTTCTGATTGTTGTGTAAACTTTGAATATGCCGCTTTAAATGGTCCTGTCTTCGAAAAGTCGCGTTGCAAAGGTTGCATGTTAAAATCTTCTTGCCACCGTGCATTTCGATGTTGTGGTGCTCATACTCTGCAGTGTCTACGAATGGGAGGTCACAATGGGAACAGAATAGCGAAAAGTGTTCGCTTATTCTGCTTTTTAACAATTCCCGCTGGTTCGTAGGTTCTGGGATCGCGAATGGGTTTATAGCGTACCTTGTTCCTTCTGGTCCTTGGAACATTGGGGTAGGTATGTAATTTGCTCTATTATCAACCATTTTTGCGATTGTTTCTGTGTTCACATGAGAATTACAGCACGCCCCATTGAAAACACGCTAAAGTCCGCTAAACTAAACTGTGCGTTCCCTGTCAACCTATGTTATGTCACTTTGTCATGAGTGGTGATCTATTTTACTCTAGAGGATAATTCATAATAATAATGTGAACCTGTCTCTTTGGGATTCTTTCTATAGCCTATAAATGGTTTGAGAAATGAGAAAGTGGCATTGACAGCCGAGTGTTGCTACTGAAGAATTTTCCATTCTACCAAATTAGGGCTCTTCCACACATCTTTTCACGCAGCCCATACATGGGACGCCTTTTAAAGGAAAAACCTCTAAAGTTGGCATAGCTGGACTTACCCCTCTGCCAAAGTACCGATAGCAAAATAGTATAAAATGCATGATTACAAGTCCGGAATTCTTTGAAAACTTTTACTTGAACCTTAGACACCACCAGCATCATCGTCTTTTTGACCAAGTATTTTATGCAGATCAAATTGCAAGTATGTATTTTGGGCAGTAGTTACTTAGCTGGTGTCTTGGCATCTACTTTCCCATGTACCATTTATGCAAAAAGCACGCAATCGATACGCTCTTATAGTAGCTCCTTAGAGACGGCAGTACATGAGTACAATGGTAGCATGAAATAAAATTCTTGGCATCTAGCGAAACTACAGCCACGGATCATCATCATCATCATCATCATCATCCTCATCAGCCTATAATGTTCCCACTGCTGGGACACAGGCTTCTCTATGAGAGGGAGTGGGCTGTAATCCACCACGCGGGCCCAGTGCGGGTTGGTAGAAGTCACATGTATTCTAATTTTTCTAGGACATGCCGGTTTCATCAGTTCAAAAGGATGTTGCTGCGAAATGCCTACCGTAGAAAAGTATGAGCAATGTTCGTTATCGTATTAGAAGCATAAGCTTATACAAAATTATTAACGGTTAAAAAATAATTTAAAAAATAAAATTCTCCACATTTAGCGCCTGTCCAATTTGATTAGCAACTAGTTGTGCCCGGCAAACGTTGCTATGTCAGAAATTAAGGGATTTCTTGAATGAAATGACAACGCCTTTATGCTACTTTTGAACCGACTTAAAAAAGGAGGAGGTTCTCAAATCATCAGTATGTTTTTTAACCCCCCCCCCCATGAGGTAACAAACATACAAAATAGTAAATAAAAATTTAAAAAACCCCCGACAAAAAAAAAATCCGATTGGTCCCATAGAAATTGCATCCCAATCAGTTCAGTAGTTCGGTTTTTAAATCAAAATAGGATAAAATATGTATCAAAATGTAAAATATTTAACATCCAATCGAGTTCTCTGTGGATCATCATCTGCCTAGCCTTTTCCCAACTATGTTGGGGTCGGTTTCCAGTCTAACCGAATGCAGCGGAATGCCAGTATTTTAATCCCGTTATTTTTATTATAATAAACCACTGTAGTTTAGTTTTTTTTTATTCCTTATTTTGGTAATTGCTATTAAAACTGCTTTACTAAAAGTGGCATAAAATAATTTTTATTTCACTCAAGAATTTTTTTAGATCCCATGTTACATACCGATATGATGGCGGTGGTTTGTTACTAAAAACCAGCGTTTTCACAGATTCTAAACATGATTGAATTTGAAATGTGTCGTTCCAAACAACAAGAGCAACTTCTAGCTTCATTATAAATAACCAAAGATCTTAACTACTTAAACCCAGCTATAACTAAGATGGCGCCAGAAAGGTTTTTGGCAGGCGTCTCGCTCATGGAACCTTCCAATCCAATGAAGAACGGCCGGCTGGCGTAGGTTCTCACCAGTAATGTCGTGGCAATGTTTTTAACAATAGAAATAAAATGTATATACGGTTTGGCATGTGCACTTAGGAAAACGTACTAAACCAACATGACTTATCTAATAGCATGGTATTACCTGTTTGCTTCGGGGAAATGGACCCATCAAGTCTAAGGAAATCACCTGCCATGGTTGAGATACATCTCTATACTGGCCTATCAGTTCAAAAGGATGTTGCTATGATACCTTATATTTTGCACAAGTTTCACAATTACTAACGTAATTATTCAAGTCCTTTAGCATGTTAAACCAAAAGAAATCCTTTTTAATTCTGTAGAATGTTTTACACACTTAATTGCCCAGAATTTATATCATCATGACTCTTTTTTAACTCCTCGTCTTTAAGTTTGTATAATAATAATAATTGCCTTTTATTCTGAATTTTTCTGTTACACTACAATATGCTATTACAATATGTCCCTCAATCAGTGTGCCTTTTGGCAAAGGCCTCCTCTAGTTCTTTCCAGTGGTTTCTGTCACGAGCCACTCTCCTCCAATTGGGACCCGCCGTTTGTTTAAGCTCATCTTCCCATCTTCTTTTCTGTTTCCCCTTGCTGCGTTTACTATCCCTTGGATACCAGTCGGTTATTGCTTTACTCCATTTCTCTGTATTAGCTCTCATCATGTGGCCAGTCCATCTCCATTTTTGTTGATCAATTCTGGACAAGATGTCCAGTAGCTTAGTTTTTGCTCTCAGTTCTTCATTTCTTACATGATCTACTTTTCGTATATTTGTCATGCTCCGTTCCATGGCTCTTTGACAGTATTGGAGTTTGTTTCTGTGTTGTTTTGTCAGTGCCCATGTTTCGCATCCGTATGTTATACAAGGTAGTATGCAGATGTTGAAGACTTTTCTCTTTAAAGCCATTCCTATGTCTCTGGATTTCATGATCTCTTTTAGTGACCAATACTTTCTCCAACCACTTGCTATTCTTGTGTTAACTTCCTTGTTGGTTTGATCTTGTGGTGATATTATTTGGCCTAGATATGTGTATTCTTCAACATACTCAAGTGGTTTTGAATCTAGCTTTATTGTTTTTTTTTTCCGAATTGGTTAACAGTTTTGTTTTTGTTGTGTTCATGGACAATCCCACCAAAACACTTTCCTTGTTTAAAGCTTGGATCATAAGCTCAAGATGACTTGGATTTTCCTCAAATAGGACTATGTCGTCTGCGAATCTTAGGTGATTTAATTTCTGACCATTGATATTGAGACCCATGTGTGTCCAATCCAGTTTCCGGAATATATTTTCCAGGACTGCAGAGAATAATTTCGGTGACATTGGGTCGCCTTGTCTGACGCCTCTCCTCACTTTAAACTCGGGCCCTGTCTCTTCTAGCTGTATTTTTGCTTTGCTGTTTGAGTATATAGTTTTGATTATATCAATATATATTTTGGGTATGCCTTGGGTAGCCAGACTCTCCCATATAGCTTCGTGACTTATGCTATCAAACGCTTTGTTGTAGTCAATAAACGCCATGTATAGTGGTTTATTATACTCGTTGTATTTCTGCATTATATGTTTCACTGTGTGAATGTGATCTAATGTTGAGAATTTTCTCCTAAAACCAGCTTGTTCTATTGGTTGGTTGTCCTCCAATTTCAGACTTATTCTTTCAAGAATAACTTTCGAGAAAATTTTGTACAAGTTGGACATAAGGCTTATAGGCCTGTAATTACTTATGTCATCTTTCGGCCCTTTTTTATGAAGCAGAATGATATGTGAAGTTTCCCATTGTGCCGGAATGTACTGGGTAGACATAATCCTGTTAAATAATTTTGTTAGTATAGGAGCTAGTTCTTTTTCGGTTCCTTTCAGCAGTTCGTTGGAGATTTTATTAGGGCCAGGTGCTTTTTCCATCTTTTGACTACTAATTGCTATTTCTACCTCCCTTTGTAATATTTCCGGTTCGGGTTCACTCTCTTTAAGTTTGTACGGTAGGAATAATTTCCAGTTGCAACTATCGCTTGGATACTGTTTTAACTTTTCTAAAGACCAAACCTTTAAACACAGCCCAATTAGTATTTTTGTTAGGATTGTCGTTAATTTGATTCACCTTATTTACTTTTACTAAATTTGACTCCAATTTAAGACATTGATATCCGCTGACCTAGACAGGGCATCAGAAATTATGTCAACTTTGCCTGGCCTGTGAATTATATCAAAATAAAATTGCTGAAGTTTCATAGCCCATCTAGCTAATCTTCCATGAGGATCTTTCATTTTATGAACCCATTATTATGCATTACGGTCAGCTCCATCAACGAATGGTCGAAATTTCTCGACTGCATAAACCACAGTCAAAAGTTCCTTCCCGGAGGCCGACTAACGTTTCTGACAATCATTGAGCTTCCTACTAAGATACCACTGCCTGATTAGTCTTCTATTTTCTAACATAAAACCGCTCTAATCCCTTCAATTTATTCGGACATGACACTACCGGAGCCGAAGTGAGCAAGAGTTTGAGGTTTAATTATCAATCACCAATTCAACATAGTTAGGAAAAGGCTAGGCAGATGATGATTCACAGAGAAATCGATTGGATGTTAAATATTTTACATTTTGGTACATATTTTTTCCAATTATTTTGATTTAAAAACGCAGACTGAACTGATTTTGATGAAATTTTATCCTTTCACTTAAAAAAAACAAAAAAACAAATCGGTTCATAAAAGACAGGGGATACTGATGAATTGAGAACCTCCTCCTTTTTTAAGTCGGTTAAAAAGTAGCATAAAGGGGTTGGTCATTTCATTCAAGAAATCCCTTAATTTTCGACATAGCAACGTTTGCCAGGCACAACTAGTTGCTAATCAAATTGGACAGGCGCTAAATGTGGAGAATTTTATTTTTTAAATTACTCTTTAACCGTTAATAGTATATGCTTATGCTTCTAATACGATAACGAACATTGCTCATACATTTCTACGGTAGGCATTTCACACTCAAGTAGTTGGTAATTTGTTCAGACACACACACCATTACAGTACACCCGCCATTCTGATATCAGTTTGGCGGGCTCACGCTCTTTTCCTAATAACTGTTGTTTTAAAATAGTTCTTAGCTTCATATTGTATGCATCAGGTTGGCGGGTGTATGACTACAAATGGCCATGCGATATGCGTGAGGGCAATGTGCTAGCAATGTTCTGAATGTACGTACAATATGAAGCTAAGTACTATTTTAAAACAACTGTTATTAGAAAAAGAATGTGAGCCGCCAACCTGATATCAGAATGGCGGGTGTATTCTAGATCTGAACAAATTACCAACTATTTGAGTGTGAAATGCCTACCGTAGAAATGTATGAGCAATGTTCGTTATCGTATTAGAAGCATAAGCATATACTATTAACGGTTAAAGAGTAATTTAAAAAATAAAATTCTCCACATTTAGCGCCTGTCCAAATTGATTAGCAACTAGTTGTGCCCGGAAAACATTGCTATGTCAAAAATTAAGGGATTTCTTGAATGAAATGACAACCCATTTATGCTACTTTTTAACCGACTTTTTTTATAACCGACTTCAAAAACCGAGGAGGTTCGCAATTCATTTTAATTTTAACCCACGACCAAGAAAGAGGGGTGTTATAAGTTTGACGTGTGTATCTGTTTGTCTGTCTGTGGCATCGTAGCTCCTAAACGGATGAACTGATTTTGATAAAATTGGTTTCGTTCGAAAGGTATTTTAATCGAGAGTGTTCTTAGCTGTTTCTAGAAAATCTGCTCAGCCGTTTGAAGATCATCGCCTCTTTTCTAGTTGTTAAAGGGATATAAACAACTTCCACAGGTCTACTCAATTTGAAATCCTGTCACCAAACCTCAACGACGTAAAAAACGCTCTAATGCAGGTCCATAACTGGTTTACCGCTAATAATTTAGTATTAAATAGGAAAAAAACTAAATGCATAAGATTTACTCTACCAAATGTCAAATGTAGTGATTGTGACATAGTATTAAATCAAGAGAAACTTGAATTTGTCGATGAAACTGTTTTCTTGGGGATCACGCTCGACTCAAGGCTACAATGGGGTTCTCATTTAACATCTCTTGCAGGACGGCTGAGTTCAGCATATGCTGTCAGGAAAATTCGTCAATTTACTGATGTAGATACCGCGAGACTAGTGTATTTTGTTTGTTTTGTTTGTGGACCAACTGGTTCAGCCAGGTTTTAGGTTAGCTAAAGTAGACTCATCTTTCATGGAGTACTGTTTAAAATGTTACAATAAAATACCTCCCCGCATTCTACAACTGAATGAAACGAAATTTAAATATTGCATAAAGCGCACACTAGGTAGGCAAGCGTATTATAAGTTGGGGGATTACATTGATGATAAAAATGCTTAGCTCAATGCTGGTCCTGCTCCACAACCATAGGGGCTATCAAATTACCATGTGAAGTTACTGTGGAAGCTGCAGAAGATTGTATAAATATCTTTGCTTTGTATAGATTCAATCTCTTAGTATTATAAAATTGCATAGCACATTTGTGTGAAAACTATGTACTGTAAAGCCACCATTTACTGAGTATGTACATCTTACACTGACGCGAATTTACCCTGGCGGTTGAGTAAATGTCATGCTCACTTAAATGACACGCTGATGGCGGCGGGTGTGTCGGGTCATTTAGTTCCCTTCAATATGGTTGAGTTGAATGATGGCTGATACATGCGTCATGTTCGTGAACGGGCGCTGTCAGTTGTGACTGGTCATCTCTAAGCTGCCACGGTTTATTTTAATTATTTTATTTTAACAGCACCAAAAAAAAATAATTAAAAAACCCCCGACATAAAAAACGTCTAAAAAGCCAAAAATAAATAAATCCAAGCGTCCGCGTCGTAGCGTCGGGGGATCGCTAAGAAGACCGCTTAGAACACAGAATAAAGCGGACCCCCGACGAAATTTTATCCTTTCACTTAAAAAAACAAATCGTTTAATAAAAGACAGGTTATGAGGTAACAAACGTACAAAAAAAATCCTGCTGATGAATTGAGAACCTCCTCCTTTTTTAAGTCGGTTAAAAAGTCGCATAAAGGGGTTGTCATTTCATTCAAGAAATCCCTTATTTTTCGACACAGCAAAGTTTGCTGGGCTCAACTAGTTGCTAATCAAATTGGACAGGCGCTAAATGTGGAGAATTTTATTTTTTAAATTACTCTTTAACCGTTAATAGTACATGCTTATGCTTCTAATACGATAACGAACATTGCTCATACATTTCTACGGTAGGCATTTCACACTCAAATAGTTGGTAATTTGTTCAGATCTAGAATACACCCGCCATTCTGATATCAGGTTGGCGGCTCATATTCTTTTTCTAATAACAGTTGTTTTAAAATAGTACTTAGCTTCATATTGTACGTACATTCGGAACATTGCTAGCACATTGCCCTCACGCATATCGCATGGCCATTTGTAGTCATACACCCGCCAACCTGATGCATACTTCATATTGTACGTACATTCGGAACATTGCTAGTACATTGCCCTCACGCATATCGCATGGCCATTTATAGTCATACACCCGCCAACCTGATGCATACGATTTTGATGATGAAAACTAAAGCTGCATCATTGGTTTTTTGCAAAATCAATCCAGAAATCGAACGCGTTGATTTTGAAAATAAAAACATCCTTTAACCACCACACCTTTCGATAGTGTCGCTGCTAAAGGATCAAATGCTGTAGCAGTAATCAGAGAATAATACTATATCGACTTCAGATATTTAGGTAAGCTCTGATATAATTTTTGGGCAAAATTCTTTTAGCAGACATATATATTCGACTATACGTTAGCAACAATTATCTTTGTGGCCGCTGTGAAAAAAAGGTCATGCCACTAGTTCATACTGTTAGCCTTTGTTTTTAACTTTGAATGTATGTATGTTTATATGTATGAACTACTGATCCGATCCAAAATTCTTGTTTTGATTTTGACTTAATCCCGTTGTTGTCATCACCTTGTTCGGTAACATAACCTAAAGTCTGGCGCAGTCGGCTGTGTTTGTTCTCTTCTGATTGATTAGGTATTTACTTTTGCTCGGGTTTAAAATAAAACAAGCATTTAAAGATTTAATATTGGACTAATATTTAGTAAAATACCATATTATATTAATAAAATTCATATAAAAATTCAAGTATTTCAGTTTTTAAACAATACCTACTGGCTTATTGGGGACTTTAAGAGGGGCATTGCATACATTCTATAATACTTTCTAATCTGACGTTAGTTTGCGACTTTTTATCCATACACGAAATTTAACACATGTAATACAATAAATAAAAATTAAGTACTTATATAATACGGATATTGAATAAATATTAATATACTACATATACTACTTACACTATACTCTCATTATACTATGATCCGATAAAACAATTATATTTTCAACAAAATACTCCTAAATTACTATAATTTATAAAACACATAATAGTTTAGATAAACACAAATAAACATTAAATACAATAAAGTTAGGAACATTACAATCGTGTATAAATTTTCCGACTGACGTCAGATTAAAAAGCACTACTTTTCCTCAATGCAGTCCCCAATAAGCGTAACACTAAGTAATACTATCAAACAACAAAATAAAATAAAAAAATCACTCTTAAAATACGGAAAAACGCAGGTAAATCCAAAACTACTTATCTACAATAATTATGTAGTTTTTACATAAATACAAATATATAAAAAATCGTAATACATTTTATTTGTAATAGAAATTAAAAAGAAAAAAAACAATAAAGCTCCGTTTTTTAGAAATTTGAATCTAATTTGCAATATTCAAACAGATTTTTTTACATTTTTTTCAATTTATTTCAAGTTCAATATACCTTATTTTACGGCCAACGTGCAAAAACTTTATATTCGCTGAAAGCTTATACTAATCTGTGTAAAATTACCTACAATAATAGAAAAAAAACTCGAAAAAAATACTGAAAAAACGTAATACTAATACTACTAGTGAATAAAACTACTAATTGATAAAAAAGTTATACAAAAAATTGGTAAAAAATAAATAAGAATAACATCAAAAATACATCAAAACAAGAGGGTGATTTAAAAAATGTTTACAAAAAAGCGATTCTTCACCGGAAATTAAGTAAAAAATAGGAATCAATCATGTCTTTTTGGTAGGTAACTTTGGGCCGCATACTGTCTTTGGTCGAAACTAGAAGGATGCTAATAAAAAATATGTACTAAAAAAATAATCTGTGACACTAGGGCTAATAAACTGTGCTTTGCAGTTATACTCATGCTCTCAAAACATGAACGTCAAATGTCAAAGTGAAGGACCTTTCTGATAATCAAACCTAAGGCCCTCAATTGTAAAACTAAGTTGCTAGCAGGACAAGCAAGTGTCATTTACTTCCAAGCTAGTATTCTGTGAGTGTGTCACATAGTAATCTCAAATTGGTCTCTACCATGAAAAATATGTCTGTAATTCATGTGTACCTACACAGCCTGCACGCTTCACTAAGCGTCTTCCTATGAATAACATCTTCACAACTAACTGCAATCCACAGCCCCAGCCCCGCAACAAAGGCAAACAATTGCACTACCCCAGAAAGCAAACTACAATACAAACACAGGGCGAAAGTTTCAAATTCATTTTAATATCTCACAATAGTCGTAATGTAAGTCACGGGCGTGAAACAAGACTAAGCGAGTGTCGTGGCCAACACAAGGGGCACGGGACGTATTTTGGTGCCGTTGGGCTTATGTTGAGTGACGGTGAAGGGTAATACGGAAGCAGAAGAAAGAATTGGGAACAAAGATGCGTAATGAGAAGCCTGCGAGTTGTTTACAACAGTGACAGGTACTGCTTTCTTATAGTTACAAGTCAATGTCAATAGCGCAGTTATTAATGCAACATAGTTTCCTGTCACCATTTTTCCCGTATTCCCTAACTTCACCGACCCTGTACAGTCATTTAAAAAATGTACTTAAGTCTAAAACGAAAGCTTAAAAATTAATCTTAATTATTTCTCACTAAAGCTGTCACTAGGTATCGTAGAACGCTTACAGAAAAACATCAGACCCAAAGGCACCAAAGCGAACGTTTGGCAAAAAAAACTGGTTTCAATTTCATTTTCAAGTATCAACTAATTTGATTTATAAGTATAACAATGAATGAAACAACTGCATATAAAAATATATAAATCTTATTTTAAATCAATTTAAATAATAAGTTGGGAGTCGTGTCTATGAATCAATAAAATGTTTTTAGAGACAAAAATATTTCTACTAAATAGGTAATAAATTTCAAGTGTCGAAACTTTTGTAGAAACTTGATATTTTATTGAAGCACAAACACGAAATGCTTGGACACTCGAGTAGTTCAAACGAATATCAAATAGATATAAGTAAATACTAAGAGACTTCATATTTTACTCAATCTTATATCTACATTTGTCTAGAATGAAGTCCTGGATATAATAATGGTTTAGATAAAGCTTCTAATCGTTTGCTGTCGACTCGACTGTCCACACACTCACAATCTGAATGACAGTCCACTGAACATTAAAAATACTATTTAAAAAAATAAATTTAGATCCACCGCAACTTTCGATATAGTTTAAATTATACAAACAGTGAAAAAACACCTGAAGATAAAACGGTGCCATCATTTTTTATTATTTAAAAAACTCAATAATATTGTCCTAGCAACGGTACAAGATATTAGGTACATTATTAGACTCAACTAGGTTAGTTTAAATTGCGCTACTCTTTGCTATTCTTTAATTTCACTAAAAATTCTAGCACAAGAATTTACAAAACTCGCCCGGGCGATACGGACGATGCTAAGACGAAAAAATTTTTACTAACTGTTCCGCCACCGACATAATCGTAAAAAACATTCTTTTTTTGCGGATTTTTTTAAAATTTTGTTTTTCACCAACTCCTATTTACATGCATGTGAAGTGCGAAACTCACTCGGGAGTAACGTGGGGGACGATACACCGATCAACAACAACAATTCATTTATAAAGATACAAATTTCACGTCAAAAAATGTATAAGAATGACACCGCGATGCCCCCCTGCTGTGACCGCACGCAGTGATATGCAAACGACAAAATTACGATCTAAAATTAATGAGAACAGCACACCCGTCCATAGAAAAAACAGACAACGTACAAACGTGAACGAGGGCCGTTTAGCGACGGCGCCGACAAAATAACAACTACAAACTAGCGACTAAAAGTACGTGCGAGAATACGGCCGCCCCGCCTCAACAAACTAAATCACACTCCAAATCAACTAAAAAATATTTTCATTTTCAAACGCTACATGCCATCAAAAGTAGACGATTGCCGAGGCCTATTGCCGCAATGACGCGGGAATTACCATTATAAGAACCCTACATCAATTTTAACTAACATTACCACTATTGCTGCCCAACTCTTCCAAACCTAGCAGCATCAAAACTTTGCCGCGTCATTGAAGCAAAGAAGCCACAGTTTAAGAAACTAAACAAAGTCAAAACTAAAATAATGCGAGGCGACATCAAGAAACTACAACAGACAAGCGAAAACAGGTTATAAAAACCTCAAGAGAAAACAACAATAACAATAAAGAAAGGAGGACGAATTGAAACTTTCCCCCGCGCGTTAATATTAATTCAACTAAATAGCAAAATTAGTTACTAAAAATCCTTCGCATTCTACTGGATTAGTAGAAAAGCGTTCAGCTGGTCATCATAATATTGTAAGCTATGTCCCTGTCATGGCGAACTGCATTAATAGCAGTTTATTCTTGTATCATTCAATTCGGTTATAATAACAGCCCCAAGTAGTTAAATAATATAGCCTAGAAGTCGGACAGAGGCACATAGTTTACTATAAAGCCGGCGACCAGCGATACATGACGGTATAATCGTCACAAAGCCCTAAACACAGTGCAAATCTAGCCCACCGCTCGCAGGCAGACCACATATCCCAAACACACCTCGGTTTTATACTAACACCAATTATTAAGTTTTTTTTACCGCTGGGTTGAACAGATCTTCAAGTTTTTAGATTTTTGAACGCAGTTTATAGAAAAATAATAAAGATATCATAAATGATTAAATGCTTTCTTTGCTAACAAAGTTTTTTTTTATAAAATCATTGATCAATGGAAATCTTCCAAAGAATTTTCAGTTCAAATGATTAATTTCAAAATATTTTATAAAAAACATTCTCAATTTTAAAGACGGTAATTCTCAACAATTATTGTTGTCTAAACTGATTTCGTAACATTCAAGGCGTTCATTCTTTATGTAAGTTATCTTGAAGATCTGTTTTAATTTAATTTTATAAAAATGTTTAACCCAAGCGTTCACTACAACGTTGCGCGTAAAGTAAAAAAATCACATCCGAATTCACATTATTTACGTTTTTTTTATTATAAAAATACAAAAATACAAAATGGGACAGTGCGACCATACATTCAACCATCGCCCGCCATACTAATTTCAACTAGGGGGGTAGGGAGTACTAAACAATTTTACAAAAAAACCATTGAGCAATTTCATGAAAAGAACCACCAAAAACATCGAACGAGTGTACGAAAATCACAAAGAAAAACATAAAAATAAATTTTTAGTAAAGTCTAAACTCAACGTTACCGAAACGCAGAATCAAAACGCTACAAACAAAAATTTATTTTTCAAAAGTGTTGCCACAAAATCGTTGAAAAACTACCAAATTTGAAAATGCAGTAGAAAAAACGAAAATCAGTCGATAATAAAAATCAATTAATGATACAAAGTGCGCAAGTGAAATGGTTCCTATATAAGGTGTTCGGGGCGATCAAAGCGTGTTTTTTTTAAATATTTTTCTAGGAAAGTTCTATTTTTATTTAGAGAAATTGTATCCGCATTTGCTAATATACTGAAACTATTAATTTACTAACAGATCCGACGTCTAACTAGAAATTGACGAAGGAACCAGATTCTAATAATCCAAAATGATTTACATCTTTGCAATTAAGATCACAGAGCGATACATCAACAATAGTTTTATATGAACTGGTTTCTTCTCATTTCTAGAATAAAATGGATCGTTTAAAGAGATTTTCACACAGTCGTGTGCGATTTTATAAATTCTGTCCGCGTCATGAGACTTTTCATAACGAAATACTATACATACATATCTAAATACTAAGAAAAATATAATATTTAATGTTATTTTTCTTCAAATATTTTGTCTACATTAATTGATTAATACTTGAACATTTTTCACCGACATTAAAAGTCTCACAACGCGTCTATATGGCAATTTTTTTAAATGCTTCTACTATTAATACAAATTGTACCTACTTAACGTTTAGTGCAGGCCAGTTTTATTTGCCCCGGCCGCAATGATGAACAATAAAAAATTGGGAATTTAAGAGTAAAACCGACCCATATTTCGACCGAAACGCGAGCCAAACCAGAGGAATCGACGATTATAATTTACACTGGTCACAAGGAACAGTGAAACGACCCAATGTTGGAGGTCTGTGAGACCTTCTATATTCGAGCTACGTTGGGAGGGGTACACCAAACTCATACGCCACAACAAGGCACTATCAAGCCTCATGATAATTTTCGAAAAAAGGTACCACACAACACGAAAATACCGCATCGAAATCATGAAAAAAATCATCAAAAAATCCGCGCAAGTCTTTTTACTACAGTCTATTTTATTTCCGTGGTCTTTCGGGATACGTTATCTAACTCCATACAGTGTGTATCCGTTGTTATTATACTTTCAAGATTTAAGTACACGTTATACTGAAAAAAACATCGAAAATTTTGTTTTGTTTACAGCTCTGCTACATTTAGTTGGAGACGCATTAGAAAGTACATTTCCTCAGGTTTTCATGTCTCCATGATTTTGTAAAACGACAGAAAATAAAAGTACACAGAGTGGCGCGAAAATGTGCTCTTGCAACCACTAATAGAAGTTTATAAGCATTTTGACCTTCTAATGCGACCAAAACCAAGTGCGACAGAGTCCCGACTGTAGAAACATACTGAAATTCGTAAGCGTTGTATCCTTAAAACCATTATTTCGATCAAACCAATTCCCAAACTTCAAGCCTTGCTTAGACCTTTCAATCATGAATGGTGTTCCACAAGGCACAATGCAAGGTCCACAACTAATTTAAAATGATCTTCCCCCTTGATGTTAATCCAACACAAACAATTTCAAGACGTTTCAAGTTCAGTAGTCACATTGAATCAGCATCGTTCCGTCGATGCTCGCGCGATTGGACCATCCGCGGACTTCACGATGCAAGATATAAACATCGGTGTAATTTACGTTTACTACTTCAGCAAGTATATTCTAGCTAATGGTTTAGTAGCACTGTTTTAAACGAAATCTGGCAAAATAGAAACGGAGCCAGAAAATTGACTAAAAAGAACCTACGATTCTCTTAAACAGTGCCAACTTTTGAATGACTTTGATAATCGAGGGCTATAACTGCCTTGTCGTTGGCTAAACTAGAATTGCTTTAAGTAGTAAACGCAGCAATCTCACTAAAATTTAGTCCATCTCAATCCCAAGTGAACGAGCGCGAAGGCAAAAATTGTGAAACCTTCCTATTTACACTAGGTTTAATAAGGTTAATATTATAATCTTAAATATTTTCAAATAAACGTACTAGTGGTCTTAATTTCCTAGTCACTGAGGCCGCTAGCACGTTTTGATAATTAGATACTATGCTACCTTCTATTGCACTACCCCGGCGAATTCAAAAAAATAGTTTTTTTTAATATATTACTTTATAACGCTAAAAATATAATGAGTGGGGACGGTTGGAGCGAGTGTAAATTATAGTTGCGATATTGTTGAAACCCCCTTAAGACGACAAAACGCCACGAACAGATGCGAATTTCAAAATTGACTTACCTACTGAGAGATCTACTGTAACGTCTTCGACACACTACTTTACTAATCTCTTGAACACTGAATTTCATAAAACCAAGGATTCGACTCGCACTCTCGTCCCCACGAAACTTGCAGAGCAAGACTACAGCCAAATTGGTAACCGTTTTGTTAAGTTTGTACTAAAAACGTGTCCCTACCGCCTCCCTTTGTCGAAATCAAAACGAGCCGAATAGTTTATCCCTTAATGTCGAACGTTCTAGAGCGAGATGGTAAACATAGCCAGAAGCCTTATAGCTCATTTATGGAGACGCGGAGACTTGAGCGGCGCGTCGGGCGGCACGCGCATCGTTATCCCAAGCGCAAACACATATGACAATGTACGATGCTGTTCACGGAGATAAGGGGCGTGAGGAAGCGCGCGTGCGAAGCTACGTGCGCCTACATCGCCATATGTTTGAATATATTGCGGACCGCGCCAACGGTACGTTTACCGTGCGTCGCGCCGTATCTCCGTAAAGGGGCCCCTTTTGCGACATGACCTTCATCTTGCCATAGCCCCTGGCTATGGTCGTAGTACGTTGCATGACAAGCTTCGTAAAGGTTAACATTATATCTCATACAGAATTCAAACAGGGAATGATTGGAAAAAGCACAAATCTTGTCCATGCAACGTCAATTGACACTAATTCCGCTCTGTGATGGGTGATGGGTGACAAAAGACTTGCAAAATCCGACATTTTAAATGTCGCCTTAGAATCGCACCGACAAGTCACGGGACAAACATGACAACCGCAACAGTATCCAAGTCAAGAATCTCTAATCAAACGTAAAACAAAGGAAAATATCAGGAAATTGTCTCTAGCTACACAGGTACAGTTATTTTCAAAAAATTAAGACATTCCACTTATGTCTTACGCTTAGTATCTTACGATAAGTGAGCGTACACAAATGCGACAAGTCGCGAATGCGTCACCTCGTGACAGATAAGACCTTACCTATCCACAAACGACAACGGACACCTAGCTAAGTTTTTGGATACATATTTTTTTTCTTAAATCGAATCTATTTCTGTCAAAAAACACGCTTTTGCAGAAACTACCAATGCAGCTTTTTTTTATAAACTGGCAACATTGGTTAGAAACATTTGTAGGGTATAGATTCGCAAGTGTCAAAGATAAAAATTGTTCTTCACTAGAGTTAAATTGCAACGTTCATTCATGTTATCTACTTATTGGCTAATATCATCATCTGCCTAGCCTTTTCCCAAACTTTGTTGGGGTCGGCTTCCAGTCTAACCGGATGCAGCTGAGTATCGGTATATTACATGAAGCGACTGCCTATCTGATCTCCACAACCCAGTAACTGGGTAATACGATACCCCTTGGTAAGACTGGATGTCAGACCTTAGGCTTCTGACTACTGGTAACGACTGTCAAAGATCTACAAATGACAGCCGGGACCGACGGCTTAACGTGCTTTCCGAGGCACGGAATATAACATAGTATTCTAATAGCACTTCAAAGAAAATCTTGTATTTAATGAAATCACGAAATAAAGCCACAAATATTTCAAAATGGCGGCTTCCACAAAAGCATGTTTACTGAATCGACGCCTTGTACTTCCATCCTAAAATAGTTGCTTAACATTAAACTTTGGATAATGTTGCAATTTTTTAATTTTCTAGGCGCCACTGGCATCGTCAAATTAGGGTTTGAGTGATAGATGACCATCGATTTGAATAATCGATTTCGAGAATCGATTCTTATTCGATGTTATATTGCCCATTAATCGTATATGTTGCGGTCAGATTTAAAGGACAGTATCGAGTCGAATATTCACACTAGTATAATAATCAAAAAATTAGTTACCTACTAAATTGCTTCTATTTTATAGCACTTACAATAATTAATCAGCGGCAACATATCCGATTAAATAGACGTTTCCATCGATTATTCTTGTAATCAATATTCAAAAATCACTGAATTAATATCCGTTTAGCTGAGCAGTCAATTTTTCCACACAAAGTGTAAAAAATGTTGCCATCACAAGAAATCCTAGCCCAGTTGGTGCAAATTCACATGAAAAAAACTAGTCTAAATAATAATGCTAGATGTATACCTTCACGCCTGGTTTATAACGAGGGCAGGCAGGAGTTCTACTAGATACCGCACTAGACAGCCAGCCAGCAGTCAATCCGGTTCGTAGGCACGTGTAGCTAATATAGCTTGGCTGCGGCCGAAGGTTTGGTCAAAGACGGGTGGGCGGCCTGCTGCTTGCTGCTGCCTAGTGCGTTATCTGCCAAAGTGCAGTCAGATATTTTTATTTGAACATTTTATAACAATTACTTATGTTAGTAATTCAATGCTCTGCCAAACTCGCAAGGAACAGCGTAAATGTAGTCCTTTCGAAGTAATTTTACCTCTGACGATAGCGAACCAACATCAATCTTATTATTATTAGCATTCAGATCACTGCTACTTTGACAGACTTGTCAGTGACAGCAATCATATTGCAACATACAAAAGATCATTGTAATTTTGACAGAGTGTATAATCAGAGGTAAAATTTCCATGAAAGGATTATAGCAATTTTATCAACAATGTTACCAGCAACAAAATCACATTCAAGTGTTGCCAGTATTTAAGACTGTTTTTACCATTCCATACTATATATCCCGCTGTGTGAATTGGGCAGATATTGTATGCGAAGGTGAAGTATTTTGATTGTAGTTGATAATACTTCTACTTTGCAGAGAGACTGCGTGGGAGGCAATACCGGGCAGTGGGCGTTGGAACGGGATCAAAAAAACTTACCCCTTCAAAAATAAATTACCCCAGTTCACGATTACCCCTTTTTGAAAAATTACCATTGAGAAATTAATTACCCCACAAAGGGTTAACCCAATGACAATGACCCCATTTTTAGCAAAATTACCCTTACAAAATGAATTACCCCACACAATATGTCGGTTACTCCAATGACAATGTTTTACCCCAGTTAAAAAAAATGCACTTCTAAAATAACCCATTCAGCCCTTTATTTATTATTTAATTTTTATCTCACATCAAAAAACGCGTTTTTACCCGTTCCAAAACGCCTCATTATCCCGGTATCGAGTTAGTAATAGACAAGTACTGTTGGATGTTACGAGTACGACACATTAAGGTTACAACTGTGGAACAACATGCTTACAACACTGGTATGGCTTTATAAAATATTATCTTAATAAATTAATACTGAATCGGTTTTGGGTAATTTTTGGCTTAGTTGTATATCTTTGGGTGGATTTTTTTGGTTCCGGTGTGGTAAGATTGGCCATATTAACAAGAAAGGCAAATTGGTACACCGATAATTCTATAATGGAATGATTTGAGCTCTGTGGCTATGTGGTTAGACTGCAAGTCGATGCCAACATGGTTGGTAAAAGGCTCAAGCTATTAATTATGGACAAAATTTCACCAAAAATTGGATCGTCTTTCAAGGCCCTAGTTGGCATCAAAGCAAGAGATATTACCACAAAATTGAGCTCATCTTTGGCAGCCAGAATTTATAGACTCACCCGCCACACTAGAATATTAAAAAAATCAACCCAGCATACACTTACTAACCGACCGAACACAACTAGATAACTGTACAAGGCCATCCCGATATATTTCGAGAAACCTTTCCTTCTTTTGAATGAGGCAGAGGATAAATTCGGCCGACCAAGTCAGAGATCTTTCGGTACTGTGATAAAATTTCAAAAATGTCCGATGGAAAGACACCCAGACGTATTTCGGGATACTCGAGATCCATCCGGAGGACTAAGTCCTCACAATTGTTTCCCGACATAGTTCGGGACATCTTTCATCGTTCAAATCAGGCAAAGGAGGGATCCTTTTCCCGATTTGAGGGCCTGCTAGTTGTATCAGACAGCCATAATTAGAGATACTTGAGCCGTAATTCAAGAAAAAAGGTCCCCTCTGACATATTTCGGGATACCTTCCAAATTAGACAAAGGATCCAAGTTCTCCGATTGTCTCCCGAGATACTTGAGGTCTCATTTCAAACCGGCCGGTGAAATTAACTCCCCCTGACGTATTTCGGGAGACCTTTCAAATGAGGCAAAGGATCCAAGTCCCTCAGTTATCTAGCCATCCCGGTCGGTCCCTAGCTCAGCTCCCCAGTGTTGTGGGCGTGTGGTAGCAGCGTGTGTGTGAAAGTAAGTAAGTGCGCACTAACACCAGCGGAAGGGCACGGCGCGCGGCCGGTCGGCTCCCTCCTTCACGAGCGGCTTGTGGAACTCGCGGCCCGGGCGCGAGTGGATCGTCGCCCAGCAGTGCTCGCAGTAGTACTGGAACCAAACATACAGGAGTTAATGTATACCATGCTGCAAAGTAAGAGGTGCTTTCAACCACACGGCTATAGTTACATTTGAAATTTCAAAATCGCTTGTAACTGAAAGCAGTCATCATCATCATCATCAGCCGAAAGACGTCCACTGCTGGACATAGGCCTCCCCCAAGTGTAGCCACATTGACATAACCCCCCGGTTTTGCCATAATCGCCACGCTTGGATCGCAGTACGGTTGTTACAAAAGCACAGAGATCGCTGCTGCCCATTCTCTGGCAAGTCCCTTATTCGCCTCTCACGACAAACCACGGGAAGTTATGGGATGGTGCTATTCTTTACGTCCGACACCATACAGAACATAAAAGGAAGTCCTTAATTCAGTACCAAAGTCAAAATATTACCATGGCCGTGCGATTGATTGTACATCAGATGAAAGATGAGATCCCTCTGGTTTTATGATGTTGGTTAGCAAATGTAATCAAGCTGGCAGTTCATCTGATGGTAAGCGGTTACCAACACCACAGAAGCAAGGCATGCTCGTCTTTACGATCAACAAGGCAGAAACGTCTATTTCGAGGTGTCTCTGAGTGAGATAAACGCATCAGCAATACTTCTAGTATAGGTTTTTAGCAAATGCCATCAAGTAGGCCATCAGCTTGCGTGTCATTCAATGACGTCGCAAGTAAGCAAATTGTGGAGGTCAGACAGGCAGTCACTCAATATTAAATTCTGATATTCATCAGCCCTGTCTTCTGAACCCAATATAGGAAAAGGCTAGGCAAATGATATTGTGTAGTCATCATGATTCGGTCTTATGGGGTATGAGGAACAGGGAGTAAAGTTCATCATCCTCCATTGAAATGCGAGGAGCGAACTAGATGGGTTGTGTCTGGTGTTCACATTTAGCATTGTAGATGTCGCCACGGTGTAAGTAGAGAAGAAAAGGTAGCACAAACCTGCAGACAAGTAACGTTGGCGCAGAAGAAGGGCGCGAACTTGGAGCCGCAGCGCGCGCCGGCGCACTCGTCACACATCTGATCGTCCAGCACGTACGGCTTCACCTGCAAGCGTACCACACAACGGCTGTAGATTTTGTCGTGGTTTTCATTTTATTTGGAAGAATCGAAAATAACGGATTTATATCGGACGGAGTATTTTGATAAAAGGTTACGAATGATTGGATTTTTGCGTTGACTGCGCAAGTCTAAAATACAGAGTGGAAGGAACATCGATGATGCACAAATGGTTACTATGAAATTCAGGACATGAATCTAGAACCCAATTTACTCGTCAAATTAATTTTATCTAGAGTAAAAGCACACTAATTTAGAGGGTAATGGTTTATGTTTTAGAGGGGTAATGGTACGTTTTGGTAGAAGCAATGGTGCGTTTTAGTAGGGTAACGGTACGTTTAAGTGTGGTAATCGTACATTTTAGTGGGATAATGTTTTACTTTTAGGTGTTCGATCATTTTGTTTTGGATTATTATAAAGTGAGGGAGGGGGTAATAGGTTTTTTAGGGTAACAGGGTTATTCAAAGGGTTAAGAAATTAGGTTTTAATGAAAAGATAAGAAATGTGTGTGTGATGCAGCAGAAGACGATGACGATGATGACGATAGTGTCGGTACGTTACCTCGACGCGCTTGTCGATGTCGCCGTGCTGCAGTTGCACGAAGCGCGCGGAGATGGCGGCGATGTACGACTGCTGGTTCGAGAACGCCACGCGGCCCGCGCCCTGCACACACACGCACATACATGCTACACTCTACTCGTTACACAAATACATGACGATACTGGTCAATCACAGTCACAGCTTATAGACAAGAAGGCCTCAAAGCAGATTACAGATAATCCGTTGATCACAAAACAATGGGGTCACCAAAATTTTTTTTTGAGAATATTATTGTAAAAGTTATGCTCGTTTGGTTAAACTTTACCAGCACCGTGCTTGTGACTTGTAGTTCGTTTCCACATATGCCTTCTGTCAATATTATGAATGACATGATGGATATTGATGTGGTGTATATGGTGGTGCGTGGTGTAGGTGTTTTTGGTGTGTGGGGGAGTGTGGTAGGTATGTGTGTGTGGGTGATTTTGTGTTTTGTAGTGTGTTTTGTAGTGTGGTTTGTCAGTGTGGGGTGTGTGTGGGGTGTGTGTGGGGTGGGTGGGCGTGGGGTGTGTGTGTGGTTGGTGGGTGGTGTGTGTGCGCTGGCAATGCGAGAAAATGTACCACGAATGGACAAAATGAATTTCGTGCTTGCTTAACACTTTACAGACCAGACAAAAATCTGTAGCCTGTTTTGAAGCCTAAATCAGAGGACAAATAATCCGATTATAATAGTAGTCCATCCTACCACAATCTATGTATTAAGAAGGCCAAGTATGGTACTGACCTTAGGGTACTTGAGCTCGGGGTCGGTGTCGATGCCAGCATAGCACACGCCGCCGTACAGCCGGTCCATTATCATTGCCAGCTCCACTGGAAACAGATACATGGCTCATAAGTATTGACAGTCATTGGATAGGGATTAAGTGGAACCAGCGATCTCGACCGCAGGCAAAGGCCTGCAGTGGGACACAATGGACACAAATGGCGCTGATTATAAATTGACAGTCAACTATTTCTGGGGTCAAACGAAGCTTTGGATCCTCTCGAGTCACAGTTGTGACAGCCAAAGACTGCGACCTCTTCAGACGAATCGACTATCCTGCACCAAAAGAAGTTTTAGTAGGTACCGTACTTTAGTATTTCGGAAACTAACCCTGTTTACAAATGACGCCTACAACACAAAAAAAAAGTCTTACAGATGCCAATCTTCTGCGAACCTCCACGAACAAATCTTCATCAAATCACCTTCGACCCTGGATACAACTAAGTTGGGCAGAAGAGTGAGGAGCTCGTGGCTAAAAAAAGGCAGCGCTAGCCTAGGTCGGTCTGTAGATGGGTGACCACCCATTACACACCGAGTTTCCTCCGTGCCCCGGAAAGCACGTTAAGTCATTGGTCACGGCTGTCATTTGTAGATTTTGACAGTCGTTACAGGAAGTCAGTGGCCTGAAAGTCTGACAACCAGTTTTTCCATGAACGGTCCCAGGGGTAAAAAAAAGGCGCAAATAAAAAAAAGGGGCAAATAAATTATTTCTGATTCTGATTCTGGTAGCGTAATAGCCAGTATCTTGGTTGTCGAGGTCAGATAGGCAGTCGCTCCATGTAAAATACTGGTATTCAGCCGCATCTAGGAAAACTGGAATCCAACATTGGGGAAAGGTTAGGCAGATGATGACTCCATTACAGTTGAAACTTCTGAACCTTCTAGACTGGATTACTACCTGAAAATTATACTCCCACTAAATGAATAAGAGTACGCATAAGAGTGCGTGGTTGGGTTTTAACTCTAGGTGTTAAAATTAATTTTAACTCTAGGTTTACGGTCGAGAGTTGAAATTCCAATACAATGTTTTTAGTCTTTTGGGAAACTCACCAGCTTTCAAGGGACGCGGCACGCCTCCCACGAAGACAGTCTTCCTGGGGTCAAGCGGCATGCTAGCATCCAGCACGAAGTCAGCGTCAGCGAGCCTCCACGGCCGGATCTGGACAGGCTTGTCCCGGATCGTGGGCGAAGAGACGCACAGGTACAACTTGTCATCGTCAGTGATGCAGGCTTCCATCAGAGCGGCTACTGAGCTCTCATCCTGGAGATAGGTTGAAGGGAAATTTTTCAATGTAGGAATTTCCACTTTGATAATGTGGTGGTGGTAATTTGAGATGGGACATTATGGGTAACATTTAATGCGGCTTTGATCCATAGACGGTGAAACCAAGGAATATTAGAGAACATTGAACATTGGAGAATGTCAATCAACGGTAGATAAGCTAGTTTTGGCCAAGGTTACTACCAGAAAGAGAAGAACATGCTGTGGCGGTATGTTGAACACACTATACAATGAAATACACTGGCCCTGTATTTCGGTATTTAAGTCATTATTCATAGGACAAACGTAAAAGAAAAAAAAATCGAATAGCGGAGATTATTATATTTGATTTGATATTTATCCGCGAGAGCAAAAAATATCCAGAGATGGTAAAATGTGCCCATAATTTTTGGCCCTTTCCAAATACTTATTTTTTTTTTTTTTTTATTGTTTATTATTCAAAGACACTTTTACAATCATTTTACAAATCGTAAACATACCACACAAACCATCGTGGGTTTAACAGTGGTATGCCAATATGTAATGCACTGGGGATGGGTGTATAAACAATATTTAATGCAGTGACCTTATTTTTAATATTAGCATGAGGTTCTCTGTTCTCATGTAATAAACTAGAGTGTCTTCTTTGAGAATATTTATATTTATTACCTAAAATCTGTTAAAAATTTAATAAAACATACCTGGAACAGTAGAAAAGCGTAACCCTTGGGCGGAAAGTAACTCTTGCTCTCAGCCTTGTGCGGCCAGTCCACCACGAGCGGCCCGAACCGACGGAATGACGACGTTATCTCATCTGAAACAAGTTCAATACAACATTGTTAGTAAAACTGTAAATAAGTACCTAACGAAAGAAAAAGATAGCGAGAATTATGGAAGAAGACATGATGCGCCGACCACAAATAAGGAAACAGAAATTTAGATCAGAACAGGGCAAGAGAATTATGTTTATATGTACCCGCTATTCTCCGAAACCACCCTACCGATTTCGATGCATTTTGGTGAATGTGTAATACGGTTGGTTTCAGCTTCAAAGTGAAGTTTTGGAACCGATAGGAGGCACCGAGCAGGGGCTGGTCGCTTGTATTAATCCCTACTAATATTGTGAATGTAAGTTTGTTTGTTACGCTTTCACGCGAAAACTACTCAACCGATCATCATGAAAATTTGTACACATATTCTTGGAGGTAACATAGGCTATATATCATCACGCTACGACCAATAGGAGCGGGACAGCAATGAATAATGATTCAAAATCGGGGAAAATGTGACGCAGACGAAGTTGCGCCGGACAGCTAGTTACCTATAAACGCAAAAGTAACTCTGTCTGTTACTTCACGCCACAGCTGTACGGATTTCAATACGAATATAGAGCCTATGTCTTCGGTTAGGGTGCTTGCAAAAAGATAGTTAGTTTAGGTTTAGGTTTCCACGGACAATTCGGAACAAATCAGTGCGAGTATAATAGTCCCCATACTCTCTGTATGCCTCTTGCACATAAAGAAGCATGCACATATAGGACATTGCATATGACATTTTATCTCTGCACAACATTCCCCTGTGATAATTTCCGGTTGAAATCTTGGGCCAAAGCTAGTCTATACTAATACTAGAGAAGCTCATGGCTAAATAATAACAGCCGCACGGGTCGATCTCCTAGGTTAAGCCGTGCTTGCCGAGATTGGTCCGTGGGTGGGTGACCATAATTACATACCGAGTTTCCTCCGTGCGTCGGAAAGCAAGTTAAGCCGTTGGTCCCGGCTGTCATTTGTAGATCGTTGACAGTCGTTACGAATAGTCAGAAGCCCAAGGTCTGACATCCAGTTTAACCAAGAGGTATTGTATTACCCAGTTAATGGGTTGTGGAGGTCAGATAGGCAGTCGCTTCATGTAAAATACTGGTACTCAGCTGCATCCAGTTAGTCTGGAAGACGACACCAAGATAGTTTGGGGAAAGGCTAGGCAGATGATGATTAATATTATAAAGAGGTAAAGTTTGTAAGTTACGCTAGAGTAGGTAATCTCAGAAACTACTCATGCGATTTAAAAAAATATTTCCCTTGATAGCGAAATTTCCGAGTGCCGAAGTCGACATTGGAACTCTAGATTATTAGCACACACAGACTTCGCATTAGAGTATAAAACCCGTACAAAGTAAGATTGCACCGTCCCACGCACGTCCTTGTTACGATTGTGGCTGGCTGCGCGTGTGAGGTTGACACACACTGCATGGCCACGTGGAACGATCAGCGATGCGTTATAACCAGAGGTCGGAATTAGGTAGAGTTATTCATGTACTTACACTGATTTCATACAGCGAAAGAATAAAGTGGATATGCCTCAAATCCCGAGATTAATTTTAAAGAGCAGAAAAATCCCGTGATTTATTAAATAAATAAGTTATTTAATTTTACACAATTTAAACCATCCGACATCGGATGTCCGAAGTTGCAAAATTCCAATGCAAAAGTCCCGGGAAGATCCATATTAATATCAACATTTCGATGCAAATACATAAATACAATAAGTGCATACTGACTGCGGATACGAACTTGAAACCTTTTGCTTGGCAGGGCGGTTATAGAACCGCCAGGCTACTTGCTTTGATGACAAATGGTTTAAAATAGCCGGTTTATTCTAATGCTTGCGATGACAGTTGTCAGTTGTCAAACAGTTGAGAAATGTGGACTTAATGCAATATTGCTCATCCCCCTAAGTTATTAGAGCGATAATATATAGCCTATGTTACTCAGTAAAGATGTAGCTTTCTAATGATGAAAGAATTTTCAAAATCGGTCCAGTAGTTTTTGTGTTTATTCGTTACATACAAAAATACAAATCTTTCCTCTTTATAATATTAGTGTAGACCTAATGGCGACCTCTGATTATGACTTATGACGTCAGAGAGTACCTACCGCATTGCGTTTGACCGATTGGAAGAAATACGTTAACTGATTGAGTGAATTGGGGTTTTTTAGCAACTGACAGTCGCTAGTATCAATCTTCAGGTTGGTCTGTCGATCATGGATGACCACCCATTACATACAGAGTTTCCTGCGTGCCTCGGAATGCACGTTAATCTGTTGGTCTCGGCTATCATTTGTATATCTTTGACAGTCGTTACAGGTATTCCTGCGTGCCTCGGAATGCACGTTAATCTGTTGGTCCCGGCTGTCATTTGCAGATCTTTCTACAGTCGTTACATATAGTCAATGGTCCGAAAGTCTGACAACCAGTCTCATAAAGGGGTATCGTATTATCCAGTACTAACTGGGTTGTGGAGGTCAGATAGGCAGTCGTTTCATGTAAAACACTGCTGTTAGGCTGCATCCGATTAGTCTGGATGCCCGCCCCAACATAGTTGGGAAAAGGCTAGGCAGATGACGATGGGTGGCAAGTGACAACCAAACTTTAAGCCAGGTTTTCACCAAAGCGGAGAGGAATCGCCCAAGTTTCGATCAATCAAGGATGAGACGAGTTGAGGATTTCAACCAACGTGAATGGTCGATTCCCGCATGTTACTCTTCACTTAAGTCGTCTTTATTGTAGTTCAAAATGGGCGATTCCCGCATGTTACTCTTCATTTAACTCGTCTTTATTGTAGTGCAAAATGGGTGATCTTCTTTTTAGCG